>CM062805.1:29866437-30441127 GCA_031772625.1 Pinus tabuliformis | reverse complement strand
AAGGACTGCACCAGTACAAAATCATTGTAAAATGAGTTTCTAATTTGAAAGAAGATAGAGACATATTGCAGTAGGTGGTTTTCACACCACATTGGGTTTCCACCTTACATCTTGTGTTCTTTGGTGTGACTATCTGTTTTCCTTGTTCATGCTCATTATTTTATGGTACTGACATGCAAAAATAATTCAAAGATCAAATAAGAAGATTTATTAAATTGCTAGATAATACTGATTCCCCCCCTCTCAGTATTATTTCCAACATCATATTCCAAGCATGAATGTGGGTCTCAAACAAAAAGAACCAACAGGGCATCCTAAGCCTACACTACCTCATCCTCATTAATAGAAACTAGGCTTTACCGTAATCCATCCCAAATCACTAGTCCAAACAATAAACATGTAATAATAGGCTTCACCATGATCTCCACTAGATCACTAGGCCAAGAAAGCATGGATGCCACAAGATCTATCCACCTACACCGTGAGGAATTTTCCTATCTCCTAGTCTCTCAGGATTTACTGCAATCCACATTGGATCACTAGGCCCTAAAACGAGACCCACTCTCCAGGCTTTACTGCATATCTGTTGCACTAAAAATTGTCACCTTGGCATTCTGCAATCTGCATGAGTCCATTACCACTCATACTTTCCTCCTTTGCAAGTCTTAAGCCTCAATTCCTCATATCAAGCCTTGAAAATAAGAGAAAGCCCTCAAAAGTCTCTAAAACTCTAGTTCCGCACTTTCTCTTTGCATTACCTGCAGTCCCACACCTAATGGTCATGTCTTCTGCGCACCTGACCACTCTGTCTCTATGTTATGGGTGTGGACCCCTGTAAAAGTTAAAAAGGCGTGAGTATATTCTAAAAAACTCACTTTCAGTCATTTCGAGAAGCTTTTGGAAGGAATCTTGAGGTGGCAAATTTGCTCTCTTAAGGTTCATGCATCCCATACCTTAAGGAGCTAACCCCTTGATGTGAGGATCTTATCCCTTTGAAGGAGGATTCTATCCCTTCATAGGTGGACCTGTAACCTCCTCCTCTGTACTATAAAATGAAGCATTGGGTTGGTTACTGAGGAGGTTAGAAGATGAATATTTTTGAGGTGAAATGTTGTTGGAACTTAGTCTTCTTAGTTGAGTTTTTATGAGGAGAGATTACATACCTCTATGATCTCATTTGGAAGAGTGCAAGGCTTGTCAAAGTAAAGGAAATTCCTATTTCAGACCCCGAGAAGAGCTTGTTCAATATCAAGGCTGAAAAGGTTGTAAGGTTCTTCTACTTCAAAGTTAATACAAATAAGTTTGTTTTTCTCAATAAGTTGTTGATTCATGGTTTATTTTATGGATTCCTTGATCACCATAATAGACATGATTTATGATATTTGCTATGTAGGTGCTATTTAATGTTTGCTTGTTTGTGATTGTAGGTTCTCAAAGGTAATTCTTTCAAACGATTGAAGGATGGCTACTACGAACAAGCATTGGATCTAAGGTAGATCTTAACACCTTTATAGTATTTATTTATAAATCGCATATGTCTAGAGAAAGATAGATTTGTTTGTCTATTTGTTGCTAGACTATATTCTGATACTAGGGAGATCAGTCTTGTCCGCAAGATCGATTTATTTGGCCAACAAATTGGCGACTCCACTGGGGAACTGAATTTGGTTTTTGGTTTTCCTTTGTTTTTGACTTGAGAAACTTGTTTTCGTTTCTGGTTTTTGATTGATGTAAGTTGTCTTGAGTAGTTTTTAGAATCTAGATTATATTTTTTTTTTTCGAATTTTTCAGGGGACCGCACTTTCTCTTTACAGACACTGCGGGCATCTCCACACTTTTCCTTTAGTAAACAGAGCGGAACCGCACCTGTTTCTTCTGGAAGCCTGCGGACCCTGTAAATTTTTTTGAAAAACCTAAAATATTTTCTTCCAGTTAAGTTTAGGTTTCGTTTAGGATTTTTAGTTTCTACCCAGATTTGCATTCTTCCTGTCAAAAATCTCTTGTGAGTGAGTTCCAATGGTATTTTTGTTTTAAATGATTTTATGGAAGTTTTGCATGCCTGGAGTGGTTTTCACTTGGTCTCTGTAGTGACTCAAAGATCAGAAGCTTGAGAAACCTTAGATTACCCTGGTGTCTTTTCATCTTCTTGATGAGTCTGACTTGGCTATGAAATCTGTCCTTTGTGAGAAATAGATTTAGTTTTCTCCTTGCAAATCTTTGAACAAGCTTTGTTATAAGTTTTGAATTTCATTTTTACAAAAGAAAACATATCTGGATGTTTTTGATTGGTTTGTTATTTTGAACAAATGAATCCTTAGTTTACTGAACAACTAAGTAAAACGTCCTCAAAAAGAATTGACGCTTTTTATTTCAATTTAGGTTTTTAAGAAGTTTTTAGATATCAAGATTAGTTTTTGTAGTTTTGAGTGTTTTCTAGAACTTGTAGATCCCTTTTGAAGAAAATTGTTTTTTGTAGTTTTGAGTTTTTAAAAAGGGAAAGGGATTTATTGTGAGCATTAATTAGTAGTCTCGTTTTGAGTTCTTATTGAAAAAGACAAAAAAGATTTTCTTTCCATTTCCATGTTGAAAGAAAGAATTGTTTCTTAAAGAATTGCATTCTCGAACTCTTTCTTTTAGCTAGAATTTCATTGAAAGAAAAACGAATTGCTTATCATTTTAGGTGCATTTTTTAGTGTTTTTGGAGTCGAGTCTTCACACCATCAAAGTTTCATTTCCATACCTATTGACTTAAAGAACAACCCATAAAAGCAACGCTTAATTAAAATTGATCTAGTAATCTTTTCTATTTCTAGGGCTCTTATCACCAATATAGCTTAGGCTAGTATCTTAGAGTAGGGAGTAATTAACTCTCCAAGATAGTTAAAACAAACAAGTAGATACATCTTGCGGTAGGAAATAAATCCAATTTTAATTGATACATTCTGGGAAGCTTCTCTTAAAGGAGTCAATCACGAGATCATGTCCGAACCTTTGAGACAATCAATTCTGTTTCATTGGGAAAGATAGAAGATTTGCACGTATTATAAACGGTAAACCTCGAATTAACCATTTTCAAGGAGCCTGGGGTCACTTGTTGGTAAACCTTGAATTTACCATGTCGAGGAGCCTTCAAGGGGATTGAGCTTTGTTACTCTGCCCTTGCGCGTAGATCGGATCGTAGACTATTCCCCAATTGTATTTGTTGCTGTTGGTAACCTTAGTGTCCATAAACTTAAGATTATTTCCTAAGGTGACAGTGAAGGAAGATCTTACTGTACCTGGACCAGACATCGACTAGACTCACTTGGACTCTTTGGGGGTTCTCTTCACTTGAGATGGTTTTGTGAAGAAACTTGTGCCAGTCTGTTTCATTAAGCAGGTTGTCGGGGTAACTGTTCCAACCGCCCTTTCTGTATTAAACTTCTACTATGTTGGATTTCATCACCAACTAGTGTTTTTAGTACGGGAAGTTATTGTTTGTGTGTAGTTTGAACTCTTAGATTTTTTAGGTGTGTGATTTAGTTATTTGTTTCTTTAGAGACTTTAGGTGGCTTTATTGAAATTTTCTTTGTTTGCATGTGATTAATTAAATATTTAATCATGGCTGAATTACTGAGACAATCTCGTAGACTTCAAGGGAAACCTCTTGAGTACACACCAAGTTAGCTTGAAGGGCTACGAGCTCTTGTATCACCTAGTGACAGTAGAGTTGGATCACCAGAAGCCGAGAGTCATCTTTAATTGTTCATCCTGATTATCAAATACAAACAACAGAGTATATTCAAGAGCCAATTTCATTTTCCAAAGTTATTGGTAGTATTTCTCCTTCCATTGAATTAGCTGAAGAACCTGAAATTTATGAGCCTGACACTGAACCTGCTGCTGCTCCAACTTCAAGATTTGCTTCTCCAACTTCTAGTGGTCCTGGTTCACCCAGGGTAGGAAATATCATTACTCAAAATCTTCCTTCTGGCCTCATTTCTATTGAAGAACTTGTCAGTCCAGACGAAGACGTAATTATTCCCGAAAACCAACCAACTTTAAATCTTAGGGAGCGTGAATCAATATTCTATAGTCTTTTTAGGAGTGACACTTGGTATGTATCATTGACAAATTTTTTATAAAACTCGGGTCTTAGTTTTTCACCACCTCGAATTCCTTTTCATCCTACACCAAGAGATTATTATCCTCCATCGATCATGTCAAGAGAGTCATCCATGTTTTCCCAATCACCAGAAACATTTTTATATGGCGTTCCTTCTGTTCCTTCGGGGTACCAATCACTCACTAGTATTTTTTTAGGAGCATCTCCTTGACCAACTAAACATGAGTTATCAACTGGTAATAATGGAACTCAAGCTTTGAACGTAGAAGAAATCCTTATGATGTCTGGTAGTATTCCAAATCCTCAACCTCAAGGTAGTTAGTTACCACCTGGGGGGCAACCTCAAGGTAGTCAGTTACCGCCTGGGGGGCAACCCCAAGGTAGTCAGTTACTGCCTGGGGGGCAACCCGAAGGTAGTCAGTTACCACCTAGGGGGAAACCTCAAGGTAGTCAGTTACTGCCTGGTGGGCAACCTCAAGGACAGTACATACCTCAAGGTCAACCCCAGACTCAGTACATACCTCAAGGTCAACCCCAGTTTCAGTACATACCTCAAGGTCAACCCTAGTTTCAGTACATGCCTCAGGGTTATCAACCTCAAGGTTAGTATCCAACTCAAGGTTTCCAACCACCTTCTGGTCAATCATTTTTACAAGGAGCTGGAAATGTACCGCTTAATTATTAGCCCTACGTTCAACCAGGTTATGGTCCTCCATATGCACAACCTTTTATGGGTCCATACCCCAGAATGAATATGGTGTGGGATCCATCTCAAACTCAATAGACTATGCAACCTAATGTGCAGTTATCAAATCAACCTAGACAACCTTTGGTTTCTGGTCCAACCCAGCAACTTGTCCAACCTACTGTTCAAACCCCTGCACCTAGTTTAGTTCAGCAGCCTAGGCCTAGCTCACCTCAGACTCCACCTCAAACTACTGTTGCAACTACTGCAGCTTTTGTTCAACCTACCACACCTGTTTATGGAATATCTGTAGCTCCAATTTCTATTGTTCCTGCATCAGTGCAAACTCCTCAAGTCTCTCTACCATAGTCAGGACCTACAGTTCAGACTTCGATCCAGATGCTTGCAAGACAAGTTGGTCCAAGTATGGTTGTCACAATTCAACCGCAATTCACTTATCAACTGTACCAGGGACAGTATCAATTCGGTCCTATTGTACAAAACCCAGTTTCTCAATATCAACTGTATCCTGGCTATACTTATCAACAGCCTCAACAACCTCAGTTTGGTCCGGTTAATCCTGGTTTCCCAGGAGGTTATAACATTCCTAATACAAATCCAATTCCAGGTTATCCTGGATATCCTCCTCCTAGGGTTGGTCTTGTTACTCAAGGTTTTCACGACCCTAACCGTCAGTTACCATTTATTGCAACTTTGGATTTACTGATTTGTCACACCTTACGAACGATCCGATTTACTATCTTCTGTATTAGCCGCCAATGCCTAGTAAGTTGCCCAGTGATATCCCAAATTCGAGGGTAAGTCAAGAGAAGATCCGTGAAATCATGTTATGACTTATCACCTCTGGTGTGCATCTAATTCAATCATTGATGATTCAATTTGATTACGTCTTTTCCAACGAACTCTTATTGGTCTTGCCGCCAAATGGTACATTGAGTTACCACAAGCCTCCTTTTATAATTTCAATCAGTTAGCCACTTCTTTCTTAACTCATTTCTAGTTGCCTGTCAGATACGACAATGGCACTGAACTGTTAACTTCACTAAAACAATCCATGTCCATATATATTTCTAATCATATTCATGAATGGTGACGTAGAAGGTGTTTAGTGAAAGTTTTCATTCTGGATCAAATTTTAGCGAAATGGTTCATTAAATCATTGTTACCCAAAATCACTGAAGATGTAGCTAAGGGAGGAGTGGTCACTGAAGAACAAGTCATTACTCAGGCTCAGTACCTTGACCTCGTTTATATGCAGTCAGGTACTTTACATGAAAAAATCCCTAATATTCCAAAACACGGTCAAATAACTGCAGCTCCTTCAGGGTCTCATACCATTGATGGTATGATTGGTTCAGTTAGTACTAAAAGTAAGAAGAAATCCTCAAAGAATTCTTCTCCTGTAATAACTTTACTTGATCTCTTGAGAGGAGATTACAAACAAAACTCAAAAGAGAAAATGGATAAAAATGAATCTACTGACGAAAAATGTAAACCTCGCTATCCTTGTTTCATTTGCGATGAGGATCATTTTACCAAAGACTGCCCACATCGAGCAGAGGTTTCGAAAATCGTTAAAGGTTCTCAAACGCCTGTTGTCTTGAAGGATCCTTTTCCTACTCAAGATAGTAAGATGATTGGTTCTTCCTCGAATGCCTCAGAAGAACCCATTATGATGATGTCTCATGTCAGGATTGCAACGCGATCGCAAGATTATGGTAGTAAAAATCCTGTTGGTGGTAAAGAAGCAGAATCTTCTAATTCAAACACATCAACTACAACTCCTCCTGGTTCTGATTCGCTATAGATCAAGAAACCCAACCCTGACTTAGTAATCAAACCGCCTGCTAAAGGTATACTTCGTAAATTAGCTTTCAATCCACATGCGAGAGCTGCTCAGAATTATAACATTGTTGAAGACTTAGCTATTTCCCCTTCAGCAATGTCGGCTTTGGAAGTGCTGCAATCATGCCCAGCACAACGTAAATTACTATTGTCTGCTATAGGAGCTGTTGATATTCAGGATTTGAGCCTAATAATCTTCGATTTAGAGAATAGTACACCCCACCTACCTCATCAAATGGCTTTCCAGATTCTAGTGTTAGTCAAAAACAGACCTTGATTTCAGACTGTGATTGATGAAGGGGCTTCTACGTGTATTATGTCGATCCAGTGTTGGAGATTAGTTGGTTCTCCCACACCCAATCATTCTCCGACAATTCTAAAGGCTTTTGATGGCCAAGGGTTCCATCCTTTTGGTATTTTGCGGGATTTACCTATATGGGTCGAAGGAAAACCGTAAATCTAGATGTGGAAGTGGTTGATGCCCCTCTAGATTACAACCTTCTCCTGGGTCGCAGTTGGTCTTATGCTATGGCTGCTATTGTTTCATCGGTCTTTCAACTTATCAAGTTTCCTCATAACGGAAAGATCGTTACGATAGATCAGCTAAATTATTTCTCATCCGACCCAGCCTCTACAGATAGTATTCAGCACGTCAGTAAAACAACTATACCTTACAAGGATGTTGGAGTAGGTTTGATTAAAGATTCTGGTTTACTAGGAACTTTTTCCTTCCCTCCTCCTAACATATCACCTTCTATTGCAACTATTCATATTATTTCATCGAGCACTATTGCTTTTGATGATCCTAGGATCATACCTTCCGATTTTTAGGTGGATTCATTTGATGGCACGATGCCTTTGAGTCCCTTTGAAATTGCATATCAGGTTGTACAGTCGTTTTCTGATTCTTGTTCAATCGAAATTGATCCAATGAATGTGGTCCTTCGGGAATCACTTTCGATGTCAACCTCAACTACAACAACATTTTCTGATCCTGTTCATACTGATGAGCAGATTCGTGAACATTTGTCTGTTGATGATCTACCATGGGAAGATCTTCATCATCGATCTTCATTTTTACCTGAGCTTGATCATTTTGAAAATGATTTTTCGTCTATTTTTACTACTAACTATGTCAAAGAACCATAGAATCCATTGCAACATTCTGATTCTGACTTAAATTTGGGAAACATCTCTCGAACGGTTCCTATTGACATTTCAGTTAAGCCCGGAATTATTGAAAACATTCATATAGGTGCTTCCTGTACGGACGATGAAATCCAAACTTATAAAGCCCTATTTCAAGAATTCTGTGACGTGTTTGCTTGGTCATATGAATAAATGCTAGGAATCGATCCATCAATTGTTGTCCATGAAATTAAAACTTAGCCGGATGCTAAACCTGTCCAGCAACATTTGTGTCAGATACATCTAAGAAAAGGCACTGCTATCAATGCTGAAGTTGAGAAATTACTTCGCGCAGGTTTCATTTATCCAATTCCTTTAACCGATTGGGTATCGAATATTGTTCCTGTTAACAAAAAGCAAGGAACGATAAGAATATGTATCAATTATAGGGATATTAATCGAGCTTGTCCTAAAGACAATTATCCAACCCCCTATATCGATGAAATTATTGATGATTGTGCCGGCAGTGAAATGTTCTCCTTTATGGATGGCTTTTCCAGTTACAATCAAATCAACATACTCCTTGTGGATCAACCTAAAACAGCTTTCATTTGTCCATGGGGGACATTTGCTTATTGCAAATTACCTTTTGGATTGAAGAACGCTGGAGCAACTTTTCAAAGAGCTATGTCTTACGCATTTCATGACATCAAGCACATTGTGCAGCCTTATCTCGATGATTTACCTGCCCATTCATTGCGTAGAGCTGATCATCTCACTCATTTATGAGCTATCTTTATGAGATGTAGGCATTATCGAATTAGGCTGAATCCACACAAATGTGTATTCTGTGTGGAAACGGGTCGTTTACTAGGATTTGTTGTTTCAAAAGCTAGCATTCGTGTCGATCCCTCGAAAGTTGAAGCTATCATCAATCTATCTCGTCCTTCGACTCTTCTCCAACTCCAAAGTTTGCAAGGGAAAGCAAACTTTTTACGTCGTTTCATTCCTAGATACGCTGAGATAACGAAAGGTTTTACCAGGTTGTTGAAACAGAATACTCCATTCTTTTGGGATGAGATCGCTGACAAATCTTTTGATGCACTTAAACACGTGTTAACCCATGCGTCGTTACTGCATCCTCCCAATTACAACCAGGATTACTTTTTGTATCTCGCCACTTCTCATTCCACCATTGGCATGGTTTTAGTTCAGGAAGATGAATTCAACAACGAACATGTGATTTACTATCTTAGTCAAACTCTGCATCTGACTGAGCTTAAATAATCACATGTGGAGAAATTGGCCTTGCCAGCTATCCAAGCTGTCCAAAGATTTTGTCACTACATCTTATTATGCAAAACCACGGTAATTTCTGACTGTAACCCTATGATGTATATCTTGACCAAACAATTGCTAGGGGGCAAGTATTCCAAATGGATAGTTATCCTACAGGAATTTGACTTGGAATTTGAAAAAAGCAAGGCAAAGAAATCTTTGGTTTTTGCCGAATTGATGTGTAGTTTCCTGCATACTGATACTAAATGGTGGTGGAGCAGCCCATTGCGGATGAATCTTTGTTTCTTATCAGTACTCTTGATCCTTGGTATGGAGATATTATTGTTTATCTCCAAACCCAATCTTTTTAGCCCAAAATCTCACGATCTCAGCGCTGGAAAATACGTTTCCAATCCCAACAATACAATATTATTGGCAATACACTTTATCGTCGTGGAGCGGATTCTATTTTCCGACGTTGTCTAACTCATGATGAAGCTGAAAATGTTCTGAATGACTATCACTCTGGAGCATGTGGCGGTCATATGTCTGGGTATGCCACAGCCCAAAATATATTGCACGCTGGGTATTTCTGGCCGTCCATATTCAAAGATTGTATCTATGCAATCCAGAAATGCCACAATTGTCAAATCTTTGATCGTAAAATTTGTGCTCCACCTGCTCCTCTCCACCCTATAATTGTTTTTGGTCCTTTCGAAAAGTGGGGTATTGACTTTATTACATGTAACCCTCACTCGGTCAGGGGGCATGTGTATATTATCCTAGCGGTAGATTATTTTACTAAGTGGGCCAAGTCGATGCCTACATTTTCAGCAGACGGCAAGACTGCTGCAACTTTCGTATTCAATCATATAATTAGTAGATTCGGTGTTCCTCAAGCTATCATTACTGATCATGGAAGTCACTTTCGAAATATCATGATGACTGAACTGACAGATCAACTTGGCCTGCGTCACGATAGTTCTACTCCATATTACCTGCAGGCTAATGGTCTGGTTGAAGCTATCAATAAAGTTTCAGTCACTATGATCCAACGAATCATCGGTATTTATAAGTCGAATTGGCATACCATGCTATTTTCAGCACTTTGGGCATATCAAACCTCAGTAAAAACATCAACTGGTTTCACTCCTTTTCAACTGGTCTACGGTTTGGAAATAGTGCTACCTATTGAATGCGAAATTCCGTCATTACAATTAGCCATAGAATTACTCCCAGCTTCTTCTGAAGAGGAGAAACATTTTTTGTACTTAGCTCAGCTAGATGAGAATCGACGCACTGTTGCAATAGCAAATGAGACTCATGCGAAACGAGTGAAAGCTCAGTACAACAGAAATGTTACACCTCGTAATTTTTCAGAAGGATACCTAGTTTTACTATACGATCAAGCAAACGATAAGCTAGGGGCTGGAAAATTTGTACCTATGTGGCATGGTCCTTACATTGTTAAGCAAAAGCTGGCAAAAGGGGCTTATGAATTGATAGATTTTGACGGTGTCTCTTTGGGTAAACCCAGGAATGGACTTTATCTGAAGAGATATTATGCTTAAATTCTGTGTGGAAATTTTTTGTTAGATTAGTTTCTTTACAGCTTGTGTGTTTTAGATTTAGAAAAGTGTGCCTAGTTTAGAGAGTGCTTTTATCACTATTCCTACTTATCTTGATTTTACTCTTGATATTGCAGATGTCGACATCTCTTCAAACATACATTGGTTTTGTTGATGGTGCTTGTCATAGTACACAGAACATTTCTTCCGCAGCTTGGGTTATCTATTCACCCTCTGATGAGTTAGTATCTATGCATGGGGTAAGCCTCGGTCAAACAATGAATAACATTGCAGAGTATAGTGCAGTGATTGAGTTATTATCTGAATCCATCTCATTTGGGATTCGGAGTTTGATTGTTAGGTTGGATTCTGAACTCGTTGTATTACAGCTTAACAGGGTTTATGCCATTAGAAATCCAGCGTTATTAAGATTATTTTTGAGAGTTCGTCTCTTGGAACGTGAATTTGATTACATTGAATATCAGCATATTCCAAGACATTTAAATACATTAGCATATGCAATTGCTTCTCGTATGATAAATAGACATTTTCAATAATCAAAACAGTAAATTTAAAAACATTCAATAACACGTTACATGAGATAGCTGGTAATAATGATATATCATAGCATAGAATAAGTGTGTCAAAATATACATCGTCTTCAATCATAGGTTGAAAAACACCTTATGATCGGCAAAAATGATAATACAAAAAGACAAAAATGTTGTGTGAGTCTACAAAATCGATCATCCTATCCCTGGTGATGATCATGATAAGAAACCACTGCTCGGGCCACCCTACATAGAAACCTCCTAAAAGGTCCTAGGACCCCAATCACATATCTTTGTAACCTAAGTGGAATATCATCTATGTCAGTCTCTGGAATATCTACTGTCAAGCGCTCTAGATGATGCTCCAAGTTGGTCAGGATCTCTGCTGATTGGTCCTGTGGGGCTGGTACTGCTGCAGCTAGGTGTCTCCTCTCATAAGGATGGAGAGCGGCTGGTCGGCATGGACCCACATCTGCATTTAAAACTTTTAATTGTCAGTTTTTGATGATTTAAAAAATAAAAAAATTAATTAAAACTTAGCGTTGAAAATGATTTTACCTGAATCATCCCATTCCTCTCTTGGTGGAAGAATCATGTCTGGGTCACCGCCATAATCCATCCCGACATATGGAAAATCCTGAATCACAAAAATTTGGTTGTTCAACCAACGAAAATACTCAGGCGGAAATCGAACAACCTCTGAGCCCTCCTCGGGGTGACGGGCCCTTAAAGCAATCCAACGCATTATCCTAGGCTCTCGAGGAAGACTAGCATCAACAGGAATATGTTGTGGGGCTAACATGGGGATCCTCTCTAGAGCAAAGCTGACAACGATAAATCCGTATCCAAAGTTTTTCAACTATCCATTCTTTGCTTTGGTTAGTTGGCCTTTCACATTTGCCAACACAGCTTCGCACCAATTGAATATGGTGCCTCGATAACAGTCTACAGCCATCTGCATTTGGGATCCAGTAGCCACATGCAATGTTGCACTTCCGCATAGCCTGGTAACAGTGAATGCAATAACCTTAAGTTCAAGATGGTCGATATTTTTAATATCAATCCGTTTGTCCTTTGTTTGATCATTGCAAAACTCCAATCGGAGACTAGCAACAGACTGGCCACCTGGCCTAGTCCCGAAAAGAGATAATTGTTCGCCCCTCTTGGACAAACCAGTCAAAAAATATATATCCTCCAACTCAATTTCGAGCCGGTGGCCACCAATCACGAAACACTGGTCCTATATGTTCCATCTGTTTACCAGCCATTGCAAGAGGTCTACTTGGGCCCTCATGCCTGGTATGGCCCAGAACTTAAACAATTTGCATGCTCTCAATGCCTGCAATGTGGGCATATGATTTATTGCGGCAAGATCTACATCCTCATGCTCGTGTTCTCGCCAAATAAGCATTTTGAGTGTCCTATAATGAAAAAAAGACATATTAGAACAATTTAGTTCGAAAAATTTTGGGAAAAAATGGAGAAATTTAAGTTTTTAAAATATATTTCATGGGGTCTGCATCCACTACTTAGAAACAATGCATAGGTCCGCACGCATTGTAAGCAATAGGTGCAGACCCACAACTTTTTTCTTTGTAGAAAAAATTCGGGGTCCGCAGGGGCCGCGTGTTGCACCTGCGGACCCCCGCGAGCGATTTTCTAAACCAATTTCTCCTTCAAAAATCAAATTTAAAGCCTAAAAATGAAATGTAAATGGATGAAATGCAAGATAAGGAGGATGTGGATTACCTGGAGCTGACGGTTTTTTATTCCAACGGACGGATTTTCCAGAATCTTCACAGGAACTTTCTTACCCAAAAGCTCTCACTTCTCACTCTGAAATCAAATGGTAAAAATGAAGTTAGAAAAGCCCTTTTTATAAGTTTTTTTGAATAAATGAATTTTTAATTTATTTATTTTTCACTTTAAAAAGGTAATTTTTTAAATACATTTTTATTTATCTTAAACATGTATGAGTAATGTTTTGAGTTTTTGTGCAGAATATTGGATTTTTCAGGAAAATTGATCATTTTTCAACAAAGAGCATACTTTTATCACTTTTTGGGACTCTTTCAAAAATTTACGAAAAAGCGAAACATTGGAGTCCTCCTTAAGCTCTTTTCTGACTCGTAAAATATGAAAAGATTGCCGAGTTTTTCCCTTTTTAACTCGTTAAACGGAATTAGAAGGGTGGTCCACTTATAACTCTTTTCTGACTGTATAAACATGAAAAGATCGTCGGACTTTTGTCGTTTCAAGTTCGATATTGGTTATGAAACGACATGTCTTTGATCACTTTTTTACTTTTTCGGATCGGAGTCACTAATTATGAAAAGTACTCCTTGATCGTAATGGTCAAGCGGTTCTCTCAAGTATTATTTTATACTTTATCGGGCTCGAGGGACACAAATTTACAAAAAGGGACCCCCATGGAGTTTTCTTAAGTTTTTCTTCTGACTCCCTAAAATTGAAAAACACCGAGTTTTTCCTATACTGGACTTGTTAAAATTTAACAGTAAAGGACCTGTTCAATTTTAAATAGGAACGAACCACTCCTTCTTAGGGTTCAAATTTTAAACTAAGTTGGACTCATCCGAAGGATGAGCTTATAAACAAGCAAATGTTATCCTCCTCAAGCTTGTCAAAAATAAAGAGGTACTTGCCAGAAATGGTGGGGGAAAAGAGAGAAAAATGAACCTGTTTGTTACACTTTGTGTTTTAGAAAAGCCGTTAACCACTCTTGAACACGACACTTTTTCTTCACCTGGGTTGGGAAATCCATTGCCTAACAGTTAATCAAACCACATTGAAAGTCTTTAGCCGGTTTCTGGGTATTAGCTTTGGGTCAATTGTCACCAAACCATCTGCGGTGTCGTTATGTGTTCAAGAGATCAGTTCAAACAAACCATTCATTTGCAAAATATCTGTCATCCATTTTGACCATCCCTGAGTCAATCCTTGCCAATATATTTCTTCAAAACTTGATCTATGATTTCGTATTGTGGGCTTGCCTACGACAGATCGCTTTCTATCGACTTCAGCTCATTATCTAGAAACATGATCTAGAAATCATCAGTACCTTGAAATCTGCATGCCCTAATGGCAGGTTTCTCGTCTTCGATGATAGGTTGCATCATTGACCTTCGATCGAATGATTCTATGACATGTTCGACTTCAGCTCATTTATTCACATTTCATGGATTGTACTGGTACTTTGAGAGCCATTGACATTACTGGTGGTTTCTCTCACACATGTTAACAGTTCACGTCATTGACTGGTAATCAAGTGGTTTCTAACATGTTCGACTTCGACACATTCATTCACATGGATAGAAGCGTACTAGTTCGGGAAGCGGAAATCAAGACCCTGGATCTAGTTTCTACCATCCAGGCTGCGAGGAATTTTGTTATTCATTATACAGTGGACTATTCATAAATAGATGGTTGTGCCCATACTGTGTCTACACATGTTTATACTCTATTACAAAATAGTTCCTGTATCCGAACAGTTTACTCAGTTTTCTAGTCAGTTTTGATCTGAGTATGGGAATGCTTGCCTCAACGATGATATGTTCACCTATATATATTTTGCATTGAATGTTTTTACAAGTTCTGACTGGGGTTTCCACAAGATAATCCTTGAAATGATAAAGTACTTCACTCTTCATAAATGATAGACTCTATCTTCATCTGTTACAGACTTCGCACTTTAGGGGGAAATCTATTGCACTAAAAATTGTCACCTTGGTATTCTGCAATCTGTGTGAATCCATTACCACTCATACTTTCCTCCTTTGCAAGTCTTAAGCCTCAGTTCCTCATATCAAGCCTTGAAAATAAGAGAAAGCCCTCAAAATTCTCTAAAACTCTGGTTCCACACTTTCTCTTTGCATTACCTGTGGTCCTGCATGTAATGGTCATGTCTTCTGTGCACCTGACCGCTCTGTCTCTGTGTTATGGGTGCGGACCCCTGTAAAAGTTAAAAAGGCGCGAGTATATTCTAAGAAAATCACTTTTAGCCATTTCTAGAAGCTTTTGGAAGGAATCTTGAGGTGGCAAGTTCACTCTCTTAAGGTTCATGCATCCCATACCTTAAGGAGCTAACCCCTTGACGTGAGGAGCTTATCCTTTTGAAGGAGGATTCTATCCCTTCATAGGTGGACCTATAACCTCCTCCTTTGCACTATAAAATGAAGCATTGGGCTGGTTATTGAGGAGGTTAGAAGCTGAATATTTTTTAGGTGAAATGTTGTTGGAACTTAGTCTTCTTAGTTGAGTTTTTATGAGGAGAGATTACATACCTCTATGATCTCATTTGGAAGAGTGAAAGGCTTGTCAAAGTAAAGGAAATTCCCATTTCGGATCCCAGGAAGAGCTTGTTCAACATCAAGGCTGAAAAGGTTGTAAGGTTCTTCTACTTCAAAGTTAATACAAATAAGTTTGTTTTTCTCAATAAGCTGTTGATTCATGGTTTATTTTATGGATTCCTTGATCACAATAATAGACATGATTTATGATATTTGCTATGCAGGTGCTATTTAATGTTTGCTTGTTTGTGATTGCAAGTTCTCAAAGGTAATTCTTTCGAACGAAAGAAGGATGGCTACTACGAACAAGAATTGGATCTAAGGTAGGGTCTTAACACCTTTATAATATTTATTTATAAATCGCATATGTCTAGAGAAAGATAGATTTGTTTGTTTGTTTGTTGCTAGACTATCTTCTGATACTAGGGAGATCGGTCTTGTCCGCAAGATCGATTTATCCGGCCAACAATATCCCATCCATGGATTACTAGGCCTGATAGGTAGCACCCATCTCTAGTCTTTACCATATATCCTGCCCTTCATCGATTGAGGATTCCTAGCCCCACTGAGTCACAAAATACCTGGCTTTACCGCAACCCATAGTCTAGTTCAGGGTCACTAGGCCAATGGCTTTACTGCAATCCATAGTCTGATCCAGGGATCACTAGGCCATGTGTTCTTTCTTTCTGAGATCCACCTCACTCAGCTTTGAATCCATCCAACAATCCAACTCAAGCAAAACATGAGAACCCCATCACACCATGACTATCTAGAAATGACAAGGCTAGGTTGAAAACATTGTCACACCTAGGAAAACCCATGCCATGGTAGCAAAGAACCACATGCAATACCATGCATGCCAAATCTAGCAAGGAAATCACACATGTAAATCGATACCTGCAAAGAATCTTATTGTAGTTGCTTGATCCTACTCTTCCTTGCTTTCTCCTTCTTTCCTCTTTCATCATTTTCCTTTCTTGATCCAATGCCACAGTGCTCCAAGAAAAACCTAAGTGTCCAAGAGTATGAGAAAGAGAGAGAATAGAAGGGAGCTCCACCAAAACTTGTCCAAAAGCTTGCTAACTGATCCTTAGAAGCCTTTTCATCAATGAGGCGTCTATTTTATTCAACTTCCATTATTTTCCTTCAATTTCATGCTCACATGCAACCTGTGACCTTTTACCTTCCTTTTCTCCTAATTTCCCTTATTTTCATAAATAAATGTGCCAAAAATGTCATTTTTCCTTTCCAAATCCTTTGACATTGCCTTTGCCAATTTCCTTAGCCATAATAAACTGAATGAACACCCACTAGGATTTTTTCTCCCACCATTTAACTTGGAATACATGTCCCATGATGTGGTCTTATATATTTTTACATGGATTTTTAACAAAGGCTGTTACAGTCCATTCATAGCCTAGGGTTCAAATCCTGCATTCTTTGCATTCTAGTTTTGAGTTTTTGCATTTGCATGTCACTGTGAAAGCTTAGGGTTTGTTCTGTGAAGCCTTATTTGGATTGAATAAACAAAACCACAACTAAATCCTCTCACGGAACCTATAGTTTGAATAGATATTATCGAAGGTGAGATTATTGAGTCTTATGAGGAACACCTTGCTCTATTCTGCGAAGCTGGATAGTGGGATTTCGTTCAAATTTTTCAGAGTTACAATGATGATGTGGTTAAAGCTTTTGCCTCCACTTACAATGACCGAAAGGACGAATTTCGTGACTCTTGAGATGTGGGTGGATGTAGTCTTCATCATTGAAGCAACACATTTGTCCATAGAAGGCAAAAATTGGTCTAAAAATTGCCTTGTGCATGACATTCCTTGGCACGGGCTTTTGGTCTAAAAAAACTATAGCTATAATGTGAAACATATGCTTGTCCAATCCCTCAAAACTAAATGGAAAGGCTTGCTTTATTTTATTAGGTGCTTTATTACCTGTGAAGTTAAATAAGGGATTTTTATTTGTACCATATATGCCTATTAATGGAATTTCTCAGCTTTAATCTCAATCTGCCCTTCAATTTACATAAAAGCTTTTCAAAAATTTCTAAATTCTACCAAGGCAAGCACAAGAACCTTAAACGGTCTATGTTCCATCATGGACTAATTTTTATTTTGGTTAAACATTACTTTGTTAAGTACAGGGACTCCTGGGACTCATTCCTTCACTGAAATGGTTTCGAAAAATGCCATGTTATTAATCAATAAGAAAACCCTCCTAGAGTTTCACCCAGTTTTCAAGCAGTCAGTCCGACGCTTTCTGAGTCTCATGGAATTAAGTATTTCATCTTTGATAAGCATTTCCATTTAGCTATGTTAGATTTATGTGATGAAGGGGTTAAAATCCATGTTTTGGCGCCTGCTCATGTAACATGAAGTATGGAAAGGGAAATAGGGTCTTAGTACATTGAACTGGAACCTGAATTCAAGGATGATGTTGAGCCAACTCTCTTAGACCATAATCACTATTCTAAAATTGCACAAAATAAATAACACGATCATCCAGGTCCAAGTCTTCAATCATGAATTAAGAGCAAACAATTGACTCAAAAAATATCTCAAGCATGGCGAAATAGGCATAAGAAGGTCCCTGTTAAGGAGGTTTATGTTGATGTTGAGTCTCCTAATGAGCCTGTATCGAAAAAAAAAAAGCCCTAACTTGATCATAGTTTTGAATATGTTGATGATAATACTCCTAATCAAGATGGTGATAATTGTGCCAATACAAGGCTAATTCAGATAGATGTATGCAGAGCATGTATTGGCATCATAGCTATGCCATTATGCCTCCTTATTTGGAGCATTGAATGAAAAAACCTCAACAAGAAAAACAACCAATTAAGAATGATGAACTAAGTTAGGGAAAATCAAAAGGATAATAAGTCTTCTATATTGGAGGAAAATTTGCAGTCATCAAATACTCACATTATCATTAAGTTTGCCAATGTCAAAGTAGTGATAAATTCAGATTCTCAGGGTCAAATTTTTGCTGAATAATATGATGTTATTTGTTTATTTACAGGCTGGAAGTTTTGGCAAGTATGATTAGTTATTTTATTTACCTTGTTAGTTTTGAAGGCAACTACAAAATCATAATATACTAATTATAATATCAACCATTAACTTCATTCTTTTGATTTGTGACAAGATATACTCATTTACCAGATGCTAGCATTGGTACGCATGGTGTTTATTGTTGTGGATGTGGTTCGATTGTTTTAAATCACTTATGGATATCGTGTTAGTTAATTATGTACTTAATTTCCTTTCAAACAATTATGATTCGACTCAAGTGGTCAAAATAGTTAGATTTTAAACCTTAATTTTGGGAGATATTGTTTTGAATTCGAAGATTTAGTTCAGAGTATTTAGGGCTCATTGAGATGTGTATAAATCCTCAATTTTTGAGAGAATGGAAGGGAGAGATGTTAATTAAAATTGTGGTGACTGTGGAACATTTGATACATTTTGTTACTATAAATTTTTTTTGTTGGAACATTTCAACAAGTCAGTACTTAATTATAAATGATGTTTCAAATTCATAGTCACTAATGGAAGTCTTTTGAATTTTTTTATAACAGTGTTTTGAGAAATTTCGAACAAATAGCATTGTTGTTTCCATGACAGTGATCTGTGAATAAGTAGTGATTTAATTTCATCTTTCCTTGTTGTTTTAGTCATATATATATATATGAGATCATGTTTACCTTTGAAGACCACTGTCTTAAAAGATAATTCTAATCTGTCCATTGCTTAATTATGAATCCTTAGAACGATTTTTGAGTATGCGGTTTACTTATAAATGGGACTAAAACTTAGACTATTATAATTTCTATGTTTTTTTATATAGTCTTTTATCACTTATCTTATGAATGATTTTGGGGTTCAATTGCTGAAAGATTTACTTTTTCATATAGAAACTGTTATGGTCCTTTAGTTTTGCCTCTGCCGAGATAATATTAGGTAGTTATATATACATGGATTCACGTTAATTCTTGATGTGAAATATGAAAGCAAATCCACACTGTTCTATGTTTGTTTAAAAGATCAAGGAATTTTATGATTATGGTTTTTGTCATTTACAAAATATCGCATTAAAATTTATTTAAATCAAAATTATAATTGCATTTATAATTCAATTTAGCTATTCAATTTGCATTTCAAATATACAACATTGTACAAATAACATATAATTCATTCTTCATTATTACCAGTTATATGAGCTTTTGGTTTCTTTTCTTTTGTATTATATTTCTTATATATTTGGTATATCATTCATTGTATTTTAGCATTGTATATTAATCTATTATTGTATTATATCATATTAGTTAAGTAACCTATAGTTTAGACATATCAACATAAAAAATTAATTCTAGGTACATGTAATATATAAATTTAGGATTACTTTAGAATTCCCCCATTCTCTTTCCCTCGCAAGTGGAAGAGATTCACAGGCTAACCGAGCCTCTAAACGTGTCAAGAGTGGATATTCAAATGGATTATGGTATGTGAATAACTTTGATTCTAATTCAGGTGGATATTGGTGGCCTCCTGCCAAGTCCACCTGGACCCCCACCATTGTTTCTCTCAGCATTTTCAGTTTCCTTAATTGTAGCACAACTTACTATTTTTAGTAGTTTTTCGGGTCCTGAACTTCTAGAGCCGTTTTGAGGCCCTAAACGACGTTTTTTGGGAAAACTGGGAGCAACATCGGTCCATGGACGGACGATGTTGCTCTTCCCAAAGTTGTAGTTCTCGGATAGATCTTTCTAACAAGATATTGTGCATGTCAAACGGAGATCATATGCCAAAGTTACGACCCCGGGAAGTTGATGTACCAATTTACCCAAACGGGGCCCACAATTTGGCGTTTCATCTTCTAGGGTTAGGAATTTGGATGTTTAGGGCTTTCCATTGTTTCTCAACAATAAATAAGCCTTCGAGCCTCATTGTAAGACAGTTCAGAGGCATGTAGCCGCCACATCTCTTCTCAGAGATAAGCTACCATCGCCCTAGTTGGTTTATTTCCATTACTATTTGTAAGCATATTTCAGTATTTTACATTAATGAGATGAAGTATTATTTCCACTACATATCTGTGTTTATGGTTATCTCTGTAATTTGTTGCGTTCCTGTTTAAATCCGGATCAGTGATACCAGAGCAGTCTGCTTTTTCTCTGTTTTTCTTTGCATGTCCCCAACGAGGTCGGGATATAAGGAGTTAGGGCTTGAACTGGTCGAACCTTTGCAAGACCAGCCTCGCAAATCCCGACGACCTCCCATGGCAGATGAGAAGAAAGATGAGGGGGAGGAGATCCTATCAAAATCTTGCTCGAAGAAGCCCTCGAGCGACAAAGGAACGCGATGATGGACAACTTTGCCCAGATCCTTCAGTGGCTACCCAGAAGCGACACATCGGCTTCTAGCAGCTACACTGAAAACGCCACACCCTTTAAGGTACAAGTTAATTTTTAAATCCCCATATTTGAGGGTCAGATAGACGCAGATGTCATAGATAGATGGTTAAATCTGCTAGAGGGTTATTTTTCTGTTCATGAATTTTCGAGTCAGGAAAAGATTGTTTTCGCTCTTCTCAAAGCAGCCCCCCACATCAAGGACTAGTGGGAAGCCTACTGCGAGTAGAAGGATGAAAATACCAGCTCACTATTTTCAGCCTCACCCACTTGGAATTCATTCTGGGATGCCATCAAGGAGTAGTACTACCCTGTCGGAAGCTATGAGGATTAATACATAAAGTGGACCATGTTGCGGCAGGGAAAGGACCAAGACATGCCAGAGTTCACTAATCTTTTCCATACCCTTTGCACAAAGTTGGGTATCAAGGATTTGGAGTAGCATTTGATACTCAAATACCGTGGCTACCTACACAAGTACATCCAGGAAGAAATAGAATTCCTGAACATCTCCTCGCTCAGCACAGCATACTGATATGCCGTCAAGGTTAAGCATAAGTTTAAACAGAAGAAGCAAGACTTTGGATCCGCGAATCCGAAGCAAGGGAAAGGTGCCCCTAAACCACAGATCAAAGGACAAAGCCAAGGCAGGGCATCCCAAGACAACCCGCCAAAGCTACAAGTAAAGAACAGCGCCACGAAGCCAAAAAAGGACACGGGAAAATGGTGTGAGTTCCATAAGAGCTCCACCCACAACACAAGTGAGTGTTGGGCCAAGCAGTCACTGGTGGCTGAGCTAAAGGTTTCAGAATCAGATGCATGTTCTGACTCTGAGTCAGAACCCGACAAGGGGAATGACAAAGGGAAGTAGATTATCGATGCAGAGCTCAACGCCACCATTTCCACCACGAAGATATAGAAGGAGGAACCCAAAGATCCAGAGGAGGAGGAGCGTCTCTTCCACTCCCAAATGTGGGTAAAGGGCTCCTTGCTATAGTTCATTGTCGATAGCGGGAGCCAAAAGAACCTCATTTTGGCAGAGGTCGTGAAGCGGTTGGGCTTACCAACCACAACACATCCACAACCATACACAATCGGGTGGCTTCACCAAGGATGGGATCTTCGTGTGAGCCAGCAGTGTCGCCTTCCATACAGCATCAAGCCCTTCACGAATGAGGTATTGTGTGACATTGCTCCCCTTGAAGTTTGTGATGTATTATTAGGACAACCATACTTGTGGAAGCGACATGCTGTGTATGAATCAAGGCCCCGCGCTGTTATTATTACATTGGGAAATAAGTTGTACAGGATACCAGAGGTAGCACTGTCTATCGCCATCTCTCTGATTACTGCAAAACAATGCAGTAAGCTCATTTCCAAAACCGGGAAATTTGTTTCCTGATGATATGCCCTCAAGGAAAGAAGAAGACGGTGGCCACGATCTCCAGATAGGGCCCCTCCGCACGACAACTACAGATGTACAAGGTCATGGAGGAGTACAATGACATCTTCACCTCCCCCGCAGGGGTTCCTCTGCACTATTAGGTCAAGCACTCCATCGATCTAACCCCAGGTGTGCTGCTACCCAATGGACCAATTTATCGGTGCTCCATTCTAGAGAACGATGAAATCAAGAGGCAAATTCAGGAGTTGCTGCAGAAAGGTCACATCTGTTCAAGTTCATCGCCTTGTGGGAGCCTGATTGTGTTGGTACAGAAGAAGGATGGGACTTGGAGACTCTGTATTGGCTATCAAGCACTGAACAAGATCATTGTCCGTAATAGGTACCTGATCCCGCAGATTGATGACCTCCTGGACCAACTAAAGGGGGAAAAATATTTCAGCAAGATCGATCTGAAGTCAAGATACCACCAGGTACCAATCAAACCCTCTGATGTGTGGAAGACTGCCTTCAAAGCTAAGGAGGGCCTTTTTGAATGGTTGGTTATGCCTTTCGGATTAACGAATGCTCCTGCAACCTTCATGAGGCTAATGGATGACATCTTACAGCCATTCACCAACTCATTTGTAGTGGTATACTTGGATGACATTCTGATCTTCAGCCAGAGTTGGGAAGAGCACCTTCACCACATCCGACAGGTTCTCCAAACAATGCGACAACACAAGCTATGTGCCAATTTGGAGAAATGCACTTTTGGCATGACCCAGGTTCAGTATCTGGGATACATTATTGATGAAAAGGGGGTGCATGTGGATCTAGCCAAGATCTAAGTCATTCGGGATCGACCATCTCCTCTGATAGAGCTCCGCAGCTTTCTAGGTCTTGCCAACTTCTACCGCAGATTCGTGTTGGGGTTTTCTCATATCACTTAGCCCTTGAGTCAAGTCACCAAGGGAGGAGCGAAAGCAAAATTCTTTTGGTCTGAATCTCAACAGAAGGCATTCATAGAGTTGAAATATCGCCTCTGCACGGCACCAGTGCTCGCGTTACCAAATTTTAAACAACCATTTGAGGTTGAGACAAATGCCTCTGACTATGCTATTGGGGTAGTCCTTACTCAACACGGGCATCGAGTGGCATATCACAGTGAAACACTTTCAGACACAGTCCAGAAGTATCCCACTTATGACAAAGAGATGTATTCCATTATGCAGGCCTACCGACAATGGAAGCATTACATTTTGGGGAAGGAAACAGTCATCCACACAAAACACCGACCCCTGTAGTCCATACAAACCCAAGGGAAATTGCAGAATGATCGCCATCAGAAGTGGTCTACATACCTGCAATAGTTCCATTTGAATATCAAGTATAAGAAGGGCAACACCAATAATGTTGCAGATTGCCTCAGTCGACCACCGATCATGGCGTTAACCACCGTGCTCAACTCTTGTGGGCACGAGACTTCTGATTGGCCACTTCTCTACAAAAGCGACCCAGAATTCGGCCACACATACCAGACACTCTTGGAGGGTCGGCATGTTCCAGATTTTCACCTCCAGGATGCCTTGTTGTGCCACTTGGGTCACCTTTGTGTTCCTTCAAGCGAGCGTGCCAAGATGATTTGGGAAGCACACTATAGTTGGCCTGCTGGGCATTTCAGGGTCGAGAAAATGGTGGCAGTACTGCAAAAGTATTTCTATTGCTCGAATCTTCAACAGGATGTCGGGAAGTACATTAGATCATGTACTGCCTGCGCTATTTCCAAACCGACCATCAAGAAGCAAGGCCTCTATACCCCGTTACCTACCCCTAGTCAACCTTGGGAATCCATCTCCATGGATTACATGTCAGGACTTCCTTCGACTAAGCATGGAAATGACTGTGTTTTTGTGGTTGTCGACAGGTTCTCGAAGATGGCCATTATGGCGGCCTGCAAGAAGAATATCACAGTAGAAGCCACTGCTAAAATCTTCTTTGAACGAGTGTGGGTGCATTTTGGGATCCCACAGTCTATCATCTCAGATCGGGACAATCGGTTCCTTAGTACATTTTGGTCTAGTCTCTGGTCAATGCTAGACACCAAACTCACTAAGTCCACAGCCTTCCATCCTCAAACTAATGGCCAGACAGAGGTTGTCAATAGGATGATTGTACACATTCTGTGCATGTACAACTCAAAGCATCCACGCACATGGGACGAGAGCCTCCCCTATGTTCAGCACAGCTACAACCGAGCTCTTCACAGCTCGACTGGCCACAGACCTTTTTAGGTGGGCTTGGGATTCCAGCCACTATGCCCCATTGATGTGGCCATGCCACTTGCAGCTACTCACACAAATTCGGCTCATGTCCAGTCCGAAACAAACAAGGCAACTAGCTTCATTGAGCACATCCAACATATTCGCCAGCAAGTCCATGACATTCTGGAGAAATCAAATGCCAATTACAAGAAGCAACATGATCAACATCGGGTGCCACACAAGTTTCAGGTGGGTGACAAAGTCTAGTTGCATTTGCAAAAGGAACGCCTTACTGGAGCCTATCGGAAACTGATACCACTCCAATATGGTCTGTACACCATTACTAAGGATGTGGAGACAATGCATTTGAGCTCAGCATTCCCCCATTCCTTGGCCTACACCCAGTGTTCAATGTGGACTGCCTTCGGCCATACTTTCCACCATTACTAGACACATCCGACATTGCAGAATAGCTCACACCCACATAATTAAATCCAGATTGCATGGAACAAGCTGCAACTAATCGGATCATGGACACACAGATCAAGAACACTCGCCAACAGAATATCCAACTAAATCGAGTTGTCAAAGCAGGCCAACTCCTTCACCAGGGCAAGTGGCACACCAGGGACCAAGTTCAGCAGAAGTTTCCTCATCTCATTGCGGAGCTCAAAGTAATGGGGACCATTGCTTCCTAAGGGAGGAGGAATGATCCATGTGGATATTGGTGGCCACCTGCCAAGTCCACCTGGACCCCCACCATTGTTTCTCTTAGCATTTTCAGTTTCCTTAATTGTAGCACAACTTACTATTTTTAGTAGTTTTTCGGGTCCTGAACTTCCGGAGCCGTTTTGAGGCCCTAAACAACGTTTTTTGGGAAAACTGGGAGCAACATGGGTCCATGGACTGATGTTGCTCTTCCCAAAGTTGTAGTTCTCGGATAGATCTTTCTAACGAGATATTGTGCATGTCAAACGGAGATCATATGCCAAAGTTACGACCCCGGGAAGTTGATGTACCAATTTACCCAAACGGGGCCCACAATTTGGCGTTTCATCTTCTAGGGTTAGGAATTTGGATGTTTAGGGCTTTCCATTGTTTCTCAACAATAAATAGGCCTTTGAGCCTCATTGTAAGACAGTTCAGAGGCATGTAGCCGCCACATCTCTTCTCAAAGATAAGCTACCATCGCCCTAGCTGGTTTATTTCCATTACTGTTTGTAAGCATATTTCAGTATTTTACATTAATGAAATGAAGTATTATTTCCATTGCATATCTGTGTTTATGGTTATCTTTGTAATTTGTTGTGTTCCTGTTTAAATCCAGATCAGGTTCGGGCCACATCCCCTTGTTGACACATGGTCCCAAAGGCCCCATCAACATGATGTCATCCCTAGGTGTAAATATTTTTGTAAGGAAAAGAAAAAAAAGTCGGTACTCATTGGATGTGGAATTAAATTATGAATCCAACATGTGCGTACACTTGACAATTGAGTAAACCTATAAGGAGATAAGATGAAAATACAATTAAAATGAAAAAATATTTTTCTTTCTTTAAAAATTCAAATTCTTATTTTATTATTTTCATCAGGAGGCCCATTTTAGACCTTGAAATTCCCTTATGTAAGGATATGAAAGAAGTGTAGGTAGAATTTTACACCCTAATGAATTTCCAATTGGAGATGCGTCATTTTATAGATATAATCCTCAATTAGTTGTAAGGAATCATTACCAATAATGTAGGTAAAGATGGGGATATTAGTTTGAGACATGGTTGGATGTAGAAAATCTAAATGGATATATAAACTACTCAAAGGTACTATTTAGAATGGGAGCTTGTCCAAACCTACACAGAAAGATAAGGGAAAGATTCAAGCTTAAAAGAAGGCCCTAATAAAGAAGAGAATCATGCAACTAAAGGAAGGAAGGATAGTAGGGAGAAGAAAATTGAGGATTCTGAAAAGCTTAAGAGGAGGAATGAATAAGAAGAGAATAAAATGTAGAGGAGGAAGAAAGGAAGAAAAAAACCTAAAAGAATTAGGGAGAATTGAAAATGAACTTAAAGCACAAGTTGCAACTTAAATAAGTCAAACCATGTAAGAAGTCCTAATGGGGGACTAGATGGACTTTGATACCATTCAAACAACATCCTCCATTATCATTGGAGGGAACTTTCCCATCAATGAGCTAAGTATTGCTCCCACTAAATCCAACAAAGTAGTGAATCTTAGTTGGTTCACATTCAATCAGAATCTTAAGATGATAGTTGATCATATTGAAGATTTTTTCCCTTGTCGAACTTATATCCAATATTAGTGACAATCAAGGGGGGAATGGTACATCATACATGGGTAAACCCAATAGTCGTGGCTTCTACTAGTACAACATTTTGTCAAGAAAATGTTAGAACATGAAGAAAATATTGGAACAAATTCAAAAGCAGAAGGAAAGAATCGTAAAACTAGAGAAACATAATAAGATAATAAGAGAAAAAAATAAGACATTACAAATAGAAAAACCAATTTGACATAATACAAGATATATTCCACTAAATTTCATTGGTAAAACAAGTGTACTCATTCCTCTAGGAAATGTAAAATATATTAGTGAAGTTACTTTTGATGTAGGATAAGGTAAAGGAGAGATGCACTCAATTGAAAGGAGTCCTTAGTGCAATGGAATGATTGACAAAGTGGCCACAAGAGTACACTGATGCACCTCCATAAGTTCCCAAAATAAGTGATGGGCACCTATCATGTGATAATGCAATAATAAATAGGCTTATTAAAGTGAAAGATGAGCTAAAAAGAAGATATAGCTAGATCAGTTGCCCTACACCAAAGAAAGTATGCATTGGCAGAGAAATTAACTAAAATGAACAAGTTGCCACTAATTGGTAATAAAGGTGAACCTAGGTTCGAACGAGAGGTTACTAGTGAGTTGGAGGAAATATTGAATGTCAAAGAGATATCATTTAGTGTGTTCACTACAAAAGTGACCAAGGAATAGTTGAGGCAACACATAGCTTGACAAACTAGGCAAAACATAGTTTTTAATTCTTGCATAGTCTCCTTGGACAAAGATGTAAAGAGTTTAGCATAAATTATAGTGCAACACTATGTCACCAAGGAAGATTTGCTGTCAAGTATGATTAAAAATATTTTGTCTATATCAAATCTAGAAAGCTTACCTACATGAGACACTTGGCATCATTGTAAATAAGCCAATAATTTTGTAATTAAATTACATTCCATTTTTTAAGTTTGTAATGATTACCCTTCCAAGTAGGATAGGACAAAAGAAGAGAATTTGAGCAGTTGTAAGTGCTCTTAGGGGAAACCTACAAGTCCCAAGAAGCAATTGCAAGATGAAGCTTCAATTCTAAGAAGGAAGGGATTTTACTACCATTCTAATTTGTACGTTTTTTTTTTAAGATAAAACTAAGAAGCCATGATGACCATTCTTAAGGAGAGACTAATCCTATGTTGGGTGTGAGTTATTGTGGACTATTTTATGATTTTTATGCCTACGCTTTATTGAAAATCATTTTCAATGCACCGGACTATTATCTTGCCTATTTCATGGATTTCACACATTTTTATCTTTCCTTTGAGAATTGTTCTTAGATGTGAATGGACCATACTAATTAATATTCTATTTAGACTAGTCTATGTGTTTAAGAAGTTGAGGGACTACTATTTCATGTTTGTATGAAAAGAACAACTAATTGTCTCTTGGGTATCTAAGTATGAATGAGTCATTCATCATTCATTCGTTTGTTGCCATTATACTCCTAGATACAATAGTTTAGCACAAGTTTCCATTTTTTGTACTTAAAGTAGAGTGAATTTCACATTTTCATTTCCATTTGAAGTTAAAAAAATGATTCCTCATAAGGATAGGTGGGCTTAAATCTAGATAGGTCTCTTACACCAAATGGTGTGAAGTATAATTGGGATTTCACATTGGAGAGTACCCATAACTATTTCAAAGCATTCCATCCCTATCAATAGGTCATTGAGCTAGTGAAGATTTAGTTGGGAACTAAGTTGAACTTGTGTTTCATTCCATAGCCATTTTTAAAGGCCAAGAGCTCTACCTCATAGGAATGATCATATATCTAGTTGGAGGCCAAAGATTCCCTACAGTGGTTATGTTTAGTGGCTTAAGGCCTCATAAATGGACGTTGAACCTAAGAAGCCTCATTCAAGGTAAAATTCCCGTGATTTCATCACCTAACAAGTGGAAAGGCCCTAATACATGTCTATGGTGCACAATACTTCTTAGCTTTGCTCATATTTCCACATAAGGGTAAAATATCCCCTACAAATGTTATGGTTAGCCATTGGGTTCCTCAATCACGTGCATTGAGCATAAGAGGACTCATTTAGGTCCTAAGTCAATTATTTTCATCCCTCAACTATTGTGAAAGATCAAAGGCTAGTGTGTGGTGTGCAATACCTCCTAATTGCACTCATAGTCTTAGTGGAGTCCAAAGATCCACTAAATAAATTATGAGTGGTGGTTGGAGGCCTCTTCCATGGTGATCAAGCCTAAGAAGTGGCATTCAAGGACCAAGGCTCTTAATGTAATCCCCTAAACATAATAGAGGGCTTAATAACTCTCTATAATGCACAATAGCTCCTAATAGTCCTCATCCTTTTATAGTCAAAGGAAAAATATCCACCATAGATGTTAGATTTTGTGGTATGAGGCATTGTTCATAATCATGGAGGCCCTAAAACCCATATTTTATGCATATAATCTCTTAACGCTGGTTCTATTCTTATTGTGAGGCTAAACATCCTCTATAGTGGTAATGTGTGGTGGTTTAAGGCCTCATCCATGAATCTCGAACTTGAGGAGGATCATGTAAGGCTTAAGGTTCTTACTTTGATCCCCAACCATTTTCAAGGCCTTAACGCTCATTTATGGTGGGAAATACGTTTTGACAATGCTTGTATTAAATAGAGAATCCATACAGGTGAGAATGGTTTTAGATAGAGGAGGAATGACCTGTTGTAGAGTTTTGTGAACCCAACGTTTCGGACTACGAAGTGAGTCCATCATCAGGGGATGCGGCAATAGATAATCTTTAAAATTAATGATGTATCACAGAGCTATGATTATTGATATATATAAGAGGGTTATTAAGGAATGCAGTGAGAAATTAGGTCGGCTTATTTTATTTAAAATTCATTTGTTTATTATTCATTTTTATTATTATTATATATATATTTTTGTTATTATTATTATTTTTATTATTTATTTAATATTATTATTATTATTATTATTATTATTATTATTATTAATTTTTAATTATTATTATTATTATTATTATTATTAATTTTTACTTATTATGAAAAAGAGTATATTATTATATAATAATAATAAAAATGAATAATAAACAAATGAATTTTAAATTAAATAAGCCGACCTAATTTCTCACTGCATTCCTTAATAACCCTCTTATATATATCAATAATCATAGCTCTGTGATACATCATTAATTTTAAAGATTATCTATTGCCGCATCCCCTGATGATGGACTGACTTCGTAGTCCGAAACGTTGGGTTCACAAAACTCTACAACAGGTCATTCCTCCTCTATCTAAAATGCTTGTATTCCCACGATGTGATTTGAGACCTCATTCATGGCCTTTAAGTCCAAAAAACATATTCTTCATGTATCCTACATTGAGGCAAGTTGATTTGGTTTGAGCCTCAAAGAATTTATTGAATGCTTACATATTTTAATTATCCTCTATTTATAAGAAGTCCATGATCATGAATTTATTGAATGCTTACATATTTTAATTATCCTCTATTTATAAGAAGTCCATGATCATGAAGGCTTGTAGGTTTTGTTGTCTAACATAATGCATATGCATAATGCTATTCTTTAAGTCTTGTCCTCACTTTAATGCTAGGTTCCACATCTTCAACAATAAGTAATAAAAATGTGTTTATGTTATATAAATTAATAATAATATGTATATTTTGAAAATCTATAATAACATAAACTATAAAACACAACTTAATAAATAAACTTAAAAATAAAATTGAAAAATTTGAAATATATTATAAAGGAAAAATTAAAAATTAATATAATAGCTAAATAAATCAATCAAAATTTAACATAATTCTTTATCTTCACCCATTTTTAATTTTTATAATAAATTTAAAATATCTCTTATTAAAAAAAATACTTAAAATTAAACATAAAATAAATCAATTTAAATTTGATATTACACTTTACCACTAAATTTAAAATATGCCATACTTAGAAATTAATATAATAAAATATTGAATCAATTTAAATTTAACATAATCTTGTCTTGCTCTTTGTTTTCCTTCTTATGATTTTGCATGTAATTAAATAAATCTAAATTTAACATAATCCTTTTGCATGTAATTAAATCAGTTTAAATCCAACATAATAATCCTTTTCCTTTTGCATGTAATTAAATCAATCTAAATTTGACATAACCTTTTCGTGCTATTTGTTTTCCTTTCAATATTTTGCATGCTCTTTCTTTCTGTTCCTCAGAACAAATAGATTAGAATTTTTCATCTATAAGAATCAAGTTATATTTTATTATTATTTTATAAATAAATTTGAAATATCTCACATTTAAAAAATTAAATTGATCTCAACTTAACCTAATTCTTTATTTTTACATATTCCTACTGTTTGTTTTCCTTTCCAGTCTTGGCATGCTCTTTTCCTTTTTCTGTCTGCGAACATATACCAGATTAAAATAAATCTATTTTTTTTAAATCAAAACATATAGTTAACTAGATAATTTAACTTATGTTTAGAGTAAAAACATAGTTAATCCAATAATTTAAAAAAACCTAACAAACAGTTATACTTTACAATTATTCTACAATAACCCTAAAAGCTTTAAATAATATTTTCGGACAGTGGATTTTCAAATCTGTCTATATGGGTGCTAACGAGGCTGGTGTGAGCCAGAAGTCTTTTCAAGTTTTTCAAGGCTGGTGTGAGCCAGAAGTCTTTTCAAGTTTTTCAGTGTGAAGGATCCTTTCGAATTCTGATCGATTTCAGTCTCCCTCCATTCTGTAACTATTAGGTCGGGGAGGAAAAGCATACTTCTGAGCTTTTTTTTTTATTGGTTTTTTATTTGCTTTCTGTTAGTAGATGTTAAAATAATTCTTTTTCTTGCAGGAGATCGGAAAATTGAAAAGTTTATATTCTGTTTGATTATTAGAGAGCTGAGATATGAGAAATTGCAAAATTATGAGAAGTTGCAGAATTATTGCTTGTATTTGGTTTTCTATGGTATATTCTGTCTATTTCAGATTCCTGCTGGTCTTGATTGGTAAAGACTGGAGATCGAAGAATGCTAATTATCCGAGATGGATGCAAAAAGCTAAATTCTTGATATTACTTTTCTCAATGGAACTCGCTCTGTTCTTGGTATTGTATATGATGGTTTGTGTTGTCAAGTGGATGGACCTGATGGACCTGCAAACTCCATTGGCTGAGTCTCCCATGGTGGACCTCACTCCAGTAGCAGTCCAAACACCAGTGGCTGAATTTCCCCTGATGGACCTCACACCAGTAGCCATCCAAACTCCAGTGGCTGAGTCTTTCCCAATGGACCTCACTCCAGTAGCCATCCAAACTCCAGTAGCTGAGTCTTCCCAGATGGACCCCACTTCAACAGCTGTCCAAACTCCTGTGGCTGAATCTCCCCTGATGGATCTCACTCCAGTAGCTGTCAAAACTCCAGTCACAGAGTCTCCCTTGATGGACCTCACTTCAGGAACTGAATCTCTCCTGATGGACCTCAATCCAGTAGTCATCCAAACTCCAGTGGCTGAATCTCCTCTGATAGACCTCACTCCAGTAGCGTTCCAAAGTCCAGTGGCTGAGTCTTCCCAGATGGACCTCACTTCAACAGCTGCTCAGAGTTCACTGGCTGAGTCTCCCCAGATGGACCTCAGTCCAGTAACAGTCCAAAGTGCAGTGGCTGAGTCTAGCAGGAGGGACCTCACTCCAACAGCAATCCAAAGTCCAGTGGCCGACTCTCTCCAGATGGACCTCATGCAAACTCCAGTGAGCTTGAAATTATGTTTCTTTAGTTATTTTTTCCATCACTTAGTGGGTTTTTGTTTGGGAAATTTGTCCTTGAGTTATTTTTTACTATGTGCAATGTAGACTTTTTTTTCTTTTTTCTTTTGCCCTTAACTTTCTCTTGACATGCAGGAAGTGATTTCCGCAGTAAGCTACAAAAGAGGAAAAGGCAAAATGAAAATTAGCCAGGAGGCTTCTGAAGACAACGAGCAAAGGAAAACGCTGCCCAAGGAGAGTGAAATTAAGCAGCAAAAGGAGGAAGCTGTTGCTTCTGAGTACAATGAGAAAAGGAAAAGGCAGCCTAAGCCTAAGGAGATTGAAATTACCGAGGAAGACGATGAGCAAAAGAAGAGTGAGGCTGAGAAGAGAGATGTGGCTGAGGACTGGGTAATTATAGGGGAACTGTAAATTCACACATTCGTTTAGGTTAGATTATTTGTTTATCCACAGTTTTTTGTTTTGCCAATGGAAAGGATGGTTAATGTTTCTCTTAATTATTTTTTAAACTGAGGCTGAACTTGGGCCTGGCCATGTTTATTTTCAATACTTTGAATATTATAACAATGAACAATAACCATGTTGGTTAGATTTTTTGAAAACGACATTGCACTGTACGTTGTTTTGGATTTCTGTAATTGGAAAATCTACATAGATTTATTTGAGCTTTTGGATTTCTGTAATTGGAAAATCTACATCGATTTATTTGAGCTTTCGAATTTATACAGGTTTTCTCATGTATTTTTATAAATATTTATTTGATTTTTTAAGATAATTTCTAAAAATATATATTTATTTTATTTTACATTAATTTTTTAACATAATAAATATATTATAAATTATTTATATGTAAATAATTTGATTTTAACAATATTAATATAAATATGTTGTAATTTCCAATTTATTTGAAGGACCATTTATAGAATGGCGGTTAAGGTATTGTTACCCACCATGAGTGGTTGAGCCTTAGGAGAATTTTTCTCCTTGATTTGTCTTCGATAGGTAGCCAAAAATCCTTTGTAGCGACCAGATAGCTATATGTACTACCATTCTTGGTCACCTGAGTTAGCCATTATATGCCCTCACTCATCTGTTATGATCATATGTTTGAAGAAGGGTCTTCCAACCTTGAAGGTATGGATTTTTGTTAGTAATTGGGTGTTTATGCTTGCTTTTCTTTGACACATTTGGACATGGATTAGTGGGGTCATTCAACGGAAAGAATGGACTTTGATTGTACTTTATTCCCTTGTCCCAACTTGGTAGTTAATCTTGTACCCTAGTCCTGTCATATTTCCTCTATTGGCTACTAGCTTTATGAATAACATTACATGGGAAACCCTGATTTTGGTTGTGTGGTCTCGCTTCCCAACACCATATGTCTTACTCCCCACTACTCATTATACCCCATTTTCACAATTTTGTCCACATTTGTCCATTGGCCCCATAAGGTGTTAGTCTTCCCCTCCCCTTGTCCACATTTTGGGTCGGGCCTGGAACGATGCCCCAAAGGTTGATGCAACCAAAAAGAAAGCTAAAAGTATAATTTGGCCACTTACAACAGGAAATGTACCACAAAAAGAAAAATATGGTTGGGACATAAGAATTTAGTGCATGGGCAAAAACCAAACATAAGCTCTACCCCTATCACTATGGCCATCACCCTAGTTCCTAGGGTCCCTATGAGTGCCCCCTACATCATTAAGGAACCCATGATTGTCCCAAACACTAGAGGGTGATGAGCTACGCAACCTTAAGGGGGTAATCACTGCTTTATCATACATATCATGCTCTCATCCCCTCGAGCCCGCAATAGTTAAAATAAAGAAAAACAATAAAAGGCAAAGGGAATATGAAGAACTTGGGTGGAAACTCAAAGGTTGGAGTAAATAATGTACCACAATTTCTCCCTCCTACACCTATACACCCAATGTACAATCTTCCCTCATTATAGTTGCCCTTGTACCATGGCATGTGGCTTGGAGCCTTCCCTTTTGTCCTAATCTATTCCATCATTATTTCACATGCCTCCTACCATTTGATGGATGTACCATGGACTTGGCACTCCCTTAAAGGTGGAAACCATCTAATAGGGTCCTTTATTAACCTCTCTTGTCAAACAAGATAACACCTATACTTTCTAAAGCCCATTTGGAAGGGCATGCCACTCGAAGTGTCCACTTTTTCCCCTAATTAGAAAGCTTGTTTACTCAATTGTACTAATGGATTGGTGTACTAGAAGGTGAGGAGACACATTGGATCTTAATTAGGATTGTCGATGGGTCTTCAACTTGGACTTAGTCTACCTATATGGGATCCAAGACCTCTATAGGATCACAATGGCACTTGTAGGGTGAATGTTGAGAGCCATGGGCCTCCACTACATTAGACCATTGATTGCCACACCATGGGCTTCTTCAGCACCACATATTGCTTGTTTGTGCCCCAGCCATATAGAGACGATGTTGCAATTGAACTGTGTTTCCCAACCATCTACACACTTTCACCCAACACTTGGAATTTGTTCCAGGGCACAAAAGGGTTTTGTCTCATCTCGAGGGACACAAGAAGGCACGCATCATCTTCTAGCCCTCACTTATGTAGCATCGACTTGTTATTGAGCCATTGGAGACCCATGATACCATTGATTGTGCCCCACAACCACTTGGGAGAACCATAGGATGTTTCACTTGGAAATAAAAGGGCCACCCCCTTGATCATCATTTTGGAGCCCTCCCCTTCATCATGGCACATTGAGAACTCATCTTGGCCTTCCAATGACCCTTTGCACCATTATTTTATCATTTTGGCCTCATTAGGAAGGCTTATTTCACACATTTAAGCTATTTGGTGGGTTTGTCACTAAAGTTATTATTATTTTGCATATTACAATATTATTAGGGGCTTAATTAGTCTAATTAGGCTAAATCGAACTTCCAAAGGCTTATATAAATAAAAGAGATCCTCATTTGTATTGAATCATTGCTTCAATTTGGGATATTTCTCTCTAAAGAATTCAGATCTACAATTGTGGAATGATTTTGGATGAATAAGTGTATTTTGATGTGTGGAAATATTTCACTCTCTCTCTTGAAGCTTCTTGTTGAAAATATTTTGGATGGATATATTCTTCTTTGTCTTGTAAGTGCAATATAATGCTATGTTTATGTTTTAATGGATGTTTAATACATGTAATTATTTTCTTATGGTGAAATAATGTGCCCTAATCAATAAGACTTAGTGGAATCATTGAACTATTAGAGATTTTTGCATGTATTACTCATTGGACAAAGAATGAATGAATGTTCTTGGAGGATTATTTGCATATTTATCTTCAAAACTCCATACCAATTGCCATCGAAGTATAAAACTCTAAATTTTTTTGTGTAGCTACATCCCTAGTAAGTGAAATTGCTTCTTTAGACCTCCTTAAAGAGCAAATTTCCCAAATCTTGATAATTTTGACTCTAATCTTCCCAACAGCTAGGCACTTGTCTTAGATCCTTGGTGATCAACCTAAAACCATTTGTTTTCTTCCTCCTTTAATTTTTGGTCTCTCACTTGTACGTCCTTGCTAGGGAATCATTTGGAATCCCTTAGAAGGGTGATCTTTCCATTCCACTCAGACTAATCTCTATGCTGGTGCCCCTTCTAGAGATCCTCTAGGTTTCATAACATTCCAATGGTTCATTTATGAGAAAAACCAAACCCTAACTCGAACTTTGAAGACCTATCTTTGACGTCATAGTGAGAGGCTTCTTTGAGGGTTGTCTTTCATTAAAGCTTGATCATTTCCAACCCTTTCTTAGTCCTACCTTGACCTAGTGTCCTCCTAGGAGGTTTCCCTTTCATGATCAGTCGTAAAAACCTAGGTCTTGTGTGGACCCATTCCAAGTCTCTTAGGCTAAGCAACACGTATCATAGAAGAAATTTCTTCTTTCAAAGAGGTTATTGAGAGGCCCTATCTTAACTTGGAGATCTCGACTCTAGATTCATCTAATTTTCATATCACTATAAATCCCTACGTCTTTATTTCATCCCTTTAGGCCTTTCTTGGAGATCCATAAAGCTTCATTGAAGCAAGTGAGCCTCATATTGAGCCTCTCCTCTAAATGGGCCTTGGAAATCATTATAAACCTAAACATTGATTCTATCATCCTAAGTAATTTCCATCATACTAAGACTCCTCCCATCAATGAAAGTCTGTAAAGAGTAGGGGACATTGACTGAGGTGATAGTGGGTCTTTGTGGTGAAGAATCCAGGGCAAATTAGGTGTAGTGTGATTTTTCTTTTCTTAATAAGAATTTGTGGAGTCCTTTTACCTTTTCTTGTTAGCTTAATCTTCTTCTTATTATTATTAATGCATGTGTATGTACTTCATCAAACTACTATCAAAACATAAGAACAAGAACACAAGATGTTGGCTCTTTGCCAAGGCCAAAACCTCTCTTTTCTTTAGAGAAAACCCTTCGATAAGTTCTCTCTTATTGAAGCTTATTTCTTGATCAATTCCAAACCATAGACCCTTGACTAGAATATCCTCCAAACACAAGTCAAGTTCTTTCAAGATTACTTTTTCTTGCAGCACTTTGTCCTCTTCCTTCTAGTACTTTATATTTTCTTCCTTCGGCACTTCTTCCGATAACTATAGAGAACTTCTATTGTACACTCTAGAATGTCCCTTGACCTTTTTCTTCCTTCGCTTGTGATGGAGCCTTTCTAACTTCAGGAGATGACTTTGTTTCTTCTCAACCTAGCCTTCTTTTCCAAATATTGGAGACTTAGAGCAGCAACAATGCATCCCTAATTATTCACACGTGTGAGGGAATCTCCTCACAAGAACTATTTTAGACTTCTCTTACTCCCTTCACTTGCATACCCTTCAAGAGAATCCTTGTAGGCCTAGTTTGAACTATAAACAATGAGATATGGTAAATTTTAAGTTACAATTGTCATAACTGTAGAGACAACTCTCCTTTCCTCGTACGTGTGGCTGTAACTAGCCCTTTAACACTTTGGTTTTCTTCTTCCTTTCTTTGTTGCCTTGGAGACCCTTTTCTTGTCCTCTTGTTACCCTTTTTTTGCTTTGTACCTTGACAAATTTTAGAGAGGAATGTGTTATTTTTTGAGGGAGTGGACAACCTCTATATATATAGGTTTGTCCCTCCTTTAGGCCGACTTGAAGGCCGACTTGCTGCTTTTAGGCTGACTTGATTTTCTTTGATGCAATAGGTGATTTTAATGGTGCCGTTGCTTCTTTAGATGATGTCTTTGCTTCGAGGATACTTGACTTTGCTTGGAGGTGTCTTCTTTGACTTTTATACATAATAATACATAATGTAACATACCCTTAAGGTATTCAACATAATTATTTTGACTCACCTATATCACTTTGACATGTGCTAGACCTACTTCAATGAGCAAGAAACTCATTGACATATATTATAAAAATAATATTTCTTTTCTTGAATAAATACAAGTGTCAAAAGTAAATTTATGAAGATCAAACCTAGTTACATTTCCTTCAACACTCCTTCACTAGAGAGGTATTCATACAACATTACAAGGTGTTTGGCTATTATCAATCTTTGAAGAATTCACATAAGAGAAACTGGTTTTGCAATCCATCTGTTATAACATCATATCAATCATCATTGTCATAGTGCAAGGCCTTGACTAATAGATCCATCTCTTCATGAGATCATGAGCTACAATGCTGGTGAGACCAATGATTTATAGACACCTTTATCATTGTCCCTCAAGGTACATACCCAGCCAGGTGTTCTCTGAGTATGACCTTCTAGGACTATTCTTATCTTGGGTTCCCAACCCTCAAAGAATATCAGTCCTCTTGCCTACTCTTGTCTTGGATTCCCTACAAATCCTCAAAGAGTATCAGATTCTAGATGATTACCTAATCCTCCCATTCTTTCTTCCTAAGTGAAGACAAGAATGTTGTGTCTATATTGTGTCTACATTTCCATTCATGGCCTTCATCTAGACTTATGGTTGTTAATCCTAGTCTAGTGCATGCCCCAAGAGATGGAAAAACACAAGTGTCACTCCTTTGTAATCAGGGGTGATCCAAAACTCCCTTTTGATCAGGGATTTGTCAGAGCTCCCTCTTAACTAGGGACTCTTTCATTCATCAACAACTTCTTCTTCGTGGGTGCTTCAGTTGCTTGATCTCGTTCCTTTCTTTGATGTCATGAAGTCTTTATTCGAACTTCTTCTATGTAGGGCGCCATCCATCGATCACTTTCCTTCCTCATTTGTCATGTCATTTATTCCTTCATGGAAAGTCTCTTTCTTTCCATACATCAGGTTTGCTTATCATCTAGTTACACCTTTGTCATCTGTCCATGCTTCGGAATACTCTTCTTAGGGATGCTTCATTGTACTTGCTTGTTTACACACTTCGACCTAGTATCCCATCATGACTTCATCCTGACATTTCTTTCAACATTGCTTTTTCTTTTGCTGGACGACTTCTTCATCATGACATATTTGTAGAGTAGAATCAGTTATCTGCATATTTTATATCTCCAAGGCCTTCACAGGTGTCAAGGGTCCTTCCTTTCTTTGTCAGAGTTGTCCTGCCTTCTTTCGGGAGATATCTTCAAGGTATCTTGTCGGATAGTGATTCTTGGTGATCATGGTGTTCTTCACATGCTTGATCTCTTTCTTCATTTTCTTCTTCTTAGATATATGGGTCAACCATCTTATGCTTCTTGTGGGAGAATTTCTTCATTGCTTGCTTCTTGGACTAGTCAGCATTTCTTCTTTCTTTTTAGTCAGCAACCTTATACTCCTTATGTGAGCATATTCTTTTGTTGACCTTCATTGCAATGTAGTACATGCCTTCAAGCATGTCCTTAGTGAAAGAGATTCTTTCATACTTGATCATGTTTATAGAACTATTCCCATGACTCAATAATACACAAAAGATAACATGACTAAACTTTGATGCATACATACCTCATCTTGATTCTCCTTTGATCATCTTAGCTTCATTTGGTTGTCCTTGGTGTGGCCCTTCTTGATTCATCTTAGCTTGCATGTATATCATCTTTTTCTTGAATTCCATGAATGAGATTCACAATGAGAAATATGTTTTGGTTCATGAACCTTCTTTTGAAGATTCCATCATTGGATCTTAAAGACCCTTGCCTTGCAAATGTTTCTTTTATCTTTGATGATGGAGTTCTTCTAATATTCTTAATCATGATCAATTTTCCTTTCATTGTGGATGAGGTCCTATACTAGGTATACTCTTTCTACATGAATATCTTGAGCTATATCTACCATTCTCCTATATTATAGAAGATATTTCTACCCATGCATTTTTATTCTAATTATAAATCCTACATCTTCATGAGTGTCTAGAACTCTATGTACTTCATGCTTCTAGATTCTAGAAGATGTTTCTAGCCATGCAATTTTATTTTATTCCTACATGCTCCTATCCTACTCAAAACTTTGAAAAAAGACTTGAAGTAAAGAGTTTGACCTAGTCATAGTAGAGATCTGGAGGATCTTCCTTCTTTTGCTTCTTTCTTTCTTCTTTCATTTCTTGAGTCACATTAGATTCTTCCCTTTTCCTTTTGTTGTTGTTGTCCTTCTTAAGCTTAGGACAATTACTTTTATAGTGTCCATATTCTTGACATCCAAAACGTTGGATTTTAGACATGTATTTGTTGTTTTTTCTTCGTGGACCAAATTTTCCAAATTTACGCTTTCTTTTGGCCGTGGTAGCAAATTATTGCTCCTTTGATCCCACGTCTTCCTTTGCTTTAAGTCTGGTTTCCTCTATCCTACATGGAGACCACACTGTAGAAAATTCTGTAGATTCACAAGCTAATGTAATTTTCTAAAGCAAGAGACAAGAATCTACTTCTACTCTTTACAGCATAAGCCCATAAGCATCGAGGAAACAATAATCAATAGAGGAAGAACATCAAGGGAACATAACAAAATAGATATCCAGGGAAAGCCACAGCTGAAAACCCCACTATTATATTGTATTAGTCTGGAAAATCAAGATGAAATTACAATGTTTTTTCTCTCAAGAACAATCCCATCACTCATCAAATTCAATCTCCAACTCATAAGCAAGCTCAAGGCCAAAGATTAGCCTCTTCATAATCTCTCCAAGTCTCTATTCTAATGCGTAATTCCTATGGAGGATATCTTGTATTTAAAGGGAAATAAAGCCTCTAAAAACTGTGCAATCCCTTAAGGATCAGTTCCTGAATGCATGCACTATCAGTGCAACTCAGAAAAATCTAAAACAAATAGTACACTGTCCCTGCACTCTAGTCTCAATTGGGTCTTTCTCAGAATCGACATGCATGAGTTTCTGATGAGTAAATATTCAGTTAACTAGAGTAGCACTAGTTGAGTGCACTAATGCATCAACTGACTGTTAACTCACTATTAGTTCCTCAAACAGTTTGGAACTAATTTAACTAGACTTAACTCAATAAACTGAGTTAACTAATTACAACTCATACTTAACTCATCCTGGACCCCTATAATATAGGGAGAACATATACATGATTTCATAAATACTTCCAACTCGAAATTCCTAAGTTAACTAAGTCAACTCACTCTTGTTAACTATTACAAGTTGCTCTGAGAATAATATTCGATTTTAATTCTCAGTTTAACTCAAGGAAAAATTAAACTGGAATTTCTGGATTCTATTTTTATCATTTCTTGTTGCTATTTTCAACTCTCTCTCTCAACAAGAAAGGAATTCAACTCGATCCCAATCATGAACCTTTGGAAAGTTTTGCATGCAACACTTCTCTCTAGTGTTGTTGCTACAACAACTCTAGAAACAAAAAACATCCAAATTGAATCAGAATGATGCCTCTGTCATCAAAGTCTCTGACTACTATTGCCCCTGTCAACTAAAAACTTTGTGCTTTTGTTGACTCTACGTTTTTGCACTATTGTCAACCCTCTCTACACTTCTTCAGTACCTAACTTCTCTAGCCTTTGTTACATTAATCTCTGACTGCATCAATCCCACTGATTCCTCCCGCTACTATGTACTTTGGGCTCTCGTATCAAGGTACAATCAATGAGATAAAACCACTCAATCGACCCCACCCAATTTCAGCCCCCTTGGGACTATTACATCAAACCGCCCCACCTCACACTTGGAGGTATGGTTGGATGTGATCCCTCTACCCACTTGGCTTGAAATTTCCCCCTACTGGAGGTCTCTACATGAGTGGATGCCTCCACTCAATCTCCTCTCGACTGCTCCAATTGTGGCTGTTCCAAAATTGTCTGAGACTACTTCTGATACTGCTTCTTCTCTGCTTGGGTGGATCTTTCCACTCGGTCTCCCCTCAACTTCTCTAGTTGTGGTTTCTCCACAAATTCCTGAAGTTGCTTCTGAGGCTTCTTCCGGGGCTGCATGTTGAGAGGTAATTTACTCTCCCTCTCAACCACCAATTCTCTAACCATTACCTTGCTCCTCAAGGCTTTACATGCATCTTGAACCTCAAGAGCATATAGGTTCTTGACCTGTGCACCAATCTGTTTCACCTATCCCTTGGTGATGTGTCTAAGGAAAACATTTCCCTTACTAAAAACCACATCGTAGCCACAGTCTTCCAATACCACAACTGAAACAAGATTCTTCTTTAGTCCTAGAACATACATCACATATGTGATCCTAAGAGGGGAGCCAGGCTCCCTCTGAAAGGTAACGGTACCGATCCCGGTAGCTCTATAATTCTCATCATCTCTAAAATCTATGCTCTGCTTGAGGTATTTCTCCTCAAAATCACTAAAGAGATCTCTATTCCCCATCATATGGAATGAGGCACTGTTATCAAGATACCACATGCCTTCCATGGCAGTGTCAGCCATGCATGCAATGAGAGAGAAATCAAGTTCGAGTTATGAAGCTAGAGCTTCACTTGTTGTCGCTACTATCAGCTCCTTCTTGCTTGCTTTCTTCTGTTGGAAATTCTTGGCATAGTGCCCGTGCTCATGACAGTGAAAACACTTGAGTTTCATCAAGTCTGTCTTCTTTCCACCCTCCTCACCTTGGGACTTCTTTCCCTTCATCCACTTTGCCTTACTTGCTAAGGAAAAATCTTCTTCCACTTCCTTGGAAGAGGTCATATCTCTGGTGTTCCTCCTGATCACATCTTGCATCAAATATTACCATAGTCATTCCCAATCTGGTAGCTTCTCCCGACCATTGACAAAGTCATGATAACTATGCCAAATCTTTGGGAGTCCAAGAAGATAAAGACTCACCATATCCTCCTTGGCAACCATGATTCCAACACTTCCAAGTTCATCCCTACATTGACTGAATTTAATCAAGTAATTTGGAATTGTGTCGCCTACCTCCATCTTGATTTTTCGAAGTTTATCTTTTAGTGCCAACTTCCTTTGGTCATTTCTATTCTAGAAAATATCCTTCAATTCTTTCCACATAGCATGCGGAGTTTCCTTCCCATGGAGACTCGAGACAATGTGGTCTCGAACTCCCTCAAGGATTATCCTCCTTGCCTTTTCCACACACTTCTTCCATTCGAAAAAATTCTAAGCATCCAATGTTGGTGGCTTAGGAATGTCCTGATCAATGAATTCCTTCAAGCCATTATCCTCCAACATGGCCTCCATCATGTCCTTCTAGGTTATATAATTTGAGCTTCCATCCAAGGCATACTCGAGCCGCAAACTGTAGAACGCCATCTGTCAATCCTGAAGTATGTATTGCAAATTCGAATTTCACCTGTAACCCAGAACTCAAAACTTCAAAATCTCCTCTAGTATATTGTTCTCAGCTCTAATACCATGTATAAAATCTTGTAGATTCACAAGCTAATGCAATTTTCTAAAGCAAGAGACAAGAATCTACTTCTACTCTTTACAGCAAAAGCCCATAAACATCGAGCAAATAATAATCAATAGAGGAAGAACATCAATGGCACATAACACAATAAATATCTGGGGAAATCCATAGCTCAAAACCCCACTACTATATTGTATTAATCTGTAAAATCAAGATGAAATTACAATGCTTGTTCTCTCAAGAACAATACCAGCACTCAGCAAATTCAATATCCAACTCATAAGCAAGCTCAAGGCCAAAGCTTAGCCTCTTCACAAGCTCTCCAAGTCTCTATTCCAATGCGTGATTCCTATGCAAGATATATTGTATCTAAACGGAAATAAAGCCTCTAAAAACTGTGCAATCCCTTAAGGACCAGTTCTTGAATGCATGCACTATCAGTGCAACTCAGAAAAATCTAAAACAAATAGTACATTATCCTTGCACTCTAGTCTCAACGAGGTCTTTCTCAAAATTGACATGCATTAGTTTTTGATGAGTAAATCTTCAATTAACTAGAGTAGCACTAGTTGAGAGAACTAATGCATATACTGACTGTTATCTCACTATTAGTTCCTCAAACAGTTTGGAACTACTTTAACTGGACTTAACTCAGTATATCGAGTTAACTAATTACAACTCATACTTAACTCATCCTTGACCCCTATAATATAGGGAGAACATATACATGACTTCAAAAAGACTTTCAACTCAAATTTCCTAAGTTAACTAAGTCAACTCACTCTAGTTAACTATTACAAGTTGCTATGAGAATAAAATTTGATTTTAATTCTTAGTTTCATTCAAGAACAAATTAAACTGAAATTTATGGATTCTACTTTTATCATTTCTTGTTGATATTTTCAACACACATTTTTGTTGACACCTAATCCGAAACGGATGGGTGAACTGGACAGTCATCTAGAAGATGAACTGATCCATCATATGTATGTATATAAATAATGTGTTAGCTAATGAATAAAATCAATCAGTTTTGTCTCTCGTTCAATGTGGAGTTACCCTGACCTGACATGGTATCAGAGCACAGGTCCCAAAATAGTGTAACTCCTGCCTCTGCCAGTTTTCTGCGCCCTCATGAAACCTCTGTCCTGAGAGACTGCGCATCCATTTTCTCTGCATCTGTGCCTCTGCCCTTGAATGTTAGTGCATTGATTAACTTATGCGATTGTCCTCTATCCTCTGCCTCTCCCTAGTCTTGTGCGTTTTCAATATGACTTCGGTCCTATGACAGATTAAACAAATCTTCCAAATGGCTATAGGATAGTGCGAATCGAGTTTCAGTGGAGACATCCAATTTCAGAGTGTATTGCTGCGTTGGGTTTATTACTCTACCCCCATCTCATTTGAAATATGACTGTGTATTGCTGCGTTGAAATATGACTGTGGTTTATTACTGCGTATGGTAGAACAGTGTATTGCTGCGTTGAAATATGACTGTGGTTTATTACTGCGTATGGTAGAACTGTGTATTGCTGCGTTTTTATTGTATCGCTCAGTTTTTAAGAAGAGACCTCAGTCTTATTATTCGCTCAGTTTTTATTGTAAGAACTGCCTCATCAAATTCCCAATCAAAATCGCACACAACAGGAGGCTCCATAGGATACATAATTTGAACAACTGCGTCTTGTTCAATCTCATCTTCTTTCAGTGGCTGATAAAAATGAGGTAGGCAATACTCATACTTCTTAATCCGTTCCAGTTTCAACTGTTTCAAAGCAGCTCTTCGCTGTGTACACTGCAAAGTAACGATTTGAGTTTTCAACCGCTCAACTGAACTAAGCCTGTCTTTGAATGGAATGTACGGAACCCAATTCGTTTTCATTTCCTTCACTGGTACGCAGTCTCTAATCACTGCGACACCGCATCCCCATCTCCATTTTCCGGCCTTTGGAAATGATGGGAGGAGTCAAACGTTCCTCTGATGCGTTCCATTCATAGCAAACAGAAAGTATATTCGTGTTGAAGCGTTGATGCATTCCTTTTCTCAGTTGTTTCTGGTTATACGCTGCTCTCCCATATACAACAGCTATTTCAAGTGTTGAAGTGTTCCTCTGATGCACTTCCTTTCATAGCAAACAGAAAGTATATTCAAGTATTGAAGCGTTGATGCGTTCCTTTTGATGCGTTCCTACATGGTATGCTTGTGATATGTTGTTTTATGAAGTTATTGGGACTCAGAAAATTCCTTTACAAGCTGCCGAAGCCATCACACTTCCAAATTTTAATTGAAATTGTGTTTGGAAATGAGAGCCTTTTGCACCTCTGTTTGATTATGGTAAATGATTTGCGCAATTTGACTATGCATATAACCAAATGACTTGCGCAGTTTGTTTATGTATATGACTTTAAACCTGATTCATCTCAAAAAGTTTGAGAATGACAAGAGAAATGATTTTAATGGCAGTATAATGTGTGCCGTTGATATGTATTTATGATGGCAGTTTTTGTATTGTAAGCAGTTTTTCAAAGGGGTTATATAAGCAGTTTCAAAAGCATTCAAATTCATATCAGTCAGAACATTTGCACAATTTGTTTTTATGAAATTCTGATGCCTTCTGTCACACATTAAAGGGATTTGAAGGCTGTAACGTAAGGAAAGTTTTTTTATCAGCAGAGATATTTTGTTACAGTATGCATTCAAGAGAAAGATGAAGATATTTCAGAGGCAGGGGGGGCAGACACCCTCAAGAAGAAAAGGCAGACTTACATTGCATTCGCTGCAAACGAAATGGATCACATGATGCTTCTACATGCAAGCTACCATGGGACAAGGTTGAGTAGAGAAGAAACCAGCAGAAAGGTAAAATTGATGACACAGACAAAGGTAAAGCACCTGAATCCGCTCACTATATTGAGGCACAATGTGACATTGGAGTAAATGAAGATTTGTTTAATGCTTCACTTGCTTCTTCGAAAAATGACCGGTTGCTTGATTCAGGAGCAACCTGTCATATGACTCATAGGAAAGATTTTTTTGAAGATTTCACTGATAATGTTGATGGAGCAGTATACTTTGCAGATCAGTCAAAAATCAAGCCATCAGGGCTTGGCACAGTCAGGCTTAAATTGCCTGGTCTTCCAGACTTTCTTCTGGATCATGTTCTATATCTCCCACAGCTCAAGAGAAACTTGCTGTCCCTGGTCCACATCCGCCAGCAAGGTCACTCCATTCATATGTTTGATGGAAAGCTTGAGGTAAGAAAGGCATCTGACCATTCACTTGTCATGAGGGGTATAGAAGAAGAAAGACTTCTTAAACTGCAAGGAACCTCTGCTCATGCACAACATTTTTCATATATTTCTCATCATGATGAAGGTACACTTCCATCAAGTTTATTATGGCATGCTAGATTTGGACATTTAAACTATGATAGTCTCCGCTTGTTGAAGAAAAATGGTGTTGCTGGTTTGCCTACAATTCCTAGAAAACATAAACAATGTGATGCTTGCATTCTAGGAAAGCATAGCAAACAGTCTTTTCATGATTCACATTCAAGAGCACATAGGAAGCTTGAACTTATTCATTCAGATTTATGTGGTCCAATGCCTGTTCCTTCTGCAAATGGAAATAAGTATATCATGACATTTATTGATGATTACACCAGAATGTGTTGGGTTTACTTATTGAAGAACAAATCTAATGCTTTTCAAACATTCAAGAATTTTCATAAATGGATTGAAAATGATGCACAATCTCATATTGGGTCTATTCGCACTGATAATGGAAAAGAATATACATCAAATGAATTTGAACACTATCTTTGCCAACATGGGATTAAACATCAAACAACTGTGCCTTATAATCCTCAACAGAATGGTGTAGCTGAAAGAATGAACAGAACAATTTTGAATATGGTACGATCCATGCTTTTCTTCAAAAATGTAAAGACAATGTTTTGGGCTGATGCTGTTCTATGTGCTGCATATATAAAGAATAGATGTCCATCTAGTGCTATAAGAAACAAGACTCCTTATGAATTGTGGTATGGACATGTTCCTTCGGTAAAACATCTCAGGATATTTGGTTCCACCTGTTATGCTTTAATACCAAAGGTACATAGAAACAAACTTGGTGCTAGAAGTCGTAAGTGTATCTTCCTGGGGTATTCAAACACATCTAAAGCATACCGCCTTTATGATGAAGTAAATAAAAAGTTTGTTTTATCTAGAGATGTCATTTGTCTTGAATCATCCAAATCTGACAGTGTTGTTGAGCGGCAACTTGATCGCTTGGATAGATTCACAAAACCGAAATCATTTCAAGAGTTTGATAATCAGATTCCACATCTTGAAGGGGGGATTCCTATACTAGATCAACATGTGGAATCTTCTTCTGAAGAACAATCTCCCCTGCATGACACTCCAACAACGGATGATGCTTTAAGTGATGTAATTGATAGAATTGGGAGACTCAATCTTGATTCAGACCCAACTCAATCAACAGAACAGCCTGGACCATCTCAGAAAGGTCCCCCAAAGTGGCCGACAAAGACACTTGAAAGTGTTCATCCTGATGAAATTGGAAAAACAGGAACCAGAAATACAAACCGACAAGATGGAGGTGATGTAGATAACTCTAATTCACCTGTTGATATGGATGTTACTTATGATTGTGAATTGAACTTGTCTACAGATTTTGAACCAACTTCCTTCAAAGAAGCTGCTTCTCATGATGAAAGGAAAGAAGCGATGCAGAAGGAGTATGATGCCCTCATAAAGAATGGCACTTGGAAGCTGGTTGGTCCTCCATTTGGAAGCAAACCAATTGGCTGCAAGTGGGTCTACAAGAACAAGTACAAAGCTGATGGCTCACTTGACAAGCACAAAGCTAGGCTTGTGGCAAAAGGTTTTGCACAGAAGGAAGGGGTCGATTATGAGGAAACTTTTGCTCCCACAGCAAAATGGGCCACCATCCGGACACTCTTTGCACTAGCTGCTCAGAACGGTTGGAAAGTTCATCAAATGGATGTAAAAACTGCATTCTTGAATGGAGATCTAAAAGAGAATGTTTTTATGTCCCAGCCTGAAGGATTTGCTGTGAAAGGACATGAACACAAAGTATGCAAACTTGTGAAGTCCTTGTATGGCCTCAAACAAGCACCACGAGCCTGGTATGAAAAACTAACTGAGCATCTTCTGAAACTCAACTTCAAACATTTTGATCTTGATGATGTAACTTTATTTGTCAAGAAAGTTGGCAAAACAGTTGTATATCTTGTGGTATATGTAGATGATATTTTAATGACAGGGAACAATGAAAGCTATATTGCATCCATAAAGAAAGAATTAGGAAAAATTTTGAAATGACTGATTTGGGCTATGTTCATTACTATCTTGGCATTGAAGTAACCCAACATCCAAAGTCCATATTTCTTTCTCAAAAGAAATACATTGGAGATTTGTTAAACAGATTTGGCATGACAGAGTGCAATCCCCTTTCTACTCCAATGGAACAAAACTTGAAGCTCACATCTATTGAAGGAAAGGAATTTGAGGATGCAACAAAGTATAGACATCTTGTAGGAAGTCTCATCTACCTCACTACTACCAGACCAGACATTTCATTTTCTGTTGGAATCCTCTCCAGGTTTATGCAAAAGCCTTGTGAGGGACATTGGTCTGCTGCAAAAAGAGTTTTAAGGTACTTGAAGGGAACTCAAGACCTTGGAATCAAGTATACACAGGTGGACGACTTCAACTTGATTAGATACTCTGATTCAGACTTCGATGGAGACAAAGAAACTGGGGTATCTACTTCAGGATATGCTATGAGTCTTGGATCAGGAGCTGTCTCCTGGAGATCACGCAAAAAATCAGTACCAGCAGATTCCACAACAGAAGCAGAATATGTGGCAGCAGCTGAAGCAACGAAAGAAATTGTGTGGCTCAGGAAAATTCTTGAAGATTTGCAGGTAAAACAAATACAATCAACTCCACTCATGATTGATAACACATCTGCAATAAAGTTGGCCAAGAACCCAAAGTTCCATGATCGTACTAAGCACATCAATACTAAATATCATCTGATCCGACATCATGTTGAGGCCAAAACAATCCATCTCCGTCATTGTTCCACAAACGAGCAAATCGCAGACATCTTCACCAAAGCGCTTGGAAGAGAAAAGCTTGAAAGATTCAGAATGATGCTTGGACTCACCAACATCCCTTCAGATTAAGAGGGGGAATGTTGACACCTAATCTGAAACGGATGGGTGAACTGGACAGTCATCTAGAAGATGAACTGATCCATCATATGTATGTATATAAATAATGTGTTAGCTAATGAATAAAATCAATCAGTTTTGTCTCTCGTTCAATGTGGAGTTACCCTGGCCTGACAATTTCCCTGAGTGTGGTTGCTTCCTTCTTGGCATATATGCTTGATGCGAAGTTGCACCAATCCTCAGGTAGAGCATTGAGTACTACATTTGTCATTTCTCTGTTAGACATGAATTCCCCAAGCTCTTGAAGTTGGTTTCTCATTTCAGAGATTTCTATGAAGTAGGGAGCTACTCCTTCCTTTGTTATCTTCATCTTGTAAAATTAATTCCTTAGAGATATTACTTCTTTGGTTGTGGATATTGAGAATATCTTTACTAGCTTATCATAAATTTCTTTTGATGTTTCAAATTTTGAGACATAAGGAATGAGAGAGTCTTGATTGATTCTATTAAAATCCTTTGAGCTCTTGTCTCATCCTTATTGTACTTAGCTAAGGCTTGAGTTTGTTCCTTAGCAAGGATAGAGATATTCCATTTTACATGTTCTAGGAGATCATTCTCCTTGAGAAGTAAATCAGTCCTCTTCTTCCATGCAAGAAAGTTATTAGTACCTACCAATTTGTTGTTTTCCTTGCAAAAAGACATTGATGTATATTTAGAAGGGGACATATACTTACTTGATAGATTTTGAGATGTAGTGGATTTGCTTTCTCCTTCAAGACTTGATGGCTTGCCTTCCTAGGATCTTGATGTTCTTCAAGTTGCCTTCTCCAAGTGGACTTGCTTGATGATGAGATTTGCTTGATGACTTGTAGCTGGATGTAGGTCCTGCTACAATCTACTCTTCTTTGTAGGTGCCTTTATGTAAGGCTCTTTTTATTGCTATGTAGTCTTCCTTGATGAATGATAGATGATAGGCCTTCTTTTCCTTGAGTAGATTTGGCTTGATGCTTCAACCTTGTAGTTTTATTTCCTTGATGAGTGTTCTTGAGTTTCCCTTTCCTTGATGTGTCACCTTAGCTCTGATACCATGTTGAAGAATCTAGGGAAAATTAGGTGTAGTGTGATTCTTCTTTTCTTGATAACAATTTGTGGAGTATTTTTTCCTTTTATTGTTAGCTTAATCTTCTTCTTCTTATTATTAATTCATTTGTTTGTACTTCACCAAACTGTTATCAAAACACAAGAACAAGACCATAAGATGTTGGCTCTCATCTAGGGCCAAAACCTCTCCTCTATTGAGAGGAAACCCCTTTGGTGAGATTTTTATTATTGAAGCTTATTTCTCGATCAATTCCAAACCCTAGACCCTTGACTAGAAGATCCTCCAAGCACAAGTCAAGTTCTTTCAATATTACTTTTTCTTGCATCACTTTGTCCTCCTCCTTCCAACACTTTTTCTTTCTTCCTTCGACACTTCTTCCGGAAACTGTAGAGACCTTCTATTGTACACTCTAGAATGTCCCTTGACCTTTTTCTTCCTTCACTTGTGATGGAGACTTTCTAACTTCAGGATATTACTTTGCTTCTTCTCAACCAAGCCTTCTTTTCCAAATATTTCAGACTTAGAGAAGCAACAATGCGGCCCTAATTCTTCACACGTGTGAGGAAATCTCCTCACAAGAACTATGTTAGACTTCTCTTACTCCCTTCACTTGCATACCCTTCTTCCACGCTTGAGAGAGAGGCCTATAGGCATAGTTTGAACCCTAAACAATGAGATATGGTAAACTATAAGTTACATCTGTCATAACGCATAGACAACTCTCCTTTCCTCGCATGTGTGGTTGTAACTAGTCCTTTAACACTTCAGTTTTCTTCTTCCTTTCTTTGCTTCCCTGGAGACCCTTTTCTTGTCCTATTTTTACTCTTTTCTTTCCATGTACCTTTGCAGATTTTAGAGAAGAATGCGTTATCTTTTGAGGGAGTGGACAACTTCTATATATAGAGGTTTGTCCCTCCTTTAGGCCAGCTTGTTGCTTTGAGGCAGACTTGATTTTCTTTGCTATAATAGGTGCTTTTAATGGTGCCATTACTTCTTTTGACGATGTCTTTGCTTGGAGGATACTTGACTTTTCTTGGAGGTGTCTTCTTTGAATTTTATACATAAATATACATTATGTAACATACCCTTAAGGTATTCAACATAATTATTTTGACTCTTTGACTCACCTATAACACTTTGACATGTGCTAGACCTACTTCAATGAGCAATAAACTCATTGACATATATTATAAAATTAATATTTCTTTTCTTGAATAAATACAAATGTCGAAATTACATTTATGAAAATTGAACCTAGTTACATTTCATTCAACACTTTGTCCCATTATTTTCATTTAGTCTAGTAGTTTTCCCTTATGTACCCCTCCCAGGAACCCTGCTAGCTTGTGTGGTAGTAGGAACTTCGTGGTGTAAAGGTCACGGGTTAGGAACTCCATGGGAAAAAATCTAGTCATGTTATGTATGATCCTTGAGTGATTTTGACGGCTTGGATACCCCTAGGTAGTGGTTACTCAAGCCACATGTTAGGTGTGTCAGTCATCTAGGAATCACATAACCTATATATATGATGTAATTTCTTGATGTGTAAATGTTTACTATACTAAATATCATATTATTATTGAAGGAAATATATTTATAAACATAATAAAAATTTATGTACTTTTAATTACTTTGTATATATGTATATAATGATAATGATGATTAACTTCCTTTCAAATCAGAATTGGATAACTTATTAGCATAGATCCATATTAAGTTTAGATTTATCAAGAGCTGAGAGAGATCAAATCTCTTAAGGTGAAAACATTTTCGAGAGTGCAAAACTTGAAAAAACATTTCACTTATAGAGCTTTGGTCCCTCTAGAACCCTGATAAATCTAAGTTTAAGATGGATGTATAATGGTTGTGTGTGTGTGTGTGTGTGATGGATTTATATGGGTTTGTGTGTGTGTCATGTTTCAACTCCTAGTTGAGTACAAAATAACACACAATTTGAATAACACACTAATATCAATATCATTTTAAATCCCATGTGTAAAATCCATATTGAGTAGTAAATGAATTACATATCTCTCTCATACTAAAAGGTAGAAAGTACTTATGGACGAAATTAGAACTTTTTTACTATAGTGAGAATTGTATGAAAAGTTTTGTGCACGAGTAGAGGTTCCTTGCAGCTTCAAAAGTCTTTCTTCTTATATCATAGTCATGACAAGTGAGTGATTTGATGCTTTTTTTACCTCAACCTTGCCATCAAATATGTGAATGGGGTGTTCTTGCTAGCGGGTGTGGACCAAAGACAACAATTTTATCGTTGGCTCTTGGAGGTATAGAACATCATGTAGAAGAAAACATGGAAGTCCAGGAAGTTTGAGCTTGATGGTGCCAATACCTAATGGCTTTAGTTTTGATTTGTTTGCAAAGTATACTACATCAGCATTGTCAATGAATTCTTCAAATAAATCTCTCTTGAAAGTCATGTGGCAAGTTACTCAGGAATCAAGCAACCAAGAATATTTCCATGAAGCAAGTGAAGCATTGAATACATCTTTAGTTACTCAAATGTTGCAATGTACCACAACATAATGAGCAGATTCATGTTCTTTTCCTTTCCCTTTACCAGGTGTTTTAACTTTTTCTTCATTTCTTCCCTGCTCAATTCTGTCACAAGGAAGCTTACCTGTGGAAGCATCATGTCCATTTATATTACATTATATGCAATGAAGATCATACCTTCCTCCTTGGAAATGTCTGCCTCCCTACCCCTAAAATTATTCTTTCCTCTTCCTCTTCAGCCACCTCTTCCTCTAGAAGAATCTTGTGCATGATTCTTCTCTTGCTCTACAAGGCACTCAACTTCTTCATAATACTGATATGCAAGGACAGAGGAAGCATCCATAGCGCATCCCATCTAGGGAACTGCCACACTTGGATTGATGGAAAAAACTCATATACCACACTCAGATTGACAGAAAAAACTCCTTTATGGCTTTTTTTTACTTGACGCTAACGCATCTAATTTGATAGTTTAGCTAATATCTTCCATTGGAGTAAAAGGAAATATCCTTAAGTCTTCAATTTGCTTGCATTGACTCAAGATAATGTGAATAGGTGGGATATAGTGCCTTGACATAGACTGTGAGAGGAACATCTGTTTCAACATTAATGACCTTTATGTCATGCATAATGGATCTTATTTCTGATGCTAAGGAAAGAGGGTCATCATTTTTCAACTCAAGATTGAACACTTGATCATCAATTGAACAACTTCAAGTTCAGAGTATGATTCATATAGTTCCTTAAATTTCTTTAGGGAAAAGGCATTTGAAAATGGTGAAATATGTCAGCTCACCTCTTCATTTATTGACTCTACAATCAAGGCATAGGCCTTGCTGTTCCTTTTTTCCCAAATGACAAGCTCCTTACCTGAAGTGGGCTTGTCCGATGCATTATCTCCTCTTTCACAAACTCCTTTCCACAACTCATTGAAAATCAAGGTGTGTTTTATCTTCCTAGAATGATCATGGTAGTTCTCTTTACCAGTGGGAACTTCTCCCACAATAGAGATTAAGGAGTGAATTATGTACCAAAAAAAAGTTCACCTCAAAGGTCAAAAAAAATATATGGTCCAACTCTCACTGCAACTCACATTGTATATTAAACATCACATAATTCTAATCCATGTCATTCGAACCATATTTCATAATATAAATACCATCATATGCACTTCATAATATATTCTTACATATGAACTTCATAAGAGATGAATTCAACATGCCACTTTAACATATAAATTATGGTCTTAAAAAATTACTCCAAATACGGTCTTCAAAAGTAACTCCACACCAATGCTCAAACTTTAAAAGGAACTCAAAACACACATATATATACCTTAATCAATGTACATAAAGGTTCTTCAACTCAGTGCAGTGTTCAATCTTCCAGACAATTCAACCTAGCATATACATGACTACACACAAGGTAAAATTAGGCCAATATACATATTTGATTCACGATTTTCATAGCCTTCACAGAGAGCAATCAATAAAAAACCATGCACCAAACACCATTTGCAATATTCCATGCATAGAGTGAACTACGACCATAAAAAACTATTCACATACCAGACACTCTGTAGATGAGGGATCTGGTTTGAGTTTTGACGAGCATTTATGCCAATGTACAAAATACGACCATTTCCAACAACGATTGTCTAGTCAATTTAGTGTCCTAAATTGATCTACATAAATTATCAATCCGGTTATCGTAAACTGATGAAGTGTGGTGCACCATATGTGCTTAGTTAACCCTTTTCTTACTTCGTTGTTTTATAGTTTATGTTGTTTTTGGGGGTTTTGTTTCTTATGCTTAAGGAAATTAATCTAGGAAAGAAAGCTATGCTTCTAGGTGAAAATCTCTAAATGTTAATGTTCAACTAAATCTAATGACTTTCAATGTTAAAATCTAATTTCTAAAGAAAGGAGAAAAGGAAACAAATCAAAACTTTGAACAGTTAGATTAATCTAAGCTGGAAAAATTTGTATGAAATGAAAGCAAAAATGATAACAGCTAAATGAAATTGCAACAAAATCTTCATCATTCTAAAAGAAGTAAACATGAAAATGCAAGGAAAAAACTCAGTCATTAGTAAAACATTTCACCACTTAGTCTTAGGTTCAACCATCAATGAAGGGCTTTGGAAATATCTATTTAAATCATGAGTTACTAAATTGATAAGAAAATGGCATTAAGCTATCTAACTCTAAACTAATGAACAACAAGAAATCTCATTCATAAACACAATGTTTCGCCATTTAGTTTGAGGATAGACCATCAATGAAAGGCTCTGGAAATATTTGTTTATATCATGAGTGACTACACTAAGAAGAAAAAGGCATTAAACAACAAGAAATCTCATTCATAAACACAACATTTTTCCATTTAGTTTGAGGATTAATCATCAACGAAAGGCTTTGGAAACATCTATTTATGTAATGAGTGACTACTCTAATAAGCAAATACAAAAACATGTAAAGGAAAACTAATCTACTATGTGCTCTAATGCTCCAAGCACCAATTGGGAAATACTTCCTTGGACTATTTTGCTAAGCATAGATTACACAGTTAGATAAATCTAAAATCAACCGGTTGAACACACTTGCATGAATTAAAGTTGCATGAATGGAAAATCTAAACTTGAAAACTTGAAAACAATAAAATGACATACTTGAATGAAATTAAAGAAAAACTACAAAACAAATTCTACTCTACCTTGCATTCTAATATGCTCTAGGACATCTACTTCACATATCCTTCCATGTTGAGAACATCAAAGCTTTATTCAAATTGTTCAAAATTACAAAAGTTTACAAAGCTCTCCAAAGCTTTCCAAAAGCTTTCCAAAACTAAAAAGCTTTCTAAGACTCAAAAGCTCCAAAGCTACCAAATGAAGGAGAGAGATCTCCTATTTAAACAAAAAGATGAGAAGTCATCTCATTAATGAGAGTCCATGAATCTCCCCATATACCTCTAGAGTCCTAATCAAAATAGGAAATGATAAGACACATGTCTTCTTAGAGTTTCAATACAAGTAGGAAATGTGTCACATGTCCTCATGATCCCATGATCCTCTCCACTCAAATTCGAATTTGGCCTTAGGGTGCTACATAAAGGTCTTCTAGAAGCCTCATTTTGACCTACACATGTCAACAATCTCAACCCACTTGTTAGGTATAAGCACATGCACATTATTTTCTAATTTTTAAACACAAATTCACTTAAAAAGGCTAAAAATTAATAAAGTTTGGAAAAACATAAATATGACCCAATGATAATGAAAGTGAGATGAATGTAGTGACATGGTAGTGAAATGAAGGTGAAATGGAGGTGATATGATGGACATAATAGTGAAAGTGTAATGTAAATGTATGACAATCTCAAGACCCAATAAACCCCCAACTGGAGCTATTGCATGTCCCCATGCAATATATATTACATTAATTATTTTGATCCTTGAGCTTTGGCTTAACTTTGCATGATATCATTTGATAACTTCATACTTTTGCAAAGTGTTTTACTTGAATTGCAACATGGTTGGTTCTTGTGTTACAACCATTTTTTTGTCGTTGCATAATGATATTTTGATTATTGTTGCAAAGTATATCTTTATTGGATTGCATGATTGTGGTTCTTGTGTGACAACCATGATTGTGTTTGTATCCAATTATCCTTTAAGCACTTTTGAAAAGCCATTTTATGCTCATAATAATAATGTAATAGTTAATATATTTTGGAAGTATGTGGGCTTTTGAATATGATATGAACATGGAATTATATGAATATGAACATATTCCTCCCCCAAAACTGATGGTATTGGAAATTTTATGAAATGAGGAAGATAAATGTTTTTCCAACAATTATCATTCTAGCTTTTTATGGAATTCTATGGTCAAAAGTTAGAAAATGACGTACCTTAACATACCCTTTGGAAATGGATGAGTTGTATGTGTGGTGGCTACAAATTCTGATCATAATCTTCTTCAAGTGGCTGGACAAAAAGAGTCATGGATAAAAGATTCAAGATGACTTTTTATTGCTTCTACTAGAACTTGCTGAATCTATTGCTGAATGGTGTTGATATGTTTTATATCTGCTCCAAAAATGTTGAAAATAATAGTCTTCATGTCTTCAAAACTCATTGGCACAATTCCTACTATGTGAAGAGATGTTCTGATGTTGAACATAGCAAGAAATTGTTGACTTATTGGCTATTAATGAATGCCACTAGTCAACACGAGAACTCTCACCATTGATGAAAATCAGAGTCAAGATGCCCAAACACATCTTGCTAGGTACGAATGAATTTTCCGATGTCGAGTCACCTAGAAGATTAGATGAACAAGGGACATTAATGTATTCCCATTGTTCATCAGCATGAGGACTTGCCATTAAGGCATGCAAGCCTCAAGGTGTTTTTGCAAGGAACTTAGACTCAAAGGACTATGGACTCAATAATTTGCATTGAAGCAGGGCTTATTTGCGAAATGAAAATAATAGGAAAGTGAAGATGAAAATGGAAGATGGCAATGGAAAGTAGAAATGGCAATGGGCAATAGGCATGTGACTGAGCCTCTTACTTTTATTGTGAGTTATGAGTGGACAAAAAGTAATGGAAAGTGTATGTGAATGTAAATGGAAAATATGAAGGGAAATGAGGTGAATGGTTTATTATGAAGTATGGATGTAATGGAGACAATAGTATCTGAAATTTTTTCAAGTGTTTGGATCTGATTTTTCATTAGCATGTTTCCTCTTTGTTGTTGATCATCCTCTTATGAAATAAATTGGTCTCTTAAGAGAGACACTATTCACTTGTAGTCATTTGTCCTTCCTCCTGGAACTTGGAAAAAAACTAATACTTCTTTTGCAAGGGAATGTAAGATTACCAAAAGAGAGAGGTGATCAATCTCTCTAGTTACGATATTTACACACAAAACTAAGAATTTGTATTAATGAAATAAGTTCACAAAGGAAAACCAAAAGAATTTATACCTGCTTCAGAATTAGTGCCTTAAGTTAACTGTTGTATCTTTTCAGCAATTTATTTTATTATTTACTGTTTCAATCTCTGATGATGGATTTCTCATTATGTATATCTTGTCGATATCTTTCTAATGATACTTGAATCATCAAAATCTGATTTCATATGAGAAAGTTAGGATGATTTGAACAATGAGGTTTTCCAACTGCAAATTGATGTTTAGCTGCGGAATTAGAACAACTACGGAATTGGAGAATAGCTGCAGAATTAGAACATCTACGGAATTGGAGAATAGTTGTGGAATGTAACATAGTGAATAAAATATGACTTGATGAATGAATGAAAATAGAAAATGACTGTGTGCATGAAATATGGCAGAATGGAGATGAAAAGTGGATATGGAACTGTGGAAAAAATGAGGGATATGAGAATGAAATATGGAGGGTATACGAAGTAGGGAGGCCGTATGCACAAAAAAGGTGTGGAGGATTCATATTTTTCCATTTACGTTTAGTAGATAATGATTTTTCCTTTGTTGCTCATATAATGTCTGGTGGAGCCTTCCAACTGCAAAAGTGTCCATACTCCGAACAATAGATCGGGAAAAAGATGGAGCACAAAGATCATTAGACAAGTGCAACTCCAAAAGAATGGTATGGATTTCAATCATGGGACTTCGCCACGTCTATCAATCGGATGTGAAGAGCCGTATCCAACTGGTTCACGTCATGTAATTAACCGTTAAAACAGTGTAACAGTGAAGTGCGAGTTAAAGATGGGAGGTATTAAAGGCGGGAGACGTGGTGGAGTAAGATTGAATGCTAGCACATAATTGATCCCCAAATCAGAATTCCCCTCTCCAAGCACGCCGAATTAAATCAACAGCATGTTCATTAATTCAAATTCCGTTTTTTCTTCGCGTGGCATGCAAAAAGAGGCTTTAAAGAACCAAGAAATTCTCCCAAACCATTGCAAATCTTTTAAAACCATTTATAGGTTATCTAACTAACCCTGTCCCCGAAAAAACCCATCTTTTATTTTTTCCTAATTCATTTTCATTTGGCCGAATCGTGCAGTTAAATTTTGACATTTTTACTGTTCTACGTTTTTGTGAATTGTTGCATTCGGCTGCTTGTTTCTTAGAATTGGCTTCTTTTCCTACAAATTCCATCTAAGCAAACTTAATAGTGCTTTTGAAAATAGATATATGTGATGGGCCAGATCGATCTATCATGTACTCTGGGAAAGGAATTCCTTCCTTCTAGGCAAACCCTTGCAAAAAAATTCTTGTACATAGTAGACTTGTCCAGGGAAATCATTTTTTTCAGTGACTTTAGTGCTACTGCTGCAGCTGCATGTTTAGCTTGCCGTAATGTATCATATAATTTTGGACTCTCATGTGTCTCCCCGTCAAATGTAACAAATGCATTGAAAAGAGGTACATGTGGAGGGCCTTTCCGCACAAACGAATATGAAGGAAAACTGCAACCACCCCTGAAAGATAAATCTTGCAGTTGATTTTTGTGCATGTCTGATAGAAGCTGTGAAGCTATGAGGGCCTTTCCGCACAGAGGAATATGAAGGCAAACTAAAACCACCCCTCAAAGCTAAATCTTGCAGCTAATTTTTGTGCATGTCTGACAGAAGTTGTGAGGTACTATCTGATTGCTTTTGCTCTTCACAGCTCTGAATAATCCACACAACTTTCAAATTTGGGGTTGAGGCCAAAGAACAGAGGATATTTCAAGTTGCAATAAAAATGGGAGAATTTTTATATTGTAGGTTTATTTTTATTTTTATTTTTAAATGTTTTAGTAGGTTTGTTTCAAGGCCAAAGCTCCAATAGGAATGCAGGTTTTCTATTGAGGCCATAGTGAAAACTAGGATTGGAGATAGCCACAGGTTGTTTCCCTTTTTTTTGTGAAATTTTATAAAAATGATTAATGGTTTTCAATTTCAGGCAACAAAGGCTTCAAGGTAAATATACTGAAAACATGACTTTGAATGAGGTCTTAAGCTGGTTTTTTATTGATCTGCATTGGGTGACTAGGATAAGTTCCATGTCGGGATGATTATGGAGATGCCCATGTGGTCGGTTTCTTCATTGGATGCCTGTAACCTGCTAAACCTTGGAAATAGCTGCGGAATACACAGTTAGCTGCAGAATAGGGCTAAATTCCGCAGCTAATTTGCAAAATCTTGTTAAACAAGACACAATGTTTTTTAGGGTCACTTCAAACTATAACCAGTCAATCTTGGACAGCTAAATCTATCAAAGCAGTTGGGTTTTTATTGTTTTTTTTATTGAATCAAATGAAATGAAATTTTTTTATTTTCATTTTTTAACTTAACAATTCTTTTTCTGATCCTCCAGATCACACAAAGTGCAGGAGGAGAGCATACTCAAGAATTATTAATTTTTTTTTTAGATGTAAGAAATAAGGTCTCCTAATTACACTTCCCCGACAATGGTGCCAAAATGTCTAGTCAATATAGTGTCCTAAATTTCTCTACATAAATTATCAATCTGGGTATCATAAACTGATGAAGTGTGGTGCACTATATGTGCTTAATTAACTCTTTTTCTTACTTCGTTGTTTTATAGTTTATGTTGTTTTGGGGGGTTTTATTTCTTATGCTTAAGGAAATTAATCTAAGAAAGAAGAACTATGCTTCTAGGTGAAAATCTCTAAATGTTAATGGTCAACTAAATCTAATGACTTTCAATGTTAAAATATAATTTCTAAAGAAAGGAGAAAAGGAAACAAATCAAAACTTTGAACAATTAGATTAATATAAGCCGGCAAAATGTCTATGAAATGAAAGAAAAAATGATAACATCTAAATGAAATTGCAACAAAATATTCATCATTCTAAAAGAAGTAAACATGAAAATGAAAGGAAAAAACTCAGTCATTAGTAAAACATTTCGCCACTTAGTCTTAGGTTCAACCATCAATGAAGGGCTTTGGAAATATCTATTTAAATCATGAGTTACTAAATTGATAAGAAAATGGAATTGAGCTATCTAAATCTAAACTAATGAACAACAAGAAATCTCATTCATAAACACAACATTTCACCATTTAGTTTGAGGATAGACCATCAATGAAAGGCTCTAGAAATATTTGTTTATATCATGAGTGACTACACTAAGAAGAAAAAGGCATTAAACAACAAGAAATCTCATTCATAAACACAACATTTTGCCATTTAGTTTGAGGATTAATCATCAACGAAAGGCTTTGGAAACATCTATTTATGTAATGAGCGACTACTCTAATAAGAAAATACAAAAACATGTAAAGGAAAACTATTCTACTTTGTGCTCTAATGCTCCAAGCACCAATTGGGAAATACTTCCTTGGACTATTTTGCTAAGCATAGATTACACAATTAGATAAATCTAAATCAACCAGTTGAACACACTTGCATGAATTAAAGTTGCATGAATGGAAAATCTAAACTATTAAACTTGAAAACAATAAAATGACATACTTGAATAAAATCAAAGCAAAACTACAAAACAAAATCTACTCTACCTTACATTCTAATATGCTCCATGGCATCTACTTCACATCTCCTTCCATGTTGAGAACATCAAAGCTTTATTCAAATTCTTCAAATTTACAAAAGTTTACAAAGCTCTCCAAAGCTTTCCAAAAGCTTCCCAAGCTACAAAAGCTTTCCAAAACTAAAAAGCTTTCTAAGACTCAAAAGCTCCAAAGCTATCAAATGAAGGAGAGAGATCTCCTATTTATACAAAAATATGAGAAGTCATCTCATTAATGACACATGTCTTCTTAGAGTTTCAATACAAGTAGGAAATGTGACACATATTCTCATGATCCCATGATCCTCTCCACTCAAATTCGAATTTGGCCTTAGGGTGCCACATAAAGGTCTTCTAAAAGCCTCCTTTTGACCTACACATGTCAACAATCTCAACCCACTTGTTAGGTATAAGCATATGCACATTATTTTCTAATTTTTAACCACAAATTCACTTAAAAAGGCTAAGAATTAATAAAGTTTTGAAAAACATAAATGTGACCCAATGTTAATGAAAGTGAGATGAATGTAGTGAAATGGTAGTGAAATGTAGGTGATATAATGGACATAATAGTGAAAGTGTAATGGAAATGTATGACAATTTCAAGACCCAACAACGACCACAACACTTGTTCACATAGATTCAATGTTCATGGTCTACAGTCATCAAAACATATGTCTTGAATGAAGTAACGCAACTCTATACGTCCTTACACACATAGTCTCCCAGTTTCATTCTTCAACATATTTAGACAATATTGTTATCAGTCCAACACAAACCCTATAAATTCATTAAACTCACTAATTTGAACTGCCAATTAATGCATGGTCTAAAATTAACACACAAACAGATAGAACACATAGGACAAAGTATAATGGCAGGAGAATAGGAGTTATAGGAGAAAAAAAACTAATTTTAGGAACTTGCTTTGATACCATGTCAGGCCAGGAAGGTAACTCCATGAATAACTTGTTTATTGCATTAGAAAAATCATGAATATCTACATGAGTGGAGAGACTCTTGGTATTCCAATTCCAATGTCTCTTTGTTTTCTCTAGTGAATAACTGAAACTATTTACAATATTTACAATAATCCCAATCCTTTCATATTAGGTGTTAACATGAGGGAAGATGAGAAGATCACCTCTATTGCCTTGTGACCCAAAAGTTCCATTACATGATGATTCATATCCCGAGAGTCTAGGGCATGACCGACATTTTTCATATGCACGTATATGTCGTGATACCATCTGTGACACTGGGAGGGTGCACGACCCATGTGACAAAAACCAGGTACATATATACAAAAAATTTAACCATTATTGTCAAATTATACATTATTTATATTAATAAGTTTATATCATATTGCATTTATGTTAATAAGTTCATGATAACATGCATACACAACCCAACTACATAGATGAGATTTTGATGTCATCTGAGGGGGTTGTTGATTAGCCGGAGTAGCCTCCTATAGTGCATGTTTCCATGGATTAGGCTCCTCCACCTCCACCTCCACCTCATAACACATGTGGAGGAGAGTCACTATGTACAACCACATGGAACAACGATTGAGGTAAAACAATTTATTCCCAAGATTTCAACATTTTCTTTTTTTAAGTTACAGGTATGCATGTTAATTAATTCATAAACTAATTATAATTTTTATTTGTTATTGTGTACATAGGCGTAGATGTAGAGTGGTGTCGATGCCACAGTTATGTGGATGCGTGAGTGGGATGCTAGGTATAGAGGCATTAAGCCACAAGCGGGGGAGCACCAAACTTAGATTGACAAGACCCCCATCCCACCTGACTTCCATTTGCACTTGACTAAGCCACATGTAGGGGTCTAATTAAACGCACAGTTCAAAATAATTTATTTCCAAATCGTTTGTTTTCTACAAATAATGTTCTAATTAATTTGAATTTGAATGTGTTATATTGCAATACCATATTATGGATGCTTACTTTGCACAACAATTCACACATAAGAGTTATATAAGTGATACTTTCTAGAGTGGATCATGTAGATAATTTGTATATTTTCAGGCCCATTTTATAGGGCACATTCACATGTGATACATACTTTGTATATTTTCATACATGGGTAGTTTATGGATGCATGAACATTATTTCAATTTATGGATGCTTATTATTTTAGTTTATGTATGTTCATGTAATGTAATTTGTATATATTTTCATATGGACAATTTATTATCATATATTCATTATTTCAATTTATGGATATTAATCTTGTTTATGGATTTTCAATAAATTTTAGTTTGTGGATTTGTTAATTATTTCGCTAGTTTAATTCTTTTTTGTAGCATTAATTTTATTCAAAAAGATAACAATTTTGGTTTCTGGCTTCATAGACTAAGAAAATAAGTACACCCTTAGACTATGATACAAGTCAATTTGATACTTAAAACAAACTAAAACATATCATGGTTCAATTAAAAAACACAAATAGGATTGAAATAAATTTCAAATTCAATTTTAAAAGATATCTTCAACCAATAAACAACAAATAAGTTTTATTCAAATTTATTTCTTTTGAGATCATCTACAGGAGCTTAGTCATAACATGATATAAGTTATATGTATTGGAATTTAATATACCAAAAAAAATTAATGATATATGTTTTTAGATAATTTTATGTTATTTTATGAACTTTCCTAAATTTACTTGGCTATCCAAATATTTCAATCAATTCCTTATCTTAAGGCCTTCAATTAAGAACATTCAAGAAGTAAATTTTTACAAAATAACAATTTTTATTTCTAGTTTCATAGACTAAGGAAATTAGTACAATCTTACTATGATGCAAGTCACTTGCATACTTAAAATGAACTAAAATATGATCACGTACATCAATTTAATATTGAACTTGTAAAAAGTGTCTTTAGTGCAATCAATGTATGTTAATTTAAAAAATCAATGATATGTTTCTACAATTTTATGAGCTTTCCTAAATTTACTTTCCTATCCAACTATTTCAATCAATTCCTTATCTTAAGGCCTTCAATTAAGAACATTCAAGAAGGAAAATTTTACAAAAGAACAATTTTGATTTCTAGTTTCATAGACTAAGGAAATAAGTACAATCTTACTATGATGCAAGCCACTTTGATACTTAAAATGAGATAAAATATTATCATGTACACCAATTTAATATTTAACTTGTAAAATGTGTATTTTAGTGCAATCAATGTATGTTTTTGTTTTGTTTTGTTTGTCAAGTTGTCTGTGTTCCTCCAGGCTTGACTTGTGGCTTGAGAAACCACGACCTAGGAGCATCTAAGCCGTCAAAATCACCTGGAGATCACACTCGGCCTAGGCCACACCAACCCTAAGTTGATTGGATTTTAACGTGTCTCCTCCCCCTAGAACTAGAACAACAACCTCAGTGAGGTTTGATCCTGTGTTTCCTTGCTAACAAGGCCCATCCTCAACTGGTTGTGCTAGTGGGACTTGACGCAATTAATGTATGTTAAGTTAAATAATTAATGATATATTTATATAATTTTATGAACTTTCCTAAATTTACTTTCCTATCCAAGTATTTTAATCAATTCCTTATCTTAAGACCTTCAATTAAGAACATTCAATAAGTAAAATTTTGCAAAATAACAATTTTACTTGTCATATTGGCTTGTAGAAAGTGTCTTTTAGTGCACAATCAATGTATGTTAAATTACAATGATTTTAAAAGATGTCAAAATGTAAATTACAAATAAGTTTTATTCGATTTTATTTCTTTTGAGGTTATCTAAAAGAGCTTAATAGTCATAACATGATCATGATATATATATATATATATATATATATATATATATATATATATATATATATTCTATTTGTTGCACTTTTTACAATCCAATATGAAGTATGTGTGTAGCAATTTCAATGTTTTATATCAAACTGACACATGACATTAATTAATAACATAAAACTATTTCAATGTTGTTCATAAGCTAAATAGTTGAATTTCCATTTTAGGTAAAATAATATTATATCAACTTGGTTATTAGATACTGAAATGGATTTTCTAGAAAGGAAATGTATGACATGTATATAGATCTATAAGATTTCTTCCATGCTCAACATGAATGCTATACATGACGTATATATATATATATATATATATATATATATATATATCAAAATTTTTAATTAAATATAAATCTAAATCCCTATTGATTCTAAATTTTAATTAAATTTTAGATCTATGTCCCTACAAATAAAACCTCCTTGAAATTTGGAAAAATTTAGAAACTTAAGCACCTTAAGAAACTAAATTGTATATAACAAATATGTACACCATTATCAATCCATCCTAGACTAGAGGGAAACATTTCTCTATTCAAAATTACAAAATTACAAGAGTATTCAACTGTCACATTTATAAATTACAAAATTCATATGTTGATCTCTTATATTAGATTAGAATACACTTGAATGTTACAGACTCAGCTTCAGAGCTTTCCATTTGTATCGTCTACTCATCTTATCAATGGCTCATAGGAATGCAAGTCTCCATAATATGTTCATGGTCGGATTTTGTCATCTTCCATCTCCTTGGTTCACCTTTCTTTGTTTTGATTTCTATGAGATTGATTTGAGTTGCTATGACTTGATGATTTATATATTCAGGCATAAAATTGCTATAAATTATGTGATCATTTTTTTTTAACCTTTTCAAAAAAATGGCCCATCACAACCATGTCACCAATTTGGTATGTGAATTGTCCATCTTCATACAGTCTCACCAACATGCTTTTCACCTGTGTGCATCACATCAAATAGTAGGCCACTCTCTCTTATTTTTCTAAGGGGGAAGTGACAACAAAAACATCATCTACAACCAAAACACAAAATATGTATTAGTTAAATACGCTAAATATTTTAATTTATAGATGAAATTGTTAATAATAGATCATGTATTCCCTTACAAGACAAGAGATTCAATCATGATCAAGTGAAACGATGGACTCTTCATCATGCATATTTTTCGACGTTGAAATTGGATGAGGCCCATTTGGATGAAGAGGGACATATTTCCATCCTTTCACATACCCATGTTTTTCATAGTGATCGAGTCTACATCCATCAACACCAATGTAAAACTCACAAAAACATGTGAGTTTTCTTATCTCAATAGAAAATATTTCCCCCATGTCTTTGCTCTGTATTAATTGTAATTCCCATGTTCCTTATACAATATTATAATACCAAGGAATGGATCTATTTACATTGCCAAGTTCAACATTCCAAAAGAACCTATGACGAGACTAATAGATTTATGACCTTCATGTTCTAAATGGGGTTTGCACTAGTTGACTACCTCTAGTGATGATTTGAGTCGATTTGCATCATGAATCATTTGGTACCTCCTAAGTGTTCACTTCACACAAGGGCTTGCACCATCATGCTCGCCCTTTCCATGTCATGTTTCAAAATAGCTCCAAGTATGTTGAATTTTTATTTTCTTGTGTAGTTGGCTCAACCAATAAAAACTGTGCATTGACCTGAATTTCCTTGCACAACCATCTGACCATACTAATGCTTCTTTGAATGATATGTCATTTTTTTTAATGATTCATAAATCAATTCAAAGTAATGTTGCATGAACAATTTTTCATGCTCATGATTTTCATTGATGTAAAAGTGATACTCCTTAATCACATCATGTGACTCGTCAGTTCTATCCCTACCATCAATATTGAATTGTGCATGTATTTACAGAACATGTACAAATATGGTTACTTGGTTTGAGTGATAGTACTCACACTAGATCTCTTCCCGAGGATAAAATTTGTAATTCTCAGAAAATTCAACCACTAATAAGATTGTGCTTGGATGGAATAATTCATGAGAATTCTTAAAGTTAGAAGCTTGCCACCTAGACCTGTGTGAGTATTTGATATATTTATAGGTTTGGTTTTGAAAAACCCCCATGAATTGTGAAATAGGAATCTCATCCTCAAAATAGTTGATCCTCCTAGGTACTAGAGTTGAAGGATATGGTTGATTTTTCACAGCATACTCATATAGCTTCCAAGTGACAGTCACATATGACATCCCAGACTAGTTGGGATCAATAAGAAAGTTCCAATGGAAAAATGTCAAATCACCATATTCAATGCATCTTCCCCCACCTGTACATATTTTCTTGTAAAAAAACTCTTTTGGCTTCCTTCGACACAATATTGATGAAACAAAATTGTGCACTATAGGAGGAGGAGGGTCATTGTGACAATTCTTCTTGTAAAATTCTCAAAAAGTGTCATAATGAAGATGAAATTCAACATGATATCAATAAAAACATGTGTCACAAATTTTATTAGACCTAATAAACAATGGTGTCAATTTCTGAAACATCCTTATGGATATCTCCATATGGTGATTTCTTTCCTGAAATTCCTCAAACAATGCAACTTTTGTCATTTCTACAACGTGCTTAGTGTGATCTACATACACACCTTAACTATGAAATATTGTATGACATGTTGAATTTCCATGATCTTGAGCCTAGGTTTGAATCTTAAAATCTCTGATGCTACCAAACCAAGAATCTCAACTAGAAATACTTTGCACAACGGAAAATATAGAGCAGTAACAATATACACAATTTTTAACAAATATTATGCAATAGTGTACAACCAAATCTTCGTTATATTAAACCAAATCTGAATAATACAATAGTCTATGGTATACAGGATACAATGAAAAACATCAATGCATATTCTTTGTCATATCTTGTCCCATCGATCCTTCACTCTTGTACTGCTCACTAGTTGTCCCTCAGTCCTTCAGAGGACAACACATCGAGTCTCCAGGAGAGCTACCACCTAACATTGCTGCGGGTCACTTATGTTGCATGTACACGGGCTGATCCAATCTTCTCTCTAGGTTGGCCAATTCCTGAGCTCCAATCTTCCAGGTAGGTAGTCACTTTTTTCATCAAAGTGTTGCAATTTTGGCACCAATATTCACCCAACCTTTAGTTCTTCTTCATCACTTCAAGATAGCTTGTCCAAGGCTACTTTGGGTAGCCAATATGCTACCCTCCACTAGAAAAATCATACCCAATTATTCAGTGCAATATTTTCTCTAATGAAGGCTCTTGATCATTGAATTAAGCCTCCAAATTGGCTCCCACAGGCTGCTACACAAAACTGACCCAAACTGATCCAGAACTTGGATCCAACACCTACAAACAAGCACCAAAACACATACCTCTATTTTTTGTTTAAGGTCCCCTTGAAAACTTGCAATCTTTGTTTTCTTAGGGAACAAAACACAGTCCTAACAACCCTCATAAAAATCATGCAACAATCCTTCTATTGTTGCGGATTCCCTTCTTCCTCAAGCCTTTAGCCTATGTTGTCTATCCCATTACTCTAAGACCTTAAACAGGCCTTACAACCTTCCTGTTTTTCCCAGAATAGGCCTGTGGTGGCTCTAGGCCTGTGGCTTACCCTAACAGGGATCTCTGCCTTCAAACAACCCTCTCCTAACTCGGCTCTCTAGAAAAATACCTCAGCCCTCCAAACAACAAATTTGGTTACTTGAAAGTGGCCCTAAAATAATCCCTTCTTTCCTATATAGGTCACCTCCTATTGTTGTGTCCAAAACATGGATATGTCCTCCTCAATGAGCTCTTGTGTTGTGTTTTGTTGCAAAAATTGGATGCCTAAAGTTTCCTCCAAGACCTTTTATTTATACACCAATATAAGGGCTCCTCAGATGTCATTCTTGCGCTATCCACTTGTCAAGAGGCTTATTTGACACAAAATGACCTTGACACTTAGGGCGCAAACCCACACTTTGACTTCAAAAAATCATAACTTCATTTCTAGAGCTCTAGTTTGAGTGATCTTCAAAGCATTGGAATCAACACACCAAGCTCTATCACCTCAAATTTTCTCATGCTCAAATTATTCATGGTTTTGGCCCAAATCCCGATGGGTGAAAAACCCCAAGCTTGGGTTCCAAGCCCACAAGTGACTCTTGTGGTGATTTTCCCTCCAAACCCTGAACCCTAGGGCTTGGAGTACCTGCCAAGCTACTAAAAAATCAACACTCCCTCTTAGCGAGGGAGGTCCTTCCAAGACTTAGAAGTAGCTCATCATCATCATCACTACTCGCAACACTCACCCAACTCTTTGCACTCGCAATTGCAACAATCCCTGTCTTGTGAACTATGCTTCTCTTAGAAGTGTCACTATCACTGCTAGAAGCACCTTGCTTCTTCTTCTTATCCTATAATGTCTTCAAATCTCTCCATGATTCCTTCTTGTTATTTGCCAGAGAACTCTTGTTCCCCACTAGCCATGTGCTCTTCTTGGGCTGCAAATTCTTCCTCTGAACCTACAAGCTACCTCTCGAACTCGACTCCCTCTGAGTGTCTAGAACTTGGACCTTCTTCTCGGGAAGGTGAACCTTCTTCTCAGGAACTTGTACTTGCTCCTCTAAAGCCGACACCTATACCTGCCTCTCTAGAACTTGCACTTGGTCGACCTGCCTTTTTTTTCTATGATCCATAGGCTTTCCAATCAACCTATAGAGACCATGCTCTCTAACTCCAAGTACAATCCCATTAGAATTAGAGCCTCTATGCCTGAGTCTTTCCTTCCCATCTTGGAACAAGAACTAAAACCCCTTCTTCTCGATCAAGACATAAATCATGCTATATCTGAGTCTTGGTATGAATAGTACATCCTGGACCCGCATCACTCATCCTTTCTCCATTATAAATGGCACAACACATGATCCTCAGATCTCCTTTTGACTCTTGTCGCCCAACACCATGCACAACTTCAAGTCACATTCAACTAGAGTCTCAAAAACCTCCTATGACCCTTTCATATGTTTCGTCACACCATTGTCCATGTACCATCCATCCTCATCAACAGTACCCTGCGAAAAATGCGATATCACAGCAAAGTCCTCCTTCTTCAATCTCCTAGTAAGATCATCTATCTCAGTAGAAGTGGAAACAATTGTGAGTTTCTTTCCTTTCTTCTTCTTCATCAGACATGTTGATGAAACATGACCCGTCTCACCACAATTGAAACACTTGACTTTACTCAAGTCCTTCTTCTGTTTACCCTTCATTCATGATGCAAGTTCCACATCATCATCGAAATTATTCTTCTTTGGATGAATATCCTCGTCTCGCAACTCTTCATAAATGAAGTAATCCCACAACCTATTCAAGTCTGGTAATTTCTCTCTAGAAACAATCCCTTTGATGAAGGGCTTCCATTCCTTGTGTTATCACTCCGTTATTTCCTAGGCTGTAAAGGAATTTCAAAGGTAACCACAAGACCACTTTTAATTTTAGAAGCTAGCCCTTCTAAACTCAGAGAGGGATCTCTCCGTCAGATTTATATTTTGTTTGTAGTGGGATTTTAGGCTAGATGTAAGGTTCATAATTTGGTTTTTTGGATTGTTTAGTTGAAATTGTAATAGGTAGCTATTGAGAAATGGAGTCAATCATCTTTAAGTAGATCAATTACAGAGTTAATAGACAAGTGTAACAGGCCAAGGTAGGCAGACTGTCAGATCTTATGAGCTTTGTGAAGCAAGAGAGGAAAATATTAAGGATCAATTAAACATAGAGAATTTAAGAATTATATATTTAACATCAGTTAGAAAACATCAATTATTTTCCATAAGCTAGAATTGAGTGCAATTAAACAAATTCAATTTCTTATTTTTATTTGAACAAATCAGATAAGGAAAACATATGTGATGATAGAGGGAAAACACATTAACATGAGAGAAAACTTCACCAATGAGTCTAACACAGGAATCCCGAAACAACTTTCAGTATTACTGAGAATTGATCACTTGAGCACAGTGAACAACTTTACATCAAAAAGTATTTTTTTCATACAAGTCTCAACATTTGTACTTCGATTTGGGAAGTACTTATACAAGATTATCAAAAAATATATTGAGTGAAAACCTCAAGATGTCTCACAAAATAACCTAAACTGTTTGTAAAAATAGAACAAAAATATAGATAACTAAAACAGTTGCAATGATTTGCCACTATCTTTGAGGCTTGCTATTGATGACTGGGCCTCAAAAAGTGTTGCTCCGTTATTGAAAATAAAACAATTTTTACTCCAAAATTTGACATAGCTCGTCACACTTGTCTACATCTATAATTTGCATTTTTAACCAATTTTCTCTAAGTCTCATCTACCTCGGTGTATTTTTGGAAAGTTGGTTTGACCAGAAATAAATGCTTGATTTTAGCTCTGATAATTAGATTGAATTACAAAGCCTCCATGAAATCTTTTCCTGTGATTGAGCCTTTGATATCTGAAAACTTTGATTTGTCCCGGGCTATTGAGTACAAATTCTACTGATAATTTTCTAGGGCACTAACTTGTCTCCTATTCCCTTTAGTCCTTGCAGTCCTTTCAACTGTAATGCATTGAATTTCTTATGAAACTTCTGGATGTTGGTATCCAAATGCTGACACTTGTTTTCAGATTGTATTAGTAAGTTCCTTTTAGTTAGGACTCTCCTGACTTAAAAGATATTCTTTGTCCTATCTACAATTCCAAAATATGCTAACTCATCCTTGGTTTTTGAATTCAAAATTTTAATTAAAGTGTTAGCTTCCCCTGGCCTCTGTCCCAAGCTGTTTGGGACTTCATCCATTAATTCATTTGATCTCTGTATTAAGTCCTCTCATTCAAATCTTATCTCAATTGAAGGCCATATTTCTGTGATGGCCTCATTTATCTCAACCCATATGCATTCTTTAGCCTGTGCTAGTGTTTGAGCCATCACAGACTCATTCTCTAGTTTCTCAATTCTTTGGGTTAGCTTGTGAGATTTCTGCAGTTCTGCTATGTATGAATTATGTATCTTCAATTTTTGATCCAGCAAAGTTTTAAGTTGGGTTTTTATTTTTTCAATTTCTTGCCCTCTCATGGACATGTCTTTCATAACTTTAACTAACTCATTTGAGGAATATGTGGTCTGTGCTTTTGTTGTTGTTGATGTAGATGCTCCTGTTGGGGTTACAACTAAAATAGGCATTGTTGTTAGAGGAACTATGGCTAGCTGTGATGAATTCTCCTTTTCCTTGAGCAGTGTTTCCATCTCCTCTTCCATATCCTTAATATGACTACTTTGTTCAATTATTATCTTGAACATGTTCTCTTTTTCTTTCTCAAGTTCCCCAACTTCCTTAGCTTGGGGATACTTAGTGGAGGGAAGTTTGAGTTGCTTCCTTAATGCTACTATGTCTACATTTTTCCTCCTTACAATTTATTCTGTTGCTTTTACATCTTTGGGGTCATACTCTAGTTTAATTACCAAGTCCTCCAATGATTTGATCCTAGTGTCCTTAGCCAGAGATGAGATATTTTCAAGTTTTTGTTGAGATTGTATGTTGTTGACTGAGGCCTAGAGTTTGTAAGTTGTCATGGCAGTGTTGGTCAAAGTAGAGTACAACAATTCACTAGTTTATTTATGTGGGTCTATTTGGTCAATGGGGTGAACCTGCTCAAAATCAAAGGAAAAAATAGATTTCTTGTAATCCACTCAAGTCTTTGGAAATGGAACCTATGCTTGAAGGAATGAAATTTACATTTTCCCCTTTTCTGTATCGAAGGTTGAAAGAAGCTTGTGTTGTGAATAGGTTGTTTTCTTCCAAAATTGGGAGTATGTGGTGTCTTTGAGAAGCTCATTCATCTTCTTAATTTCTCTATATTTTGCAAAAAATATTTGGTTCATCCTAGTCCTGAACCAACTCTGTTGTTTGAATTGTATCTGGGGGATCTTGGGAAGATGAGGATATTGGGGATCCTGTGAGGGCATCTTCTTCCATTGTAGAAACATGAGGGCCTGTTAGGACTATGCTGGCTTGCTCCTCATCCTCTTGTAGAAAAACTAGTTTAGTATTAGTCTTCTGCTTCTTCTTGTATATTAGAAATTCTCTTACTCCAATCTCTATCACTGAAGGGGAATCATCCTCCCTTGGCCTCTTGTCCCTTTGTTCTTGAGGTACTAGAGTCTATGAGCTAGTCATAGATATCACATGTTCTTCTATCTCTTGTATCGTATTCTCCTCCCACTTACTTTGATTCATGAACTTCTCTATCTCTGGTTTAGGAGTGTGAGTGTAGGGCATGGTTTTCTGCTCCACTCTCGGTCTGGAAATGATGCCAAAAGGGTCATATGACCAGGTGAAACTCAACTTGAAGTTCATTTGCTTAAGTAGCAAATATCCATCCTTACCTGCTGCTCTGGTGTTAAAAATAAATTGTCCAACATGTGCCTTGATTTTAAACTGAGACTTCCTTTTTGCTGCGACATAATGGTGATCATCCATATGAATCATATGTCTTATGTATTCCAATGAGAAGATCCTCATGGGAATAAATTTTGGGAGCCTGTATGGTCGAAATTCACACCCATAAACTCTGATCTCAATATAATTTTGGTACACGTACCAATCTCCTTGTCTTAGTCTGCTCATTGAGATGCAAAATTATTTGTATCTTTGGTCCTATCCTAGGCTCTATATTTTTGTTTAATAAACAAGATATTGTGTGTAAAAATTGATCAACATAATCAGAAAAGGTGTACTCAGTGGAATTTTTCTTCACCAAGGAGATCCAATGGATTATTGACTATAGATTACTCTGCTCATCTAATTTCTACAAAGGGAATGAAAACCTATCTGCTTGATGGTAAAGAAACAAATAAACCAACACTGAAGCATATTTGAAAGTCCTTTAAGTAGAGAACTTGAGGAACTAGTCATGAATTGATTCTACAATGACCTCACTATTTGAAAATGGGGGGTTTATCACTAGTTGAAAAAACTAATAAGAAACCAACAATGGCCTCATCAACCCACTGGTCGAGGTGATAGCCAAGTATGCATGATATAATTGAAATCATTTGTTTAGTCATCTCAAGGAACATAGAGGATGAGTATGGGGGATTATTCTTGGGTAATTAGGCATCCTCAAGGAGAAAAATCTCAAAAATCTTGGCTCTCTATGGGAAGGTTAGGTTTTTGTAGAATTCCATAAGGGAATCTACTAAAAATGGTTTTAGAGAGTCAAAATTTGGCAATTGGAGCATTTGGGAGATGGATTCTGCAGTGATGGTGAAGAGGATGTCATTGTTTTGGGCCACAATTTCCCTCTGACTAGGGATATACCTAAATTGACACCAAGAGACAAATTCAGGGAAGTGGTGTGTCTAGGGAAAAATGAATTGGGGTACGAGGGAATCCCAAAGGCTCAATTCATCACTCTAGTCCAAGAAGTTTTGTTTTAACCACTTGTGAAGCTCATACAGGTCAAATTCATAGCTAGTTTAAGAAATTTATAGTCTTGGTCTACCAATGGTTGGTGATCTAAGTCTATGATAGGGGACAACATAGGATTTTCATCAGAGGCCTTGTATTTTCTTTTAGGTTCCATGATAAAAGAGAAAATATAGGGAATTTAGAATTACCTGGGAAAGATAGTCAAAGACTAGTATATGGATGCAAATTGATGGCTAGGCACTTGGTTACAATGAATTTTTATGTTGACTGGTGACAGTGATGGCGTGGATCATGGACTAGGCAGTAGGGTAGACTCTGGTTGACTATGCACTGGAACTTCTGATTTCTTGTTATCTAAAATGAAAAAAGGAGGAGATGGAATGAGATTTGGTGGGTTATATAGGAGAAATGAGTTTACCATTGTTAATTGAACGTTTAAACAAAGCAGGTCCATTATCGTGGGAGTGGATAAGCATATATTTAGCCAACGTTTTGCTGATGTGGTGGTAGGAATACTAGATGGAAGCATACAATGGGGAAGAAATAGTGATGACAGGTCATTTTCGCGGAAGGGAAGTGGGGTTTGCTAGTGTGAGGTGGCAGATAGGTAGTGGGGGAATAGGGAGTGATGTGGGAGCGAGGTGGGGACGGGAGGTCCACCTAGCAGAATGTAAATGGTGTGGGCATGGATAGTGGTCAATGGTCAGTGTGAGCAGGAGCATGATGGTAGCCTTCGAGGGGGGAGGGGCGACTAGTGGTTTTAGGCAGGGGATGCGAAACGCTTAGAAGCCACCATGTCGCTGAAGATTTCCACCTTTTTGGACCCCCTTGGTGATTAAACATCATAGGGGCTCGGGGGGTGGGGGGGTGAATATGATCCCCTGCTATTGATCTGGGCGGGGTGGATCGTGGTCGTCTAGACATGCGCCCAGTTTATTGCATAGCGACAAAATATGTCGCATAAAACTTTATTTACAATTTGGAATTACGATTAACTTAGAAATTAATCTTAACATTAAATCTTTCTAACTAACCTCTAAAGGTGCATTTGAACATGTAGGCCTATTTTTATTTTTCTAAGGTTTTCATTCTTTTTCTTATTTGATTGTCAATCAACCACGTTTAAACAATGTGGATAATTAATTTTATTTTAACTAATCTAATTCAACCATGATTACACTGTGTGATTTATTATTCACTAATCCTAAAATAATTTTACTTAATTCATCCTAATCACGCTCAAACAATATGATTAAACTAACTAATCTACTTCTCTTACTTATGTGACGTTTTGACTAGCAGCACATTATTCAAAATTTCTAAGGTATTACTGATGCATTTTTCATTTTTTTAGTGGCATTTAGATTTGCTCACTTATTCTTTTTGGGGTATTTTTCATTCTTTTTTCTATTTTCTCATATTTTTTGTTTTTTTATTCTTCACATATATATATTTTTCTTGTTTTTGTGTCCCATTTTTTTCTTTTTCTATTTTGGAAATAATTTACAGAATGGACTATTAATTACAACATTTCATATACAAAAATCAGCAACAAATAGTCAACTCATCCTATAAAATATAGGACCTTAACAGTGGCTCCAATGGGGATGGAACCCTCCTTGTGAGGTGTCAAGAAAGTTGTAGATTAGTAGCCTTGATCCCTTGAGCATGTTGTCCATACTCTACAACTGAATCTGATCCACCTACTGTTAATCATAAATATGGGCAACAAATCATTAGAAGCTTAGGGCCTTCTATCCAAGCTTCAATTTCTAATGTGATCTACCCTCACACTTGTAGTCGAATAGTAAAGTGACATATACACAATGAGTCTAAATGAAACTTATTTAACTTTGAGGAAAGTAGTGTTTGAGAAGTCTGTCATTGACATGCCCACCAGGCAGTGCTTCTTCAATCAAGTTGTTCAAGAAAAATGCATTATTGCCTCTCAAAGCTTCAATTTTATATGGCCCTTTCCACAAACTGTTGAACTTACCATGCTTGCCTTTGTCTCCATTCCATGAGTCCCACTTTAACACCAGGTCACCGATCTGGAAATCATCTTCTTTTGTTCTCTTATCATAGATCTTTTTGATGTTATCTTGAACAAGTTGAGTTTGTTATAGACCTCCTCCCTTGATTGTCGCAATTGTGTGGTCTGGTTGATCCTTCTTTATAAATCATTAGTTTCCACTTGTGATTCTTGTAATAATTTTAACAAAGGAAATCCTAGAGAAACAGGAAAAACAACATCAACTCCATATACTAGTTGGAATGGAGACATTCCAATATACTTTTTGGTGCTAATCCTGTCAACCCACAGGGCATTAATTAAATTTTTAAGCAAAAATATTTTATTCTCCTACGATATATTTTTTATGATGTTGACTAAAATCTTGTTGGAGGACTCAACTAGCCCATTTCCTTGTGGGTAATATGCAGTTGAGTGTACTAATCTTATGTGGTATTTGTTACAAAAATAAACCATTCTCTTTGATTTAAAGGCAACAACATTGTCATTTATAATCTTATGGGAACATCCAAACGTAGACAAAATGGTACCTTCTAAATATTGGATAATGATAGTGTTTGTGGCTTGCCTGGTTGGGATAGCCTCCCACTTGGTAAAGTAATCAATGGCTGTTAGGATCCATCTATGTTGGCCTGAGGAGATGGGATGGATTTCACCAATGAAATCCAAACCCCACCACTGAAAAGGAGTTTCAACTGAAATTGGTTTCAAGGGAAAAGGCAAGAGATTTCTTTTGCCTTCAAATATTAGATACTAGTGGCAAGTGGTGACTTTCTTATGCACGCCTGCAAACAAGGTAGGCCAGTAAAATCTAGTCCTTAGTATTTTGTTGGTTGCGGTTTTCCAATACAAATGGCCTCAACAGTCTCCTTGATGAAACTCTTCCATCACCTAGTCTACTTCATCTTTCAACAAAAAATTTTAGAAAATATCTCCAGCATCTTTCCAATATACATTTTGATCTAAACTACAAAATTTCATAGCTTTCATTTTTAGAAATCTAGCTTTTGTCTTGGTTAAACCAGGAGAAGCTTATAAGTTTTGTAATACAAAGATAATGTCTACATACCATGGTGAGGTAGCAAAGACCTTCTATATGTATGGAGTCGCCAGCTCTTCCTATTCATCCAGTGTAGAAACATAATTGATATCCATTGCATGAAAATTGGATTCAACCATTAGATTTTCCAATCCCTGACCTTTGATGAGCTTGGTTGGTTTTATCTCAATGTCATACTCTATGATCATGACAATCCACTTCCCTCTTCTTCCATTTGAGTCAGCCTGTGTGAGAATATATTTTACCACAACACTTGGGACAATTTCAATGATATGAGAATGTAGGATGTACACTCTAAAATCCTTTAATGCCTTTACCAAAGAAAAGGCTTGTTTCTCCATGATGTTTTACCTTAGTGATGAATTCCTCAGAGCTCTACTGAAAAAATCTATGGGTTGTTCATGGCCTTCACTGTTTTTTTGCAATAAAGCAGTTGCAATACTATGCTCAGATGCAAAAGAAAAAATGGTAAAATCCTTTATAAAGTCAGTGCTTATCAAAACAAGAGAAGTAGTTAAAGCTAACATTACTTCACTAAAAGATTTCTTGGCTTCAGTATTCCAATTTATTTCCATGTCTTCATTTAACATATTTTTAATGGATCTTAAGATTTTATCCAAGTTAGGAATAAATATTCTGATAAAATTTATACTACTAATGAAGGATTGAACTTCTTTCTTATTTCTAGGAGGGTCAATTTTTAGTATGGCTTTGACTCTACTAGGATCAATTCTAATACCTTCTTTGAAAATGATATGATCTATAAGTTTTCACTTCTCTAAACCAAAAGGAGTTTTCTTAGGGTTTAAGGAGATACCATATTTTCTGCACTTTTCAAAAACTCTTCTTAAATACAACAAGTGTTCTTCATTTGTCTTTGAAAACACAATTATATCATCTAGGTAAATAAAAAACCTGTCAATTTCATCAGCAAAGGCCATGTCCATTGCTCTTTGGAAAGTGGCCCCAGCATTCATAAGCCAAAAGGCATTTTTACACACATAAAAGTGCCCCAAGGTTTAGTATATGTTGTTTTGTGTTGATCATCAGGATGAACTAGAACCTGGTTGTATCCTAAGAAACCATCCAACAATGAAATTCTGCTGGAATCAACTACCTTTTCTAGGATGTGATCCATTTTGGGCAGGGGATAGTTATCTTTGAGGGATACATTGTTAATATTTCTAAAATCTACACAAAGCCTAATTTCACTTATTTTCTTTCTGGTAGGTACTATATTTGAGACCCATTTCGAAAATCAGAGGGGTACAATGATCTTTTCATCGAAGAGTTTCTTGACTTCCTTTTCTACAAAGGAAACAGGACTGGGTTTATTCTCCTCAATTTATGTTTAAAAGGCTATTGATCTTCCTTGATGGGAATGGTGTGATGAATGATACTTGTATCATAAGATTTTAAGTCTTCATAGCTCCAAGCAAACACATCAGAGAATTCTTTAAAAATCTCAATGTATTTTTTTTTTTCTTTAGGAGGTAAGGATTTAGACAGTTTGACAATTTTGGGGTTCTCTGCAGTTCCTATGTTACAGTCCTCTACCTCAACTCCTACTGGTTCTATTTTTGGCTTCTTGGCTACATCATCAAAGTCAAAAATCTCTTCCAATGGTACCAATCCTCTTGGTAACACATTTTCCTTTAATTGCAGAACCTCAAGTTCTTCTTGATTATCATCAATTTCATTAAACACTATTTCTTTTTCATTTTCATATATATCATTTTCTATATCAATATTTACAAACTCAAATTCATCGTTGATTTGTAAAAAAATTTCTATTTTTTTATCATTTCTGAAAACTTGCCAATATCTTACATTATCGGTAACAACTGGTCTGTGTTTCACTTCCACCACATATTTACTATTAGGATGAAAAGGAATTTTGCAAGTGCTGGCTGAAACAACCAAAGCATGAACTGAAATATTTTGGCTTCTAGGGATAAAAAACAAATCATATTCAGAAAAGCATTGCAAAAAATCTAAGACTGCATTTCTATATGCTCTTAGTCTAGGGTGTTTAGCAGCATATTCACCCTTAATTTGATTGATTATTAGCTCAAAATCCTCGTGCACAAAAATTCATTTTTCTCCTAATCTCTTTAAAATTTGCAGCCCTAAGATGAGTGCCTCATATTCAGCTATGTTATTGGTGCACTGAAAATTAAGTTTTTAACCATGTCCCTTTTCCATATTTGTGGATGAGTTTACAATGAAAACACTTGCACTTGGTCCATCCTTACTCATATCCCCATCGAAATCCATATTCCAAAGAGCCTCTCCCTCTACATCTTTTTCTTCAGTATCCAATTTTATTACTTTTGTATTACTCATTTCAGCTTCTAAGTGTGAAACTTTATTTTCTACACATTCATATTGTTTAAAATAAATGAATCCATGTCTAAATGTACTGAATACAAGGGATAATTGTTGGCTTTGTCTTGACTACTAACCATGTACTTCATTAGTGTTCCCTGTATAATCTCCTTGGTTGACAAAACATTGGAATGGTAGCATAAGTCATATCCATTTGTAAAGTGCCTTGTAATTTTGCTCCCCGAGATCTAGAGAGAAAAATTCCATACTTAGGTGGTATGTCTGCTACTACAATTTCCATTACCAAGCTCTTTGTTGGTATTTGGACTAGAGTAGCACATAAATATTTGATTAATCCTAAGAATATTACTTTAAGTGAATCAAATGAATATAAATATTTGTAAAGCGTGGTTATGACTAAGCCTAGTTTCTCCATAATATCTGTAGGCATTAGATTGTGTGTGGCTCCAAAATCAAGCATAGCATTGTGTAGAATTTTATCATGAATGTTCAAGCTAATGTAGAAAGGGGGTACACTACCATCCTAACATTTTCCTTTGACCTTAGGCCCAAACAATAACTCAGGTCGATCATAAGTCAAATTGACTGTGTTAGTCCCTTCCCCTATCTTCAAGCCTTTTATGACTTGTGATCTGTATGCATTTTTGTTGACTAATTCGGTGAAGGGAATAGAATTTTTTACTTAAGCTAGTTCATTTTCAATGCTAAAAGATGTAGGAGGTTTTTCTCTTTCTTTAGTAGTTGTGTCTTGTTTCTTAGAAGTTTCCTTCTGAGAATCATCTTTAGGCTAACTAGTAGAAGGGGTATCATTTTAGGTCTTCTTTGGAGGAGTGTCAACAGTGTTTTTACTCCTCAATTTATATTTCCTATGTACTTCCGTAATTGTGTTATGATATCTTTGTTTGTAGTCTTCAGAGTATAATGGAATGGCTTCTGGTCGTGAGAGTAGAAAACTGTCTTGTTATTCCTTAGTCAGGAAAATGTGGTCAACTTCGGTTTGCTCAAACAAATTTATTTGATCTTCCTCAGGATCTTCAATTATGTCAAATTCCTCATATGCATAGTTTTCTTGAAATGGAGGTCTAATCTATTGTTAATCATTTTGGCCTCTCTGCTCTCTTTTTTTAATTTGAGGCTAGTTTTTCTTGAAATTTGGATTTCTAATTTTGGGACCACCTTGGCTTTCCCTTGGAGGAGTTCTATCAGCTACAAAAATTCTCTCCATCATTTTCTCCATTTTTCTTAATAAAGTATCCAACTTAACATTAGAGGAAGAAGAAGCTTGTTCCTCTTTTATAGTAACTCTTCTTTCAACATTCAGTCTAGCTCTCTTTGCCAACAAATTGGCTTCAACACTAACTGCATTTCTCTGCATTTCCTCAAGGGTTGTAGGGTTTCTTTCTATTAGTTGGTAAGACATATCAAGGTCAAAACCATATGGGAATTTAATCAGGGCTATCCCCAAAGGAGGTTGTATTGCTGTAGGGATAGATTTATAAACATTGTTAAATCTGATACAATAGTCTTGGACTGGTTCACCTGGGGCTCTTTTGATACTTTCATACTCTGCTAAAATATGTAGAGGGTTATTTTTCACTTCCCATCTTCTAAGGAAATTTTCACAAAATTGAGTAAGGTCTGGGAGAGAGTTGGCTGGTAACCCTTTAAACCATTTTTTAACCTCACAAGTGAGACTTTGAGCAAACAATCTCATTTTCACATCAACATCATATATATGTTGGAGATCTAAGTAGTCATTCATTTTATCAATATGTCGTTGAGAAGTTATGGCCCCAATGCTATCAAATTGAGGAATTCTACTCTAGTAATCTTGAGGCATTGATTTGAGTTATGCAGGTAGAACCAAGGGGGCATATCGAGCTACCATGATTGGTGTTTGAGATGTAGATGGGACTACAATAGGTGTGGGTATGGAAGGTATGAAAGGGGGTATAATTACACTTTGTTGTGTTGATGTAGAGGTGGTAGTGGTTGAAGATGAAATGGGTGTAGTGAAAATGGGGGTGATTATTAGAGGTGCAGTAGGAATAGAAGGAATTTCTAGAGGAATAGAAACAACAAGAAACTCTAGAGGGGTAGAAATAGTAGGAATCTCTAAAGGGGTAGTATGAACAACAAGAATTTCTAATGGAATAGAAAAACTAGGTGGAATTATTTGTGAGGTTGGAGAGGAAGCAATAAAAGAAGAAGAATAAAGTTTAGGTGATTGATGAAGAAGGTATTTATGCACTTCTTCATCTAACTGGCTAACTAGAGATTCAAGCTTGACAAATTATTTGAGTTCATCATCAAGAGAATTAGATTTATAGGGTTTTAGCAATATTTCATCAATCATAGTCTTAGGCGCAAAGCTGTCAGATTCAATTCTAAAAATACTATGTTCAAAAGCTAGATTAAATTATATATCTTCTAAAGTGACAAAATTCTTAGGAAGGGAATTAAGCCTAGGCAGAGGACCTTCACTTGGTTCACTCTCCAATACACTTTTATTTCTAATTATTTTTTCTGGATTATCTACATTTTTCAGGGGATTTGGATCTGGATTAGCTCTAGTATAAATTATTTTAGGAGCAAGATCTACTATTAAGTATTCACAAATAAGATTTATACAACTCTTAAAGTGGAAAACAACCTTAAATCAAAATCTATTTCTCAGCCACAAAACCTATAAATAGATTTAAGTTCAGAAAAAAATAAATAAAAAATAAAATAAATAAATAAATAAATAAAAAATAAAAATAAAAATAAAAATAAAAAAAAAAAAAATAAAAAAAAAATTACCAAGGAAAATTTTAATACAAATCAGATTTGTTCGAAGTCCCCAGTATGGTCGCCAGAATGTTATCACTCCATAATTTCCGAGGTTGTAAAGGAATTGCAGAGGTAACCACAAAAACACTTTTAAGTTTATACGCTAGCCTTTCTAAACTCAGAGAGGGATCTCTTTGTTAGATTTAGATTTGTTTGTAGTGAGATTTTAGGCTAGATGTAAGGTTGATAATTTGGTTTTTTGGATTGTTTGGTTGAAACCGTAATAGGAATCCATTGGGAAATGGAGTCAATCAAATTTAAGTAGATCAATTAGAGAGTTAACATACAAGTGTAACAGGGCAAGTTAGGAAGACTATCAGATCTTATGAGCTTTGTGAAGTGAGACAGAGGAAAAGATTATGGATCAATTAAGCATAGATAATTTAAGAAATATATATTTAACATCAGTTAGAAAACATCAATTATTGTCCATAAGCTAGAATTAAGTGCAATTAAACAAATTCAATTTCTCACTTTTCTTTGAACAAATCAGATAAGGAAAAAATATGTGATGACAAAGGAAAAACACATTAACATGAGAGAAAACTTCACCAATGAGTTTGATACAGGAATCCTGAAACAACTTTCTGTATTACTAAGAATTGGTCACTTGAGCACAGTGAACAACTTTACATCAAAAAGTATTTTTTTTCATACAAGTCTCAACATTTGTACTTTGATTTGGGAAGTACTTATACAAAAGTATAAAAAAAGTATCTTGAGTTAAAACCTCAAGATATTTTACAAAATATCCTAAACTGTTTGTAAAAATAGAACAAAAATATAGATAGCTAAAACAGTTGCAATGGTCTGGCACTCTTTGAAGCTTGTTGTTTATGTCTGGGCATGGAAAAGTGTTGCTCTGCTACTGAAGATAAAACAATTTTTAATCCAAATTTTGACATAGATGGTCCCATCTATCTTCATTTGGAATTGGAATTTTAACCAATTTTCTAAAAGTCCCATCTACCTCGGTGTATTTATGGAAAGTTGGTTTGACCATAAATAAATTATTGATTTCAACTCTGATAAGAAGATCGAATTCAAAAGCCTCCATTAAAGCTTTTCCTATGATTGAGCCTTTGATAGATGAAAACTTGGATTTGTCCGAGGCTATTAAGTACAACTTCTGCTGATAATCTACTAGGGGCACTAACTTTTCTCCAATTCCCTTTAGTCTTGGTAGTCCTTTCAAATGTAATGCATTGAATTTCTTATGAAACTTCTGGATGTTGGTCTCAAAATGCTGGCACTTGTTTTCCAATTGTACTAGTAAGTTAATTTTAGTAAGGACTCTCCTGACTTCCAGGATAGTTTATGTCCTATCTGTAATTTCAAAATCTGTTAATTCATCCTTGTTTTTTGAATTCAAAATTTTAATTAAAGTGTTTGCTTCCCTTGACCTATGCCTCAAGTTGTTTTTGACTTATTCCATTAATTCATTTTATCTCTGCATTAAGTTCTCCTGTTCAAATGTTATCTCAATTGATGGCCATATTTCTATGATGGCCTCATTTATCTCAACCCATATGAATTATTTAGCCTGTGCTAGTGTTTGAGCCATCACAGACTCATTCTCTAGCTGCTCAATCCTTTGGGTTAGCCTGTGAGATTTTTGCAGTTCTTCTATGTATGAATTATCTATCTTCAATTTTTGATCTCGCAAAGTTTTAAGTTGGGTTTTTAATTTTCCAATTTCTTGCCCTTTTATGGATAGGTCTTGCATAGATTTAACTAACTCATTAAGGAATCTGCGTTATGTGCTTCTGTTATTGTTAATGTAGATCCTCTTGTTGTGGTTGCAACTAAAATAGGCACTACTATTAGAGGAAATATGGCTAGTTGTGATGACTGATCCTTTTCCTTGAGAAGTCTTTCCATATCCTTAATCTGGCTACTTTGTTCAATTATTATCTTGAACATGTTCTCTTTTTCTTTCTCAAGCTCCCCAACTTCCTTAGCTTAGGGATCCTCAATGGAAGGAATCTTGAGTTTCTTTCTTAATGCTGCTATGTCTACATTTTTCCACCTTACAATTTCTTTTGTTGCTTTTACATCTTTGAGTCATAGCCCAATTTAATTAATAGGCCCTCCAATGATTTGATCTTGATGTCCTTAGCCAGAGATGAGATCTTTTCAAGTTTTAGCTGAGACTGTATGTTGCTAATTGAGACCTGTAGTTTGGAAGTTGTCATGGTAGTGTTGGTCAAAGTAGAGTACAACATTTCACTAGTTTGTTTATCCAGGTCTGTTTGGTCAATGGGTTGAATCCGCTCAACATCAAAGGAAAAAATAGATTTTTTGTAATCAATTGAAGCCTTTGGAAATGGAACCCATGATTGGGGGAATGAAATTTGCATTTTCCCCTTTTCTGTATCGAAGGATGAAAGAAGCTTGTGCTATGAAGATGTTTTTTGCTTCCAAAATTGGGAGTATGTGGTGGCTTTGAGAAGCTCATTCTTCTTCTTAATTTCTCTAAATTTTGCAAAAATATTTGGTTCATCCTAGTCCTGAACCAACTCTGTTGTTTGAACTATATATGGGGGATCTTAGGAAGTTGAGGATACTGGGGATCCTATGATGATATCTTCTTCCCTTGTAGAAACATGAGGGCCTGTTAGGACTATGGTGGCCTGCTCCTCATCCTCCTGCAGAAAAACTGGTTTAGTATTAGTCTTCTACTTCTTCTTGTATATTAGAAATTCTTTGACTCCAATCTTTGTCACTGAAGGGGAATCATCATCCCTTGGCCTCTTGTCCCTTTTTTCTTGAGGTACTAGAGTCTGTGAGCTAGTCGTGGAGCATCCTGTAGTGTATTCTCCTCCCACTAGCTTTGATTCATGAACTTCTTTATCTCTAGTCTAGGAGTGTGAGTGTAGGGAGTGGTTTTCTACTCCACTCTCAGTTTGGAAATGATGCCAAAAGGGTCATATGACCAGGTGAAACTCAACTTGAAGTTCATTTGCTTAAGGAGAAAATCTGCATCCTTACCTACTGCTCTGGTGTTACAAATAAATGGTCCAACCTATGCCTTGATTTTAAACCGAGACTTCTTTTTTGCTGCAACAAAATGGAGATCATCCATATGAATCATCTGTCTTATGTATTCCAATGAGAAGATCCTCATGGGAACAAATTTTGGGAGCCTGTATGGTGGCAATTCACACCCATAAACTTTGATCTTGGTATAATTTTGGTACAAGTACCAATCTCCTGTCTTAGTCTGCTCACTGAGATGCATAATTCTTTGTATCTCTGTTCCTATCCTAGGCTCTATATTGTGGTTTAATAAATAGGATACTATGTGTAAAAATTGATCAACATAATCAGAAAAGGTGTACTCAGTGGAATATTTCCTCACCAAGGAGGTCCAATGGATTACTGAAGGTGGATTACTTTTCTCATCTAATTTCTCCAAAGGGAATGAAACCTATCTACCTAATGGTAAAGAAACAAATAAACCAACACTAAATCATATTTGAAAGTCCCTTTAGTAAAGAACTTGAGGAATTGGTCATGAATTGATTCTGCAATGAACTCACTGTAATTGAAAATGGGGGGTTTCTCTCCAATTGCAAAAATTTATAAGAAACCAAAAATGGCCTCATCAACCCACTGATTGGAGTGATAGCCAAGTATGCATGAAATAATTGAAATCGCTTATTTACTATTATAGGGACCTAACATTAGTCTTCTCAGGGAACATAGAGGATGAGTATGAGGGATTCTCCTTGGGTAGTTGGCATGCTCAGGGAGAAAAAATAAAAAAAATCTTGGCTCTCAATGGGAAGGTTAGGTTTTTGTAGAACTCCATAAGCGAATCTACTGAAAATGGTTTTAGAGAGTCAGAATTTTACAATTGGAGCATTTGGGAGATGGATTCTGTAGTGATGGTGAAGAGGATGTCATTGTTTTTTGCCACAATTTCCCTCTGACGAGGGATATACCTAAATTGACACCAGGAGACGAATTCAGGGAAGTGGTGTATATGGGGAAAAATGAATTTGGGTAGGAGAGAATCCCAGAGGCTGAGTTCATCTCTCTGGTCCAAAAAATTCTATTTTAACCAATTGTGAAGCTCATACAGGTTGAATTCAAAACTAGTTTAAGCAATTTTGTAGTCTTGGTCTACCAGTGGTTGGTGATCTAAGTCTATGAAGGGGGCAGCATAGGATTGTCATCAGAGGCCTTGGACTTTATTTTAGGTGCCATGATAAAAGAGAAAATATAGTGAATTTATAATTACCCAGGAAATTAGATGAAGACTGGTATTTGGATGCAAATTGATGACTAGGCACTTGGTTGCAGTGACTAGTTAATTTTGACTGGCGAAAGTGATGGTGTGGATCCCTGACTGTGCACTGGGACAGACTCTGTCTGCTTGACTATGCATTGGAACTTATGATTTCCTGCTATTTGAAATGGAAAAAGGAGGCTATGGAAAGGGATTTGGTGGGTTATATAGGATAAACAAGTTTACTGTTTAAATGGAGTGGTCGGTTGTCGCGGGAGCGGACAAGAATTTATTTACCCAACGATTTTCTGATGTGCTGGAAAAAGTGCAAGATGGAAGTATTATATTGGGGGAGAAGTAGTGATGAGAGGTTGTTTTGGCCAAAGGGAAGTGGGGTCTACCGGTGTGAAGTGGCGGGTAGGCAGTGGGGGAATAGGTAATGATGTGGAAGTGAGGTGGTGACGGGATGTTCACTTGGCAGAATTTAAGTGGCGAGAGCACAGATAGGGGTCAATGGTCAGTGTGAGAAGGAGTGGGATGGTAGTTTTCGAAGGGGGGAGGGGTAGTTAGCAGTTTTAGGCCCCGGGGGGGGTGAAATGCTTAGAAGCCATCATGTCGCCGAATATTTCCACCTTTTTAGACCCCCCTGTTGATTAAACATTGTAGGGGCTCGCAGGGGGTGCGAATACGATCCCCCGCCATTGATCTGAGCGAGGTGGATCTTGGTCATCTAGACATGCGCCCACTTTATTGCATAGCGACAAAATATGTCGCATCAAAATTTATCTACAATTTGGAATTAGGTTAACTTAGCAATTAATCTTAACATTAAATCTTTCTAACTAACCTCTAAAGGTGTATTTGAACATGCAGGACAATTTTTAATTTTCCAAGGTTTTCATTCTTTTTCTCATTTGATTGTCAATCAACCATGTTTAAACAGTGTGGTTATGTGATTATATTCTAACTAATCTAACTCAACCATGATTATGCTGTGTGGTTGATTATTCACTAATCCTAAACTAATTTTACTTAATCCATCTGAATCATTCTTAAACATTGTGATTAAACTAACTAATCTACTTCTCTTACTTCAATGTGGCATTTTGACTAGCATCACATTATTCAAAATTTATAAGGTATTACTGATGCATTTTTCATTTTTTGAGTGGCATTTAGATTTTCTCACTTATTCTTTCTGGGGTATTTTTCATTCTTTTTTCTATTTTCTCATATTTCTTTATTTCTTTATTCTTTTCACACACACACACACACAGATATATATATATATATATATATATATATATATATTTCTTGTTTTTGTATCCCCTTTGTTTATTTTTCTATTTTGGAAATAATTTACATAATGGAATATTAATTACAACATTTCATATATAAAAATCAACAATAAATAGTCAACTTATCCTATAAAATATAGGACCCTAACACCTTGGTGAACCCTTTCAAAGAAATACTCACCATAGCTCCATCTGAAATAATCACACCGATGATAAGAAGCTCATCTTTGATATGAGGCAATCTCGTTAGATACAAAGTCATGCCTTCACCCTTTATCATCTTGGTGGAATTCAACTTATCCTCCAATACCAATACCCGATTCTCATCCTTATTCTGGAAAAAATTCTGAAGATCCATCCACATCTCATGTGCAGTGTTCTTCCTGAACAAATTGTTAAGAAATTGACTGCATAACATAAATTAATTATGGAGATATACTAAGAGTAACAAGACACAAAATAAATGAAATGAATGACATTTTCAAGACCCAACATAACCCCCAACTAGACTGTGCGTGAGTTTTGAGCTGGAGCTCCCGCGCCCCTACTTCCTTGTCCCCTACGACCCTCCGCAGGCCTCCTGCCTGGCAGCCCCTGCTGCTGGGCTCTCAGTCTTCCTCCCCGGCATCCCTGCAATCGGGCTCTGCCCTCCTCCTCCGGCCAGTGTTGTGGCTGGCTCCTCTCCGGCCTTTCCATGGCTGGGTCTGAACCTTCCCAGATGCAAGATAATGAAGACCAGGCTGAGATCTTTGCCTCTCTCATTTCTGAAAATGCTACCACTCAAAACAAACCCATAGCTTCAAATTTCATCAAGAAACTGGCTGACATCCCAAAAATATCCCTTCCTCCTAGTTTACCAAGGAAAGCAACAATCTCTCTAGCAGAGAGAGGACTGGTTGGACAATTCACTGGCTTGTGGCCTTCTCCCAGAGCTTTTCAGAAATGGGTGGAGCACAACTGGAATGCGAACATCCAAGGAAAAATCACAATAAGATTCTTTGGAAGAGGTTACTACACATTCCTCTTTGAAACCAAAGAAGACCAGAATCTCATCTTCAGAAACGGTCCCTATTTCATGGACTCGAGAGGTCTCTACCTGAACAGATGGTCCCTTGACTTCGACCCCGAAATGGATATACCTAATGCAGTCCCGGTCTGGGTCTGCTTGCCCCATCTCCCTCTTCATTGCTGGGGAGATGAATCGGTCAAAGCCATTGGGAACGCGGTTGGAAAATACATCGACAGATGCGAACCAAAGGACAACATGCATGCTTGTGCAAGGATCTGTGTTGAAGTTGATTTAGGAAAGGGCCTCCCGGAAGCAATCAAGATAAAAGTGGACCAATGGACCCATATTCAGTAGATGGACTACAAACAAATTCCGTTCAAATGTAAGGTATGCCATGAATATGGTCATTTTGCTAATAGGTGTAGTAAACTAAAAGAAAATGAAATGAATGAAAATGTTGAAGCTAGTGAAGACACATGGGAACAAGTCAAAAAAAGAAAACAAACCCCAAACAACCTGGCCCAAAACCAAAACCTCCTCCAGAAATCCAAGCTGCATCCTTCTCCCCCCCTCCCATCTTGACCCAGCCATTACCCGCTACATCAAACCCCTTCGAATCCTTGGAGGAAGAAGATCCCTCATCCCCCCACTCTCCTCCTCCAGTCAATGCTCTAGCAGTCATTCACTCCCCTTCTCAGATCCTCCCTTCACCCCCTCCCACCATAGACCGTATTCTAACAAGAAACAAAGTCAAAGAAGCAAGCAACAATTTAGAGCCACCAAAAAAAGCAGGTAGGAAATCAAATAAAGAAATAAGAGACGAAACAACAACCAAAGAAATTGCCACAGGTACTCAACAACCGATGGACTCCTTTTTGGCCAAGCAAAGAGAAAGTGGGGAAAAGACAAAGGAGAAGAGTGGGGCTCGCCAAAAATCCAATAAGTAATTATTTTGGTCTCTTGGAATAGCAAAGGCTTGAGCTCCTCTCTAAAATTCAATGCAACCTGGGATATCATCAGCCAAGAACAACTGGATATCTTTCTGATCCAAGAGACCAAAATTTCCAACCAAGAATTTCAAAAATTCACAAAAAGACACAAAAGCTATGAAGGAACAGTAGCAGACTCACTGGGTGCCTCAGGAGGTATAGGCACACTATGGAATAGGAGGAAATGGGACCTTATCAGTCAAAAATTAACTTACTGGTGGGTCAGAACTGATCTCCAAAACAAAACCACAAAAGAAGAATTCACTGTGCTGAACATTTACGCCCCAAATCACTACAGGGACAAAGCTTACTGTTGGGACTCTGTTAAATCAGAGTTGCAGGAATGCTAAAGAAGAAAGACAGTTCTGGGTGGTGATTTGAACTTAGTAAGAAACATTGAAGAAAACATGGGAGGAAAATATCTTGCTGACCCATCAAGAACTGTTCTGGAAGAAATAATAGAAGCCCATAAACTCATTGACCTTCCACCATGTAATGGGAAATTTACATGGAGCAATAAGAGAGTAGGAACCCATAATATCAAAGAAAGACTCGACAGGATCTTAATCCATGAAAGTATTGCAGCATGATTCTCTTCCATAAAAAGCAAGATCGTCCATGCCACAGCTTCATACCACAAGCCAGTGGTCTTGACTCTAAAAAGAATAGGAAATCTTGGCCCAATCCCATTCAAATATAATAAAACTTGGGACAGCAAGGAGGATTTCTGCAAGATCATCAAAGACAGTTGGGAGTTGGAAGTCATAGGATCCCCTCACTACGTTTGGGAATCCAAATTAAAATTCTTAAGAACAACAATCAAAAAGTGGGCAAAAGAGAATGCAACAATAGAGAAAAATAAAAAAATAGAGTTGCACAGAAAGTTGGAAAAATGGAACCAGGAAAGGGAGAGCTAGCAAACATCAAAGGAAGAGCAAATTCAGGAAAATGAAATGTTCATGGAATTATACAGGTAGAACAAAGCTGAGAAAGAAGAGCTTAGACAAAAATCGAGGTGCCTTTGGCTCCAAGTGGGAGATAAAAACACATCTTTCTTCCACAATAATCTCAAGCTCAGAAGAGCTGGAAATCAAATAGACCAAATTACTGCTGAGGGTAAAGAAGTAAGGGAGCAAGAGGAAATCAAAGAAGTAGCCCACAACCACTTCAAATCTCTCTTAACTGCTGACTATCAGCCTTTGGACAGTGTGGAATTCCTCCTTCCAATGGAGTGCAAAATCAATGGCCAACAAAACAACGAGTTGGAACAGGAAGTCTTGGAGGAAGAAATCAGAGATGCCGTGTGGAGTATGCAGCCGAACAAGGCTCCTGGGCCTGATGGCTTCACAACTGCCTTTTACAGGACTCATTGGGACATAATAAAGAAAGACTTTATCAGGGTGGTTAAAAACATTTTCAAAAAAACCAAGATGGGAGAAAATACAAAAACTTCCCATTTGGCTCTTATCCCCAAGGAACCAAACCCTCTCTCCTTTGATCGCTTCAGACCCATCTCTCTCTGTAATGTTTCCTATAAAATTGTTACTAAAATCTTGGCAAACAGGTTGAAAAAGCTATTTCCTACTCTCATCTTAGAGAACCAAGGAGGATTTGTCCCTAAAAGACAAATAACGGATAATGTTATCTTGGTCCAAGAAGCAATTCACAGCAGTTTGCACAGAAATGAAAGAGGTATGGTCATAAAACTTGACATGGCAAATGCCTTCGACAGGGTCAACCATCAATTCCTAGTAGTTGTTCTTCAGAAGTTTGGAATCTCTAACAAATTTATCAACATCATTATGGAATGCATTTCAAATCCTTGGACAACACCCTTAATCAATGGAAGGCCTAGTCGCTACTTCCGAAGCTCTAGAGGACTGAGACAAGGTTGCCCTCTCTCTCCCTTCCTTTTTATCATCATGGTGGAAACTTTAAGCATACATCTAGAAAATCTAAGGAAACAAAGGGAGATAACAGGCATAAGTATAGTGAGAGGAATAAAAGAAATCAATCACTCACTCTTTGCCGATGACACTCTCTTAATAGGAGGAGCCTCAAGCTTAATTGCTAGGAGATTCAAGAGAATCCTGGACACTTTCTTGGCTGTCTCAGGGGGATTTATCAACAACAAAAAGTGTAGAATATATACTTGGAATGCCTCACCTCAAATAATGCAAAGAATCTCACTAATCATGGATATCCCGGTCCAAAGGAATTGGAGTTATTTCTCCTATCTTGGTCTTCCTTTGGCAAAGGAATTTGTTAAGTCTGAGATTTGGAACAAGCAGATAGAAAAAATGAGAGGGCATCTTCAAAGCTGGAGGATGTCGTGGTTAAATCTAGCGGGCAGAACCATCCTCATTAAAGCACTTCTTTCAACGCTTCCTATTTATCAGTATGTTGTTACTTTGGCTCCAGCTAGCATTCACAAACAGATGGAGCTAATAATGAGAGGCTTTCTTTGGCAAGGAGGGAAACAAGATACAAAAAAATTAAGTCTGGTCCAATGGGAGCAAGTGATCCTACCCTTTGAAAAAGGTGGCATATCTATCAAAATCCCAAGTCTAACTAATAAAGTGATGGACTTTAAACTTGTGTGGAGAATGCTAATGGAAAAAGGAAGCTGGTTGGTTGAAGCTCTTCAAAAAAAATACCTTAACGGGCAGCACTCTAAGGTCCTCACTGATCTGATCGCGGAAAGACCATGCACCCCAACTTGGAGACTCATCAAAAAAGTCATCCCCCAAATCAAAAATCATATCTCAAAGTCCCCTGGAAACGGAAAAGATATAAATCTCTGGACAGATAGAATAATGGGTTTAGAGCCAAGAAGCCATTATCAGCAGTTCAGACCCCTGAAATTATGGATGGAGGCAAAAAGCCTTAATTCCTTATATGATATCTCGGTTTGGGACCATAATAGTTGGTCTGCCTGGAGGGACCTTCCTCTCCCAAATCACCTAAAAAATCAGTGGGCAGATCTGAAGAGAATGCTGATGGGAGCTGCCCCAACAAATAAAACCTCTCAAGACAGTTATGTTTGGGATCCAAGTGGAGGAAAGTTTACAGTGAAAGATGGGTATCAGCTCCTACAATCTAGCAACAACCTAGAAAATTGGAACCTTCGATCAGCAGTTTGGAAGAATGAATGCCTCCCAAAGATAAAAAAAAATTGTGTGGACTCTCTTAAAAGGGAAGATTCTCACTGCGGAAAATCTAAGAAAAAAAGGATCCAAGGTCCTTCAATGTGCTGCCTCTGCTGTATGGAGGAGGAGACCAGCCAACATTTATTCCTTGACTACTCCTTTTCCCAACATTGCTGGCATCAAATCACTAGTCCTCTGAGGTTATCTAGAGAAAACTTTGATCAGCTCACAAATCAAAACAGAAATTGGGAAAAAGGCTACCCCCATGCAAGAAAAGGTAAATCTATAATTACTCGAATCTGGAAATGCATTCCTTCAGTTCTCTGTTGGAAAATTTGGCTCTCAAGGAACAGTTATATCTTCAAAAATCAAAAGCCAAACCCAGCTCTCACTTTGGCCAAGAATCTGGGCCTAGTTGCAGAAATGATAAGCGCCAACATAGTAACTAAAATCAATCACACTAACTGGCAGAAAGACGAGGAAGAATGGTTCAACAAATTCTCGTTGGTGTACTCAAAGAACAAACAATCTTCAACAAAGACAGGTAAAGGAAAAAACAAATGGAAACTCAGGGGAACTCAAAATGAAATAGAACAGTGGATCCAAGATCAAAAGACCTTCATTCTTCAGTTTGATGGCGCTTCCAAAAACAACCCCGGACAAGCAGGAGCAGGGGGAATAATTTCTGATCAAAATGGGCAAGTTATCACTACTTATGAATGGGGACTGGGAAATATGACTAACAACATGGCTGAGGCCTACAGTCTTCTTCTAGGTACTTGTATCTTAAAAAATCTTCAAGCTAAAAATCCAGTCATAATAGGCGACTCGGCAATAATGATAGCAGCTATGGAATCAGGGGGTGATTTCAAAAACCAGGCCCTCAATAGAATCAAGTACAAGATTGTGGAAAATACAAAACAACTGGGGATCATCCAATTCAAACACGTCATGAGAAATCATAATATCAAGGCTGACTCTCTAGCCAACAACGCAGTAACCAGACCTATTGGGCAGGTCCAAGAGAACAACAACTCATATGAAAAACCAATTCCATAAGTCACCCCTCCTCACAGACGGGCACGTGATCCAAGGTTTCATCAGTCATCTCAATAAAAAGTCTGCCCCTTCTCTCAATCCATGTAGCTGGATGTCTGATCACCCCCGCACTGACATCATCCACTTTCACATCCCCAGAACTGTCAAGGAAATCTTCAGGCATATGGGAAATTTGTACTGGAAAATGGAGCAGGAAGAGTCCCGTGAGAAGAACATTCAGAATTTAGGAAACAGTCACTTTGTAATCCACAGAGGCTACTCAAGAATTATCCAAAGTGACACTTGGGACAGGAGCAATCCAGAGCTGTTTGACCCACCTTCTAAGGCTCTCCTGACTGAGTGATTATTTAAGCAGCCCGTGGTGCATTGTTCCAACCAGAATTCCTTTGTCGGCATGGTGGTTGCGCTCTTTTTTTTTACAAAGGCTTGGGTCCTTGTTGATACTGCTTCAGGTCGCCCCTGTGCTCTTCAGTTGCTATTTCCACTCTTCGACAGCTCAGCGAGGTATTTTTTTGCTTACCGGGACTGTGTTTTCTCTTTTTTCACTCATGCTCGGTTTGGATTTGTGAAAAAGATTCATCTAAATCAGCTGGCTTCCATTTCATTGTACTTTGCCTCTTACTCTCTATGTTATCATCCCCATGCTCTTTCCACTATTCTTTATCCTCCATTCAGAAGCTGCTACACCCTCCTCTCTGTGATTCTTTGCCTCCTGCTCTCACAAATCACTGGAGCTCCACTACTTATCCTCTCCTCCTTGAACTACCCTTCCGTCATCAACTCTCTAGCCCGCCTGCTCTCCTCTCCTAGAATCTTTGTTAACCTTCATTCTCCCTTCTGGAGTAAGCCTTTCAACCTCAGCTTCAAGATCATCAAGCTTACCCAAGACACTTCAACAATGTCAGAAAACCCACTAGACCGTGTCGTCACCAATAGTAGTTGCATCCTCTACAAGGCACACTGCTTCATGATTGCCCATTTCATAAAGCACTTCAATGAACTCAAAGAAGAAGTTCAATCAGAGAAAAAATCAAAGAAGGAAAAACTTGAAAAATAGAAGGCGAAAATTGAATGCCTCAAAAAGAAATGCAATCACTTGGAGGAAGCAATCAGTCACATAAGATCAATGAACCAAAGCATACAAGGGGAGGCTTCAACCAAGAACAGCAATAAAAAAGAATAGCCACCTAATGACTCAGTCAACCAGTTCTAGTGAATCTCTCATATGCTGTTATGTCTTCCAAGTTTCAAGAAACAAGATTAGTGAATTGGATCAAGGGATTGCGTGCCCATTTTGTATCAATTCCACTAAGCTTCCTCTAGTATTTGTAATGGGACTTGTCCCTCTACTGAAGTTTTTATAATATAACAGTATTCGACCGTGTTATAAAAAAAGACACAAAATAACCAACAACAATCATAAACACACAAGTTTATCCGGGAGAACTCCAAATCCGAGAAAACCCAACCCAATGAGATCTCATTAACATTGGCCAAAACCCTAGCCAATCTGGCCAAATGAGCCTTCACCACTCACCTCCAGGCCTACATTACAATGAATTCCTTCTAGCCTTTTATAGGCTCCATTACATATAATACCACGGGCATAAACCATGGGTGCACAATACCATATGCCCCATAAACCATCACTATTTATTTGGTCAACTTGGACTCTATCCCAAGTCAAGTTTACCTAAAAATTCCCCCCTTAAACTTGACTTGGGGTTCCTTGACTAACTCCAGCCAAACCTACTAAGTGAGACAATCCCGCTCACTCTAGCCCTTACCCCCCTCAGAGTTTTTACCCAGGGTATTGTTAACCCGACATCCCCCCTATCACCTAGGTCTAACCCAGACTTTACTAGTGATTACCGAGGGGTACGCATGCCATACCAGGTCTTACAACAATATTCCCATTTACATGTAATGAAAATTGACTCCATAATATTTTGTTTTCCCTTGTTGTTGTATTTGTACATATGACATCAATGTCCATATAAAAAAAAACCAATCTACCAGATTACATGGGTCACCAGCCACTGTAACCGCCAGTTATCTAGGCGTTCTTTTCAGGTACATGGTTGATCAATTAATTAATCCATGTGCACATATCCTCTCATCTCTCATGAACCACATTCAATCATCTCCGTTACGGGCCTTGGCATTTTCTCCCTCATATATGACTTTAAAACAATGTAAGACCAGGACATCATCATCATTGCCATTGACGTTGATGTTTATCATTTTATCGACTGTCTTTGTATAACTATTCTCTCATTTATCATGGATCTCTCATGACCCATTTTCCATGCTATCTCAAATATCTAGAAATAAAGTTTATAGATATCACTTCATTCACCAGGTGAAATAACCCTTTGCAACATAGGCATTCTTCTGAAGCCAAAATCCAACCTGGCTCTAATACCAATTGTTAAGAAATTGACTGCATAACATAAATTGATTACGGAGATATACTTAGAGTAACAAGACACAAAATAACCAACAACAATCAAACACATAAACACACAAGTTTATCAGGGAGAACTCCAAATCCGGGGAAAAACCCAACCCAATGAGATCTCATTAGCATTGGAAAAAACCCTGGCCAATCTGGCCAAGTGAGCCTTCACCACTCACCTCCAGGCCTACATTACAATGAAGTCCTTCCAACATTTTATAGGCTCCATTACATATAATACCACGGGCATGAACCATGGGTGCACAATACTATGTGCCCCAAAAACCATCATTGTTTATCTGGTCAACTTGGACTCCATCCCAAATCAAGTTTTCCTAACAATTCCCCCCTTAAACTTGACTTGGGGTTCCTTGACTAAATATAGCCAAACCTGCTAAGTGAGACAATCCCACTCACTCTAGCCTTTACCCCCCTCAGAGTTTTTACTCGGGGTATTGTTAACCCCGACATCCCCCCTATCACCTAGGTCTAACCCAGACTTTACTAATGAGGTATTAGGGCATCCTTAACACCATCTAAGATGATCAATCTCAACCTCGTATCCATATCCTCATACACTTCCATCTCCTTTGGGTTATTTGGATTCTCGATGGCTTTCTTGGAAAACTCCCAACACTTTCCAACCTTGTTATAGACATTTTTGGGCCCTACAACCCCAAACATGAAATGTCCATAAATCAAGGGCTCCTAAGTCCCTAAAAGTGTTGTTATAACCCCTAAAGGAACAAGGTCAACAGATTACAGCTTCTCCTAGAAGTTCTCCACTAGAAACTGCTCTGAATTGGTCAAAACAGGATCATTTCAGCTGCTCCACTGGCTAGGTGCATTGCATTGCACCTAAATACACTGTGAGGGTGCGTTGCATTTCAAAACTCCCTTCTGTAGGGTGCGATGGGCGAGAAATGACAAATGGCAGTGTCATTCCGCGAGGTGGAAAGGCAATGGAAGCTTCCAGAATCTTCTCCTGTGACACTTGCCTCACTGAATTCGACCAAGGATGAGTAAGAGGCCCTCAGTCTCCAAGTGGAAGCAAGAACTGACAGAGAGAAGACACTAATCAAATCACAAGCTGACTCATCCTCCTTACAAATATCTATATATGGATCCCTCATCCCAGAGATCCAGAGGCTGGAATTTTGCATATTGTAAGGAAATGTTGTTGGTTTCTAGAGACAAACATCAGATTGTTGGGTGATTTATGCTTTGTTTGAGGTGAAGAGGGGCTTCTTTGCTGGGAGGTTGATGCTGGGTCAGAACCACTGGTTGTAACTCCTCCTGGATCTTTTCTTGTTTATCAATAAAAACTATTTGAGTTTTCCTCCATGCTTTTGTATCATTGATGCTTGTTACATTTTGTATGGTTAACTTAAATCTGATCCTAAGTTGTTTATGAATATAGATCCATGTCTTTGTATAGTGCTCTTCTTCTGTGATCTTACAGGTACTTTGTGAAGCTGGGCAAACAAGGGAGCAGGTAGCTGGAGACTATCAAAGAAGAGAGGGATTGGATCAAAGGATTAGCACAAGACACATGTTGGTTCTTTCTATTCCTCTCTATCTATAATTCATAAAGGAAATACAAAAGTAGTTTTTCTTTGTTTGTTTCTAAGGCAGCTGTCACACCTTAGTGGGATAGAGCAGTTCTAAATAGACACTTTTCCTGATAACAAAATGGCGACTCCACTGGGTAATGTCTAATTAGTTTGTTTGTGTATCATTCTTTGTTGTTTGTTTCATAAACTTATAAGTAGCTTTCGAACTGCATTTGCCATAACAAATGCAAAGTAGATAACCGCTGCTTCAATCCATTCACTGGATATGTTTATGATTTAAACAGCTGATTCACAAACCATCTGATTGCCCTTGTGATAGCTCTTAGATCCTCCTTAGATCTACCCCTGATTGTTGCATTACTGATTGCTTTTTACTCGGCCAAAAACCAAGGACTGAACTGCAAACTGTGACCCAGAACCTGGACAGAGTCTCGTTTCTGGCCCAGCGTAGGTACTGTTCAGAGATCCTGAATTTCAGCGCACTTCCCGAAGGGGCAACCTGCGCTGCATTTCAGATTCTCTGTGTTACAGGTGTGCTGATCAGACTGACTCTGTGCAGTTGTGGTTCTTGTGCTTCATTCTTTCCAGTTCTATCCCTGAATTTTGCTGCCTATGATCAGTATATGTCTGTTTGAAACCTCTTTTCCTTGCTGTTATTCCGCCTCCTTTGTACAAAAGAACTGTAGATGTTTTTGGGTGTTTGTTAAGTCGTTTACAGTTTTCCATTGCAAAAGTAGAATAGTCGTACTGTCGTCCTTTGATTTGAATCTATCGCAAGTGTCTATTTCGATCATAGGAGAAAGTTTGATTGCTGTTGATGGTCGATTATACTGTTACTATTGCCTTTGGTCTGAATTTGCAATTTTCTAGTGTCAAGAACGAGTGTTCATTTCAAAATCGTAAGGTGTCGTAATCATCTCTGTTTTTGATTTCGAAAAAAGAGCTTGTTTATATTTGTCGCTTGAAAAGAAATCCAGATTTGTACATCAACTTTCTTTATAGCATCAATACTAAGAAAGTCGAAAAAAAATACATGCATGTGCATTTGCATATAGACAATCTGTTTGGCTTGATTTAGGAAAGTGCATTTACAGTGTGCTCTTTGCTCTTTGTGAAAAGATTCTGTCTTTCTTTTCCCCTAGTAGCTAGGATTTTCATTGCACAAAAGAGATAAAAGTTTGTTTATCATCTTTAGATTTCATTTTAGGAATTACATCTACATCTCGTGGTGAACCTGAAAGGCAAACTTCATAAACAAGATCAACTTAAAATAAATTCAATGAATCTAACAATGCTTTGGAACTTAACGCACAACATTTATAGGTCTAGGCTAGAGACGTATTCCGGTGTCGTAAAGCCTGGTAACTGTTGTCCTCACTGATGGTTGGGTGATTCCTCCACTTTGAGACGATAAGTGCCAGTACGGACTTGTGCTCCCACGTACCGTCGAGTATATTTTGGGAGACCCCTATAGGCTTAAATCCTTTATCCATAGGAAGCCGCATTTACCGCCCTATCGATCGCAATGCACTGAACACAGCATTCGGGAAGATTGACTGCCATACCGTAAAAAGTATTCTGCAGTTTTGCGATTGGTTTGGTACTCCCTCTACCTAGATTTCCAGAGCAGTCCCTTTCATTCCTTTTAAGAATCCTTAACGGAAAAGGTCCATCTGAGCACTTGTCACTTCAGGCTCATTAAAAATCGAAGGCGACTAGAGTCATCTTTTGTTTTTTCTCGACTCTTTAAAATTGAAAAAACAAGTTGTGTCAAAGCGTCTAAAATTTATTTTAAACGGAATAATCATCACCTTTCCCTCGTTGGTCTTCGAAATTAGTCTCCCTTCATCGCAAGTTCTTGTAGAATCGCTAGGAAATCTTTTGGATAGACTAGATATGTCTGAAAAACCGTCGACATCTAGGACTGTGTCATCCGACACAGCAGCAGTAGAACCTCCTGCTGCTACTCCAAAAATGTTTGCTGGTATACCATCTGTCCCGGCAAGTTATCAACAACAAGTCGGAGTCCAATCAGGGACTGTTTCGACGACATGGTCAGTTCTTATTTCTTCATCCGGATTAGAATCTGGTATTTCTTATGTTGAAACTCAACAAATCGATCCAATGTGTCTTCAAAGGCCAATATACCCTTTAAGTACTGGATTGCCACCATATGGAGGGCAGTATGCCTTTTCATTGTTCCCTCCCGGAGGACAACCATGTGGGAGTTTACAACAAAGTTCAAGTCAAACTGGAATTACATCCAGCAGTTGGGTACCAATACTGCCTCAGCAACCAAGGGTTATATTCAATGCAACCAGTCCACCCTGTGTCGAATATTCCCACTATACCTGCTATGGTGACTGTGTCGTAAGTACAAGCGCTACCTGTTGTATGTCAACCCCAAGTTTCTCAGGTTGCAATACAACAGCCTCTTGTCTCAACGACTCAATCACAACCTCAGGTTAGTGCCTCCTTATCTGGAGCGACTCAGGCTCAAACAAGTACTATGACTCCTCATCTTGGTCAATCATCCAGTATTGGACAACAGCAAATGGTCCAACAACCAGGGCTGGTTCAATCTCAACAACCGCAATTCCAACAATCATATCAAGGACCTGAGCAACAAGTCTTTGTAAGTAATGGGCAACCACATTTCCAAAGCAGTTATCAACAACCATATTATAATGGTTATGCCCATCAACCTTGTCAAAGTTGCCAGCATCAAATACATTATGCTGGTATGCAAAGACCCACTGCTCAAGCGATTCCATCTTATCCTGGGTATGCTTCGCCTAACCTGAATCAACAGTTGCCCTTTGTAGCAACTCTAGAATTACCAAATCTAAACCGGCTGACGAATGATCCAATTGCTTATGCCCCTTGGTGGCCGGCGATTCCGCATAAACTTCCGTCAGATATTCCTAAATTTAATGGAAATCTGGGTGAAGATCTGTCGAATCATCTGATGACATTTCATCTGTGGTGTTCATCAAACACCCTAAACGATGATTCGATTAGGCTTCGCCTTTTCCAGAGGACGTTAACTGGTACGGCAACAAAATGGTATATCGAGTTACCCAGAGCTTCGTTTGACAACTTCAGTACCCTAGCCACAACCTTTTTAACCCATTTTCAGTTACCGATAAGGTACGAAACGGGAACAAAACTTCTTACTAATTTCAAACAGACAACGGCCACTCACATATCTGATCATATACATGAGTGGCGACGTCGTTGTAGAATGGTAAAAACGTATGTCCCCGATCAGCTCTTAGCTGAATGGTTTATCAAGTCATTACTACCTTCCATCATGGAAGATGTGGCAAAGGGGGGAGTCATAACAGAAGAGCAAGTTATCGCTCGTGCACAATATTTGGACTTGATTTACACTCAGTCCGGCACGCTCTACGATAAAATACCTGACGCCCCTAGACCGAAATTCTCAATCCCTCCTCCTCCTAAACCAAACAATGATTCTCATGCCGTCGATGGCGTGATTGGTGCAACAGACATGAAATCTACAAAGGCTACATCTAAAAAGGCCCGTAAGATTTCTAGTCAAAATGCAAATGAGGAACTTCTTGCCTCGGAAGTAAATGCCATGTCGACCGAAAAAGGCAAACAACAGAAGCAACCAGGGGGCAAGAAGAAAAAGAAAGGGAGAAAAAGGAAGCACGATAAAGCTTCTGCAAACCCTTCTGGGCAAAGGAAACCCCCTGCGGGGTGTCATATATGCGATGAGGATCATCGGACGAGAGATTGTCCACATAAAGCTGAAGTTAAGAAATTCTTTAAGAGTTCAAAAACCTCAGCAGTATTGACTAATCCGTTTCCAAACCCAGGAACCAAACTGGTTGCTAATCAAAATGCTTCCCGATCCCAAGTGCTTATGTTGTCTATCTCAGAGCAGCAAAATGATGCTTTGACAAGGAATAAAGATTACGGGAATCCACAGCTGTCGAACAACAAGGATAAAGATCAACCTAGTAGTTCGACAACAACTTCAACCGAAGTTGTGCCACCCATCATTCCTGAAACAATGGTAAAGTTGCCAAAGGGAGCAGTACACAAATCGACATTTAATCCTCGTGCAAAAGTAGCACAGAATTATAATATAGTAGAGGACTTGGCCCAATCGCCGTCCGCTATGTCGACACTTGAGGTACCACAAAATTTCCCCTCCCAAAAGCAAGCTTTATTATCAGCAATAGGTGGGATTGGCCCAATGGATTCCAATCTTGTGGCCTTTGTTCATAAAGGATATGACCCACAGTTACCAGCTCAACTAGCTTTCCTTATTCAAGTGAAAGCCCTCAACAAAACTATTCATCGAACAATTATTAATGAGGGGGCATCTACATGTATTATGTCGATGAGTTGCTAGAAAAATTTAGGCTCACCACCCTTGTCGAGATCGTCAACGATGTTAAAAGCATTTGATGGACAATCATACACTCCATACGGGATTCTAAATAACTTGCAAGTTGAACTAGGGGGCAAAACAGTAGAAATAGATGTCGAAGTAATCGACGGAAACCTCGATTACAACATTCTACTGGGAAGGCCCTGGATATATGCCATGGCCGCAGTTGTGTCGACCTACTTCAGGAAGATTTCATTTCCCTTCCAAGGAGGAATTACAATCATCGACCAACAAACATTTCTCCCCAACAGTTCACAAGTTACGGGAAGCATTCCAATGATCCATGGGAGCAATCATTCGCTTCAAAATATTGGAGTAGGTCTCCTAAAAGACCCTGCCTTAATGGGTACTTTTGCCCTACCACCTCCAAGTAATCTAGCGGAAGTGGCCACAGTGGAAACCTGCAATATGAAATCTTCTATATCTAATGGATTCAGAAGATTCCTGAACATTTTTTCAGCATGGATCATCGCCCTAATAGAAATATTGTAGCAATCAATTTTCTTGGCATGGTGGGCAAACCCAAATCAATGCTCATCGAGTGTTTGGATAGATAGGTCTAAGGAATATGGTACCTCTTCAGATCCTTGGTCGCATGTACAATCTATAGACAAAGGAATCATTCAGTCAATGATGATAGGAGAGGCACCATGGGAAGATTACCACTATCACTCCCATCTTCCGGATAACAACGAAGATTATTCCAGCAACCTTAATCATCCTTCAGTTTTGATTTTCAATCAAATACTGTAAATACAATGGATTCCGAGGATGGTTCTTATCTCGTGTCGACCTCGTTAAAAAATGAAACAAGGAGTCATGAGGATAGTTCTTTTACTATGTCAACCTCATTAAAAAATGAAACAAATCCCCTTTCCAAATCTCAAAGGTAAACCTTCATTCCAACCACCGAGTTGAATGCAATGAAGCTTGGGGGGCATGCACCTCGATTTGCATTATTATGCTGGGGGCATGCAAACTTATCATGAGCAGTGTTACTGCAGGGTTCAAACTCGTTAAAAAATAAACCCGCATCGAGCAGTTTTAGCACATAGTTCAAGCTCGTTAAAAAATAAACATAAGACATGAGCAAATGTTTCCACCCGCATTTAAGCTCGTTAAAAAATGAACTATTCCCCGGTAAATAACCACTGTGAATGTAGTACTTCAGCCATTAAAGCCTTGGTCGTGTTCGCACCATCACCTCCACTTTTTTCATTGGCCGATCATTCACCTCCATTTGATTGTTTACCCATTTTGAGGAATAGCTGCGAAGAGTGATTTCACTAGCCATCCTTGTGACACTGCCGTGATTGGAAAATTCTAAACCTTACCTGGAATCAGATGCTCCCCGTTTTATCACTCGTTCCTCAAAAGATGAGTCTCCTTTAAGCTCTTTTCAACTGACTCGTAAAATATGAAAAGATTGCCGAGTCCTTGGCCTTTCCAGCTCGTTAAAGGGACAGGAAGTGTTATCCCTCCTCTAGATTTTAATCTTTTTGGACCTGAGGGATTATTACACAAAAAGATCGAGCGCTTGTTTTATTCGGCTCGTTAAAAGTATCGAAAGTTCATCCCTTCTGTATTGTTTTATACTTTTTCGGACTTAAGGGATTAGATGACGAAAAAGGAATGTTGGAGTTTCCTTTACGTTCCTTTTCAGACTCTCTAAAATTGAAAAGGACCGAGTTATCTTTGTCGTTAAACTCGTTAAAAAGATTAATAGCGACAAACTTGTCTATAGACGAGAACGAGTTTCACTATCGCTAGGCTTGTTAAAACATAGCGATGTGTTTGCCCGAAGGGAAAATTATAGAACAAGCATATGTTATCCTCCTCAAGCTTGAAAAAAATAAAGAGGTACTGGTCAGCAATGACTGGGGAAAAATTGGGAAGAAAACTCAAAGAAACTTTGTTGGTAGCAAGTCGCTCTTGAACTTGACACTTCCACTCCGTGTCCGAGTCGGGTTGGGTTGTTTCATTCACCGGTCACATCACCATGGTCACGCCATACCATCCACATTTGAGGTTAATGCTACCAATCCATCACATCAGTGTCGCCGATATGTTCAAGAGAAGTCATCCAGAGAAGTCACCTGTGTCTCACCCACTACCATACATTATACTCCATTCTTTCATGACCGCCACCCTGAACCTTATATCACCAGATCGTTTTCACCTCCATCAAAATCATTTGCTCCGTTCTGTGTCATTGATGTGGGATTCATTAAGGCCCTCCTGTGACGGATCACTTCTTGTCGACATCAGCTCATTATCCAAGAAGTTGATCTAGGAACACCCCATTCAGTACTTTGAAGCTTGCATGCCTCAATGGCAAGTTTCTCACTTCCGGCAACAGGTTTACATCAATGGCCTTCGACCGAAAGATTTTGCGTGGTGTTCGATGCCAAGTCCTTTATTCACACCACGTGAATTGTACTGCAGTACCTTGAGGATCATTATCATTATCGGTGATTCCTCTCGTGCTTGTTAACGGTTTACATCATTGACTGGTAATCAAGCGGTGTCTTTCCATGTTCGACTTCAGAACATTTCTCACATGGATCGACTTGTACTTCGAGTGAAGATCGGATGAGATTGAAGACCCAGGATCTAGTTTCATCCATCCGGGCTGCGATATATATTCAGGGAAATAAAGACATTAAATGTACAACATTGCAGCACAGATAATCATCCTACCAAAAGGATGATGGCTCTATCAGAATCATTAGTCTACACTCAGACGATTGTCTGTCCTTTGTACATGAAAATGAATTTATAAAGCTGAGCATGGGAATGCCCGCCTCAGCTAGATCATGAAAACAATATGAAGATAATGTATTGTATTGTATCTTATTACAGGTCTCCTCCCAGCATTGAAAGAACTTCGGATCCTCATAATAAAGAATTTCACCTGACACCAAAAGGTTAACGGCCTCATACTTTAGGGGGCAACTGTTATAGACATTTTTGGGCCCTACAACTCCAAGCATGAAATGTCCATAAATCAAGGGCTCCTAAGTCCCTAAAAGTGTTTTTCTAACCCCTAAAGGAATAAGGTCAACATATTACAGCTTCTCCCAGAAGTTCTCCACCAGAAACTGCTCTGAATTGGTCAAAACAGGATCATTTCAGCTGCTCCACTGGCTTGGTGCGTTGCATTGCACCTAAATACACTGTGAGGGTGCGTTGCATTTCAAAACTCCCTTCTGTAGGGTGCGATGGGCAAGAAATGACGAATGGCAGTGTCATTCCGTGAGGTGGAAAGGCAATGGAAGCTTCCAGAATCTTCTCCTGTGACACTTGCCTCACTGAATTCGACCAAGGATGAGTAAGAGGCCCTTAGTCTCCAAGTGGAAGCAAGAACTGACAGAGAGAAGACACTAATCAAATCACAAGCTGACTCAACCTCCTTACAGATATCTATATATGGATCCCTCATCCCAGAGATCCAGAGGCTGGAATTTTGCACATTGTAAGGAATTGCTGTTGGTTTCTAGAGACAAACATCAGATTGTTGGGTGATTTATGCTTTGTTTGAGGTGAAGATGGGCTTCTTTGCTGGGAGGTTGATGCTGGGTCGGAACCACTGGTTCTAACTCCTCTTGGATCTTTTCTTGTTTATCAATAAAAACTATTTGAGTTTTCCTCCATGCTTTTGTATCATTGATGCTTGTTACATTTTGTATGGTTAACTTAAATCTGATCCTAAGTTGTTTATGAATATAGATCCATGTCTTTGTATAATGCTCTTCTTCTATGATCTTGCAGGTACTTTGTGAAGCTGGGCAAGCAAGGGAGCAGGTAGCTGGAGACTATCAAAGAAGAGAGGGATTGGATCAAAGGATTAGCGCAAGACACAGGTTGGTTCTTTCTATTCCTCTCTATCTATAATTCATAAAGGAAATACAAAAGTAGTTTTTCTCTGTTTGTTTCTAAGGCAGCTGTCACACCTTAGTGGGATAGAGCAGTTCTAAATAGACACTTTTCCCGGTAACAAACCTGTAAGACCAACTTGATCCTTTCCTTCCATGGACTATAGTTGGGCAACCCCTTCAACATGTCTTCTTACCGGATACCAGCCCGCAACTTCGAAATTATCACCTAAAATGTGCCCAAGTCGCTCTTAAGTTGTACTTCATTGTGCATAACTTTGATTCACTGACTTCTAAAGTATCTTAGACACGCATGATACCATGTTGTATTTCCACGATCTTGGGTCTAGGTTAGAATCTTAAAAACTATGATGCTACCAAACCAAGAATCTCAACAAGAACTACTTTACACAACGGAAAATATAAAGAAGTAAATCACATATGCACGCATATACACAATTTTTAACAAATATTGTACAGTAGTGTATAACCCAATCTTTGTTATATTAAACCAAATCTGAATAAGACAACAATATATTTTATACAAGATACAATGAAAAACTTCGTTGCAACTTCTTTGTCATATCTTGTCCTGTTGGTCCTTCGCTCTCATACTACTTACTAGTTGCCCCTTACTCCTTCAAAGGAAAACACATTGAGACTCTGGGAAGTATGCCACCTAACAATGCTACAAGTCACTTATGCTACACGTACATGAGATAATCCAATATTCTCTCTAGGTTGGCCGATTCCCGAGCTCCAATCTTCCAAGCTAGCAGTCACTTTTGTCCATCAGAGTGTTGCACTTTCGACACTAATCTTTACCCAACCTTCAACTCTTCTTCTGATCACTTCAATATAGCTTATCTAGGGCTACTTTGGGTAGCCAACACACTGCCCTCCACTAGACCAGTGGCATCTAATTCTTCACTGCAAGATCTACTCCAATGAAGGCTCTTGATCACTGAATCAAGCCTCCAAATTGGCTCCCATAGGATGCTACACAAAATCGATCCAATCTGATACAAAACCTGGATCCAACACATACAAACAAGCACCAAAATGCATACCTCTTTTTGTTGTTTAAGTTCTCCTTGACTTCTTGCAATCTGGATCTGGTTAGGGCACAAAACACAGTCCTAAGAACCCTCATAAAAACCATGCAAAAGTTCTTCTATTGTTTCAGATTTCCTTCTTCCTTAAGCCTTTATCCTGTGATGCATGTCCCATTACTTTAACACCTTAGAACATGCCTTACAGCCTTCCCTTCTTTCCCAGAATAGGCATACGGTAGATCTAGGGCCTGTGACTTACCCTAAACAAGGATCTCCACCCTCAAACAACCCTCCCCTGCCTCAGCCCTCTAGAACAATACCTCGACCCTCTAAACAACAACTTTGGTTACCTGAAAGTGGCCCTAAAACAACCCCTTCTCTCCTATGCAGGTCACCTCCTCTTGTTGTGGCAAAAACATGGATATGTCCTCCTCAACATGCTCTTGTCATGTGTTTTATTGCACAAATTGGATGCATAAAGTGTCCTCCAACACCTTCTATTTATACACAAATAGAAGGTCTCCTCCAACGTCATTCTTGGGATTTCCAACTTGTAAAGAGGATTATTTGACATAAGATGACCTTGACACTTAGGGTGCAACCCCACGCTTTGACTTCAAAAATCCATAACTTCATTTCTAGAGCTCTAATTTGAGTGATCTTTGAAGCATTGGAATCGACATGCCAAGCTCTATTACCTCAAATTTTCTCATGGTCAAATTATTCATGTTTTTAGCCCAAATATGGATGGGTGCAAAACCCCAATCTTGGGTTCCAATCCCAAAAGTGACTCTTGTGGTGATTTTCCCTCCAAAACCCGAACCCTAGGGCTTGGAGTACCTCCCAAACTTGATGCAGGCAGGGCCTGAAAATCCCAAACTTCCTATTGATTTCCATTTAAGAATGCATCTCCCGAAGTTGCCCAAATAAGACTCCAAGTCCGGAAATTACACACGCAAACTCTTCAACATATGTTTCCAGAACCATACTTTCATAAGCAAAAGCTTTACTCCATTAATAACTTATAAAATCTTCAAGCTTTGTGAACACCTTTTCATGAGTCTTATAAAAGACTTTAACCATTCATCCACTAGTATTTAAAACTCCAAACTCATGACCGCACAATCCAAACAATTGAATCTGAATTTCATACCTGGATTTCTGCATCTTTGACCCAGAGTGAACTTCATTCCAACGCTGTACCATCTGCGCTTTGCCAGTCTTTACATGTCATCTAAACTCAATGCAAACAACGATCTGCCATTCTATTAACTTACCTCTCTGCACAATGTCCGTTATTAGTCAACACACCTTCCTCTGTCTTGAATTTCACCTTGCGCCTTCTATATTGATTATTGCTCTGGAAATTTCATAACTTGACATTATGAAACCTCATACAACTGCCGACAATTTATACTTTCACCATTTTAATTTGTACACCTGCACAATTTCATTCCATATTTCATTAAACAGACCATACCAATACAGAACCTGCCCAATCGAATTCTATTCGATTATATACCATTCGATTTCAACCTTATTTACGCAGACAATTTCACAGACAAATACTCCAATATCTACTATACACAATGGATGCAAATCCACCCATCCCATTCAATACGATAGTAGATTTGACCACGGTAATTACAAATGAGTTTATCTCGGAATGTCTACACCACTGAAGTGCGCCTTCACCCTATTCAATCTTGACCACGCTCTCACAGCTCGACTTTCATTACAGCCATTATATGCACGCGCAGAGTTTGATTAAATTCGAATGTCTCAGCATACGACCATAGCTATTGACTTAACCATAGTCGATTTTGCCAGCAATGTAAGAGTGTTTCAATTCTCAGTTCGACCTTCACGATTTCATAACTCAGGTTTAAACCCAAATGTCGCGCTCACAATTAACATTCAACCATATTTTATTTCGATTAAAGGAAAATCAAAACTCAACAATCTGCTCGGGCAATTAACATACCTTCCATCCGAATGAAAGAACTTACCTTTTCATCCAACTGAATTTCTTCAATACAATCCTCACTCAGCATTTAACGTTGCCATGCTTCGATTTTTCCCATTTCTGTTCCATACTATAGTTGCCTTCAATTCATGTTAAACCAGCGTTTCAACGCATTTCATCCATCAATATAATTCAACTCTGCATCCTCTGTTGGATGTTCTACAATATAACGTAGCATTTATCCACGACATCGACTTATCGAGTTTGAATCGATTCTTAATGCGTCATCAACACAGTTCTTGGGTTCCCAGGAATGCGTTCATGACCCAGAAACGCCAATCTTCAATCTTCAATTGCGCCTTGTCCCACGCATTGATGCATGAATTGATCTTACTCTTGAATTAAACATTAACCCCACAAGTTAATGATCGATAGCCTTGGAATTTCCAATTAAATTCTTGGCAATCATTACGTCTGGCACTTCACTTCAAATGGTGTGTTCTCTTCAAAATCTGCAAACCTTCAAACAGTATAAAGTCGATATTAAAACATCAATCCTTTCAACTATGTACAGAGACTCTTCTATTAAAGAGTTTATCATAAGAATGGATTCAGGACTCAACATCTTCCTACCAATTCGACCAGAATTACAATGCAAATCAAATTCTTCATAAATAAACCCAAATGAGATCAATTACAAAGATCCTTTACACGACCAGATTTTCAAATCAATGTCCTCTACAAAAGCCCGTAGGCTTTCTGTCCAATCCACACTCTCCCTAATTATATAAGGAAAACCTAATTGATACAAATACATGGTTTCATGAATCAATTCTGATTCTGAACCAGAAATCTCTCAACCTCTCCTAAAAAATCTCTTCAATCCCACTCTTTTCTAAACTAACACTAAATAAAGCTTTTAAAATCTCTCATATTCTATTCTAGCCAAATAAATCCAACTATTTGGCCTGATCTCCATACAAGGAGGATCACTCAGCCACCTATACCCTTTCCTCAATAAATAAACACTCTCACATATTTAAACAAATAATTTAATTAAATTATTTTCTTTCAGCCCCTTGCTAGTCACAACATGTGACCATACTATCACATTGCTGACTGGCCTGAATGCTCCTGCATCAAACTCTCAAAGTTGAAAGTTTCCATGACCTCCTGGTCATGTGTTTCTTCTGTTGTCCATCCAGTATCCCAAACTTTACTTTGTAACTGGTCATCACTTTCATTATGCTGTTGATTCAATTCTTCTGCCACTGTTATTTTTGTTCCTTCAAATTCCCAAATCTTAATTTTTTGTTGTCCTCTGTTCTTGCTGATACAAATTCCTGTGGTCAATTTCTCCTTCTTGCTGTCCCTGTTCTCTTCTAATTTCATCTTCCATAATTTCTCAATTTGCTTCTTACCATTTGTCTTTAACTGAACCCCACTGACATTTGTTTGTTGTACATTCTCCTTTTCCATACTTTCCTTTTTCATTTGTTTATCTTTCTCAAAATATCTTTCAGTTTGAGCCATTTCTTCCAGTAATCTCACTTCTTCATCAACATGCATAAGCACATTGTCCAATCGCTCCTCACCTGTCAAACCTGAAAACATACACAACATGTCAGTTTCAAAAATGCAAGGCTCTTCGTTCAAAGCCTCAATGGTCAGCTCCTCATGCTCCTCTGAACTATTCTGATAGTTCACTAAATTATTGATAAATTCTTCCTCAACATCTCTGATTTCTTCCTCATCAAAGAAAACTTCTCGGACTGCAATTTCTTGACTATACTTGGCAACTTCATCATAAGTTTGTAGAATACCTTCCTATTCTACACAACTTCTTCCAATACTCAGTTTGTCCAAATAAGACAATAATGCCTCTTCCTCTTCTCTGATAAGACTTTGATCTTTCAAAGATTTCCTTGGCTTACCTTCTTCAGCTAAGTTCTCGGTGTCAGCTTTCCTTCTCTTCACTTCATAAATCTGCATTGCATTTGTTTCCTTTCCTGTTTCCATTTCCCATTGGTCTTCTTTCCATGCTAAAATTCCTTCAAATATAATCAAATAAGTTTCCACTAAAAGAAGACATAACCATTCAGCCATACCTTTTAATTTTCTCCACCAATTGAAGTCTTGAAAGTCCTTATGCATCTCCTTTCTTGCTTGTCTTGCCTTTTCTCCTTTCACTTTTTCATACATAGGTTCAAATTATTTAAGCTGCATACCTGCAATTTTACATTCACAGAAATAATTAATCCCAAAAATATGAGATCCTCTTGTCTGTGTGGATGATGTCAACACATTCCTCTCATTTTGATCTGCATAGATCAGTTCTTCTCTACTGTCATCACTGTCTTCTTCCCCAAGGAGAGATCCTTTCTCTAGTTCGTAGATGTATCCTATTTCTTCATTCTCAGTTGTTCGAAGTAATAATTTCTCAGCAAACAATTCTCTGACAGGCCATTTAACTCTTCTTCCCACATAAAATCCTTGTTTCCATTTTTCTCTAATTCCTTTCAATACCAGCTTCTCCAAATGACTGAGTTCTACCTTCATCTCAGCCAACTCTATGTCCCTTTCTTCTTTACTCATTCCTTTGAGTCCAACTACTTCAACACTCTTTTCCCTATGTCTGTGACTTTCCTTTGTACCCCTGTCATGACCATCAGTAGTCAATTCCTTTCCTTCCTCTGGTGAACTTTCCTTGTTCACTAGTGAGCTGCAACTAACTTTTTCCATTTCGCCTGTAACAAGTCTCCTTCATGCCTCACCAAACTTCCTTGAGTTTAGCCTTTTGGCACCTATTGGTTCTTTCCTCGAACCTTTCACTGATTAACAATTCTACCCAGCACTCCTCTTGTTGGAACTGTTATCTCCTGTCCACAATCACAATTGCGGAGCTGCCTCATCAACTTATACCCAACCTCAGTTGGAAGTTGTTCTCATTTCCTCTTGAAATACTCCTTGCTTTAGGCTCTGCATCTTCAATTGCTCACTACCTTCTTCATTCAGTAAATTTGTTTATTGCCGGGTATTGTCACGTTTACACATCTGGGATTTCTTCTTGCTCTATCTTCTTTACATAGCGTATATGTTATGATGCTGGTACAACTCATTCCACCTTTTAGCAAATCCACTGCTTTCCACTGACCTACACAATCTTTTCACATCAAAGTATCTTTCAAATACTATCAATTCCTGCTGATAACCTATTTGTAAGCAAATGTTGTTTTGCCTACCCAATCTCTGCTCTTTCGATCATCAATATCATTGCCTTCAATATTTAAACAATCTTCAATCAAATCAGTCATGCAATCAACTTAAACATTCTTACCAGAGCTTCCCGGGCATTCTCTACTTCTCCATTATGATCCTTATCTTCATCAAACACACTTCCTGGCAATTATACATCTGCTAAATTTAAAATTCAGTTTTCAAAAACAATCTTTTCAGAGCGTTAAGCTAGCTCTGATACCAAAAATTTGATGCAGGCAGGGCCTGCAAATCCCAAAATCTTCGTATTGATTTCCATTTAAGAATGCATCTCCCGAAGTTGCCCAAATAAGACTCCAAGTTCGGAAATTACACACGCAAACTCTTCAACATATGTTTCCAGAACCATACTTTCATAAGCGAAATCTTTACTCCATTAATAACTTATAAAATCTTCAAGCTTTGTGAACGCCTTTTCATGAGTCTTATAAAAGACTTTAACCATTCATCCACTAGTATTTAAAACTCCAAACTCATGACCGCACAATCCAAACAATTGAATCTAAATTTCATACCTGGATTTCTGCATCTTTGACCCGAAGTGAACTTCATTCCAACGCTGTACCATCTGCGCTTTGCCAGTCTTTACATGTCATCTAAACTCAATGCAAACAACGATCTGCCATTCTATTAACTTACCTCTCTACACAATGTCCGTTATTAGTCAACACACCTTCTTCTGTCTTGAATTTCACCTTGTGCCTTCTATATTGATTATTGCTCTGGCAATTTCATAACTTGACATTATGAAACCTCATACAACTGCCGACAATTTATACTTTCACCATTTTAATTTGTACACCTGCATAGTTTCATTCCATATTTCATTAAATAGACCATACCAATACAGAACCTGCCCAATCGAATTCTATTCGATTATATACCATTCGATTTCAACCTTCTTTACGCAGACAATTTCACAGACAAATACTCCAATATCTACTATACACAATGGATGCAAATCCACCCATCCCATTCAATACGATAGTAGATTTTACCACGGTAATTACAAATGAGTTTATCTTGGAATGTCTACACCACTGAAGTGTGCCTTCACCCTATTCAATTTTGACCACGCTCTCACAGCTCGAATTTCATTACAACCATTATATGCATGCGCAGAGTTTGATTAAATTCGAATGTCACAACATTCAACCATAGCTATTGACTTAACCATAGTCGATTTTTCCAGCAATGTAAGAGTGTTTCAATTCTTAGTTCGACCTTCATGATTTCATAACTTAGGTTTAAACCCAAATTCCGCGCTCACAATTAACATTCAACCATATTTTATTTCGATTAAAGGAAAATCGAAACTCAACAATCTGCTCAGGCAATTAACATACCTTCCATCCGAATGAAAGAACTTACCTTTTCATCCAACTGAATTTCTTCAATGCAATCCTCACTCAGCATTTAACGCTGCCATACTTCAATTTTTCCCATTTCTGTTCCATACTGTAGCTGCCTTCAGTTCATGTTAAACCAGCGTTTCAACGCATTTCATCCATCAATATAATTCAACTCTGCAACCTCTGTTGGATGTTCTACAATATAACGTAGCATTTATCCACGACATCGACTTATCGAGTTTGAATCGATTCTTAATGCGTCATCAACACAGTTCTTGGGTTCCCAGGAATGCGTTCATGACCCAGAAACGCCAATCTTCAATCTTCAATTGCGCCTTGTCCCATGCATTGATGCATGAATTGATCTTACTCTTGAATTAAACATTAACCCCACAAGTTAATGATCGATAGCCTTGGAATTGCCAATTAAATTATTGGCAATCATTACGTCTGGCACTTCACTTCAAATGGTGTGTTCTCTTCAAAATATGCAAACCTTCAAACAATATAAATTCGATATTACAACATCAATCCTTTCAACTACGTACAGGGACTCTTCTATTAAAGAGTTTATCATAAGAATGGATTCAGGACTCAACATCTTCCTACCAATTTGACCAGAATTACAATGCAAATCAAATTCTTCATAAATAAACCCAAATGAGATCAATTACAAAGATCCTTTACACGACCAGATTTTCAAATCAATGGTCCTCTACAAAAGCCCGTAGGCTTGCTGTCCAATCCACACTCTCCCTAATTATATAAGGAAAACCTAATTGATACAAATACATGGTTTCATGAATCAATTCTGATTCTGAACCAGAAATCTCTCAACCTCTCCTAAAAAATCTCTTTAATCCCACTCTTTTCTAAACTAACACTAAATAAAGCTTTTAAAATCTCTCATATTCTATTCTAGCCAAATAAATCCAACTATTTGGCCTGATCTCCATACAAGGAGGATCACTCAGCCACCTATACCCTTTCCTCAATAAATAAACACTCTCACATATTTAAACAAATAATTTAATTAAATTATTTTCTTTCAGCCCCTTGCTAGTCACAACATGTGACCATACTATCACATTGCTGACTGGCCTGAATGCTCCTGCATCAAAACTACTCAAAAATCAACACAACATGCTTTCTATTTGGAATAGCAGGGGAATGGATCTCCTTAAACTCTACCATAAGTACTTTCATTTTTGTTGTAAGCCTATCTTGTTAGGGTTTCCTAGTGATAAGAGCCCAACAACCAAATTCATCATTTTCATTTACTCAAACCCTAAATTTGGTATGCTTGTGTAATCCTTTTCTCAAGAAATGGAGCAATTTTGACATTGTTGCCAACTTTTGTTGTCTTGATGTACTTGGTGCAATAATAGTAGTTGTAATTTCCCTATGCATAACTTGAACATCAAGTTTTCTTGATTTTCCAAACATAGTGAATTCCTTTGATATATTTTCAGTGACATTCATATGTGTCTTCCTTCTTTTAACATCTTGGACACCCAAAATCTTTGTGGCATGTTTTAGTTTCTTATGTTTGATCAACCCATGTAGTATTTGAGCTTGTGCAACAACTGAATGTTTCTCAAAATATTGTCAAATGATGTTATTGACATGCTCTCTAACAGTGCGAGCAGGGATAGGCTCCCCAAGGTCCTTTGTTGTGCTTTCATCCAAATTTTTTGCAAACCTTCCACCCCTTTCCAAACCACTACAACTCCCTGTTATCCTATCAACTTGAGAGGAAACAACTTATTCTTCTGGTGGTTGATCAACTTGATAAGGAAAATCTTCTTCCTCTAGTGGTTAATTAGCTTGATATGGCACATATTGTTCCCCTAGTGATGGTTTATCAGCTTAATAGGGCACATGTTATTCCTCTAGTGGTTGATAAACTCTATAGGGAATATCTGGATCATCATGTGGTTGATTCAACTTGATAGGACACATCTTATTCCTCATGCGGTTGCTCAAATATACTTATAAGTCAAGTGAATCACCATCATAAGACAAGTGAACCGTAGATCTACACATGTTTATTTAAGAAATCACCATAGCTTGAAGGTCATGATATGATTTGTTGGGTATTCCCCCTACTTTCCTTTGAATTTAGGGATATCCAATGGTAACTTGGTTGGCATGAGGGAGAATTGTTGATTATGAGCAAGGGATCATTGTGAGTTTTGTCAAATATGAGAGATTAAAAGAAGCAACAAATGGTATCTTGTTGGTGTTAGCCATGATGTAATGACCTTGTGTATTGACATGGGATGACATCCTAGTTAAAAATCATTTCCGAAACCCTAGGGAAAAGTTAAATGAAAAACATGTTGAGACTTAGCAGCTAGGTATCAAAAGTTGTCATGTACCAAGGTTTCTAATTTGAAACATGAAAATAAAATTGGTTCGATCTCTGGGAAAGATGGGTCGAATAAGAGCGCATTAGTAAAAGTATTGGTCCATGTTTCAATAAAAAGGGTGATTCAGAATATGATGAAATGTAAAAGTATTCTTCCTCAGTGAAAAAATCCTTTATAGGTTAGAACACTTCAATTCTCCTCATCTGTTGATGGGTCGAATCATGAGTATGAATACTTTACTACATAAGAGATTAACTTTTCTATTGAAAAACATAATTTTCATGATGATGTGAATTATATGTAGGAGGCACTTGAAGATGATATAATATCTATGAAACATGTAACTAATGACAAGCATTCTATTCTAAGAAAGAAATCAATTAGAAAGAAAGGAAAGAAATCAACAACACTTGAGATTGTTGCATCTGTAAGCACACCTAAACACATACATTTTCTTTAGGAAAACCAAATGAATCACATATGTAAGACAAAGTGAAAAACAAATGGTTAATTTTCCGATTAATTCTAATGTGTGAAACAATAAGAAAAAAGGTTTTGTGAGTTTTTGTATATGATTAAAATTCCTAAAAATACCTAACATCCTTCCTCTCAAGTAGTAACTAGGTCTTGTGAATATTTTAGTATAGGGTACTAGGGCCACATTGTAAATGTCATTAGTGACACTTCCAGCAGCCAAAAAACCAACGAAGGTATGAAGAGGGTTATAGTGGCCATAAGTATTAGAGCTACGTCCCGAAGGAGTTGGAAACGCTTCCAGTAGCCTGACTAAGATCACCTCAAGTCTAAGTGCTCTTGCACCTCAACCCATAGGGGGAAATGACCTAATATTTGGCCACTAAGTTACCTGCATCCAGTAGGAATGGATAAATCTCAACTAACGGTTATCAGTTTTGGACCCATAACCCCTACCATGTATTAGGAGATAACATGAAGGTTCATGATAATCCACCACCTAAGCCTTACCCCCTTCATAGGTTTCTTTCCATGTACTGGATTTGTCACTGGATGATGCAAGATTTTAAGCTCCCTAAAATACAACTTTCTATGTTTCAATATGAAAAACAACCATGACAACTTATGTGTTTCCTATCATTATGGTCATAGCCTGAACTATAAATTATCTTGTGGCCCCTGTGGAGAATTTAGTGTGTTCAGGTTAAGGTTGATTTTAGAAAGGCTTTGCTTCACTTAGGGTGTGCAATAAAATATAAGCTCAAATAAACTAAGTACAAAGATTCTGAAAAGAGCATACTCTTTATACAAAGTTTAAGTGAGCTTAGTGTGTGGGCTGAATGTGTGTGCAAGTGAAATTGTGAGTATACAAAGTGTGAATTGATGTGGATATGACGTGATCCTTTACAATTCTCGTAATTACACTATGTGATGTTTATTCCTTTCAAGAAAAGAAATGATGTGTGGATGATGTGCACTTACTTCTTTCTTAATTATACTATGTGAGCATATAGGGAGATGGAAGCTTTAGTGCTTTGAGAAAGGGTCCAGATGCCACCATAGGTTCGCCACAAGGATGCAAGGGAGGAAGTGTCTACTTTATTTCTTTACTATCACCAAATCCTGGTCCTGAAAATAAATTAACGACATAAAATATTTGGTTAGAAAAAAAATTAAAAAAGATGTGTGGATGATGGGCCACTTACTTCTTTCCTAATTATAATATGTGAGAATATAGGAAGATGGAAGCTTTATTTCTTTGAGAAAGGGTCTAGATGCCACCATAGGTTCGCCACAAGGACGCAAGGGAGGCATTGCCTACTTTCTTTATTTATTAACACCAAGTCTTGGTCTTGAAAATAAATGAATGAAATAAAAGCTTTGGTTAGAAAAACAAGTAAAAACGATTTGTGGATTTAGGGCCACTTACTTTCCTCCTAGTTAAGCAAGTGTGGTGTGAATTGGAATAAGAAAAACAAGTAAAAATGATATGTGGATTAGGGCCACTTACTTAAATCCTCTAGTTTTAACCTATGTTTTTGTGCAAAATTTCAAAGTAAAATATAAGCAATTACTCTACTTGTAATGGTTAGTAAAGCAAATTGGTTACTAGTGTTGTTGTGTGCAAGGTGAATAGTTCACATACAAAGTGTTTGAATTGTAATTCTATGGACATGCGGTTCATGATCCTTTAATACAATTCTCCTAATTACACTATGTGATGTTTGTTCCTTACAAGAAAAGAAAAGATGTGTGGATAATGGGCCACTTAAATTCCAAATTACGCTATATGTGAGTATATAGGGAGATGGAAAATTAGTGCTTTGGGAAACATCATATTTCCATTACCAATTAAATTGAATTGTGTAAGTTGATTAATTAAATAGCTAAAATTTGTTGCTTATACATAAATCATGATTTAACTTCAAGGGATGCCACAATTGAGAACACCCAATAGAGGAACACCCATGTAAAGGATAATAAATTTGCAAACTAGTTGAAGATATGCAATTTGTAAAATATTTGCACTTAAAAATTTATATTTTATGTTTTAAATATGATCTTATGTTAACAATGAAAAATTAATTCATTTATATATAAATTTTAATGATAAATTAAATTTATATTTTATGTTAAATCATGACTATGTTGGCAAACAAAATCAACTATATATAAATTTGAATGATATATTATAATTTAAGTGTTTAAAAATTGTCATTTGAAATATGTATTATATAGTTATAATGTGTGGTTATATATTTTTATAAATGGTTAATAAAATACAATATTGATTTTTTTTTAATAATTTATTTTAAATTTATTTTTATAATTTTTCCAATATCACAATTCAAAATTGTTAATATATTTTAATCTTCTTTATATAAAATTATTGTATTTAATCAATCATTTCAAGAAAATGTACCATACTACTAAAAAAATTGGAATTGCTTTATTCATTTAATAATGTAAAAAAATAAAAAATTATAGATATAACAGATTTTTTAATATATCTAACTCCATCTCTCCATTTACCAAGTGAAGCATTTGACCTTTTTCAAAATTAGTTCTTTTTAGCAACAATTTTTTGTTTCTTCAAGAGACTATATAAATCCTAAACTAAAAGTGATCTCTACAACAAGGATGGTATTATATTTTTGTTCATACATCTCATTCACCAAACATTTGAATTAAAATCCAATGCCAACTAAAAGGGATTGTGAGAAGAGAAGGAAAGAGAAAAATGATTTAAAAAGAATAGGTGTTAAGAATAAAATTAGAGAAATTGGAGAGTAAATTGTCAATATACCTATTTCCCAAGTAATCTAGTCCCACAAGCAATAATCTCTCTTCACTCTCCCCCAACACATGTTTAAGAAATGAAAAAACTTAAAACCATTTGGGCATAGGATTTAAAGGTGTGTGATAAAGGTTTGAACCTTTGTTTGATTTCACAACAAGTCACATTTATGAAATGAAGCATTTGACCTTTTTCAAAATTGGTTCTTCTTAGCAACAATTTTCAATTTCTTCAAAAGACTATATAAATCTCAAACTAAAAGTGATCCCTATTGTAACAAAGATGGTATTATATTTTTGTTCATATATCTCATTTACCAAACATTTCAATTATTTAAATCCAATGTCAAGTAAAACGGATTGTGAGAAGAGAATGAAATAGATTTAAGTGATTAAAAAATAATAGGTGTTAGGACTAAAATTATAAGATTTGGAGAGTTTAGTAAAGAATTCAAAGAGGGTGGCTCAAAAATGAGAAGTGGATGAAGATCTATCAAAGTTGATGAAGAAGATATTGTAATTTGCAAGGTTGTTGAACAAAATACTAATAGAAATTAAGTTTAAATTCTTATATAGGAAGTCTAAATACATATTTAAGAGGGAATTGTTACTAACTTAATCATATGGAAAATCTTTTGAATTTGAGAGAATGGGAAATTTTTGAAAAATCAAACTAGTGATTACCAAATTGAAGGGCCAAGTTTATTTCATAAGAGAAAATGAAATCTATATCTATAAATTTATACAAATTTAATCAACCAAAAGATAATTTTTTACTAAAAAACCATATAGTACATAAATACACACTCCATGATATAAGAAGGAACATATTCAATAGTTTTTAAGTATGTTAATATTTGAAATCCTACTATACAAGATCAAATTAGTTCGAGAATTTTGTCTTCTTTAGAAGCACCATATCATTTAGCATTTTAAAACATGCAACTAAAATTACCATAAAACAATAGTGAGAAGAAGATTCTTAAAGGAAGAACTTATCATAACTACAGAGAATTTCACAATTCCAAAAAAAGAGTGGAAGAAATGTGGGATGAGAAGTATGAGAAGGCCAATGAAATTGTTGATAAGGAAACAAAAAGAAATCAAGAGATAGAGGTTTTAGTGGATTTAGAGAAAAAAGGAAGATGCTTCGAGGTCTTATCAACAATGAAAATACATTATTATCATTTGTGATGAAGAGAGACACAAACGATTTGAGTGTTTTTTTTGAGAGAATGTACATGGAAAATTTAACACAACAATCAAGTAGGGCACAAGGAGGGGTAAGAGGATTTAAAAAACTATATGTTTCTGCAAGGAACCTTTTTTAAGCACATGCAAAGATGGATATTCAATGTCCTTTATGTTTTCAATTATTTTCATCAAATCTTGACAAAGTATAAAATAAGGTTCCTCTTTTTTAGTTTTGAACCATATTTTTCAATATATTTCATGATTCCATGTTGATAAATAACTAGATGAATTTAATCGACATTACATTGCCATAGTCTAAGAAGATTATCATTGTAAACATTTCTAGCATATCATTAATACATGCATTCTAATTTATTTCTTTTGCATTAATTATTTATGAATTTAATATTGATTAATCATGTGAGCCTTTCATAGAGCATTATAGTGATATGCAATAATACAATCCTTTTTGTGCAAGCATGAATCTACACTATACTTTGCATGTCTTTAAAAACTTGTTCTCTTTAAAAAATTCTCATAACTTTCATGTGAAAATTGAAAGAAGAAACTTGTGAGGTTTTCAAAAGTAGAGATCATCATTTAGGATTCAATGAACCATTAAATGTTATATATGATGATGGATGCCATGAAAATTTAGTGTTGTTATATATGTTTTAACAAAGAATGTCTTCTCAACATGCACATTGGAAGGAAGGATACTCTTTCTCCTTATAGATCATGACACATTTTCTCTCTTTTAACTCCTACAAGGATATAAAACATCAATCAAACTAATGTTTATATGTTTTGGAGCACCTATGTGACAACCATTTTTTTAATACCTCTTTTAAATAAATTGCCATGAATTGTAATTCATGTAAATAATACATGGAAATTATGTTACGATGGTTTTCTTTGGTTAAATCACATCCTTAGTTTTTGTGGGTTATCCTAAAACCAATACAATTTGAAGGTGGTTCATATTTTGAACGAATTCAAGTGGTTTCATAAAATTCCAATAAACCATGGTTTCAAGTGGTTTTAAATAATTTGCATGGTTTCAAGTGGCTTTCTTTAGTTGTTTGTTACATCTTTTTAACTACATGGTATTTCTCTCAATGCTTATTTTATCTTAGTTTTATTGTTTCATTCTCCATTTGTTTCTTGTTTTCAATCATATTTCCTAATCCATACAATATGGAGCAAGTAATATGAGAAGTGAGACAACTTGAATTACCTGTATTTGCATGAATTTCTTGAATTGCATGATCTTCTTGTTCTCTCAATGTCTGTCGTATTTTTCTCATCATTTCTCTAGTTTTTCTCGCATTTCCTTTGTGTTTGGAAATTTATTTCCTTTTCGAGATCCAAATCTCCAATTTCCCATGCTTCTTGTGAATTATTATGTAATTTTTACGCTCTGATATTTCTTTATGAATGAATATTTGTTATTATTTTTCCATGCATTCAAATTTAGACTCTTTTCTTTTTTTGGGTTGACAGTAGAAGCTCAATCAAGCTACTAATAGACATCATTTAACATCAATGCAATTAATAAATTTGGTGGTAGTTAGCTTTTTAATGGCATGATTGAGTCCTTGGTTAACCACCTTCAAAGCTCGATTGCATGTTTCTTTAACGTTTGATCAAGCTATTTGAATTTTGAACTCAAGCACTCGATTAAGTGTTTTAAATACTTGATCGAGCTCCTGAGGTCCTAAAAATCATAGTTTTAGCACCCCTTATGTGGATTTATCTACTTCTCCATTTTGTACCCTAGCAGATTTAGGGCAACATTTGTCCTTAAGTAACGAAGTTGATCATGTTGGATTCATGAAAGAATCCTCTATCCAATAGCATATGAGTTTTATACTTTTGAATTCATGTGATATTTTTCATATAATTTCTTTTAAACACAATGCTTGAAATTTTTTTGGACAATTTCAAAGGGGCTGAATAAAAAATCAATAACATAAAATACACACAACGAAAAAATTTCAAAAAATACCACTATCTTTGTTTACGAGTCCTTTTCAAAAGGGAACTCTTGGTTTTTTAATTGATTTAAACAAATGAAAAAAATCTTACGTGAACACATATGTCTGCAAAATGCAAATGAAATATTACCCTGCCAACTTCTAAAAATAATAAAAAAAATAAATTTTAATTTGACAAACTTAATTCTCTCCGTGTAGATCATATATATATATATATATATATATATATATATATATATATATATATATATATATATATATTAAAATTACACATCTTAGACTAAGTTATGTTACATGAACACACACATACCTCTTAAGAAGTGTGAATATTTGCAAGAACAAGTATTACATTTAATGGAAAATTGAGAGATTATATGACACTAATTTTTTTTGCAAAAATATCATTAGGACAACAACATAATTCTCCACATATTGTCTTTTTACTCCAAATCAAAATTCGCAATGCTTATATGAATTTTGAGGGCTTTAATTTGATAGAAGAAGAAAATTTTGAAATTTCATCGCCACTTTTGGCCCAAAAGTGCAACTCATCTTCATGCATTCACTCTTAGCTAATTAGCTAGGTAATTTAAAATATTTTAACTATAATTAGAATTTAAATATTTTTTTGTTAAAATATTTTTTCAAATGTTATTTGTGAATGAAATAATTAATAAAAAACTCTCTCTCTCTCTCTCTCTCTCTCTCTCTCTCTCTCTCTCTCTCTCTCTCTCTCTCTCTCAGACACACACACACACACACACATCATAATTGATGTTGAAATATTTTTTATCATTAATACTCTTCATTAAATTACTTTACAACTTTCTAATAAACATTAAAAAAATACCTCCCTTATACTGAGATGTATATAATAATTATAAAAACTATTAATATTTTTTTACTTTTAATTACTTTATATGAATATGTACCAATATAGATACATCTTAACTTCTGACATACCAAACACCTAGAGGAATCAAATCCCTTTTCACTCTAAAAGAGCTTTGTATGTCAAGATATTTGATCCCTCTTGGCACTCGGTAGATCCATAGTTGTTATTTCATGTCAAAAGCTTTGATCCCTCTTTGCGCTCAGTAGATCCATAGTTAATATTTCATGTCAAGAGATTTGATCCCTCTTCGTGCTCGATAGATCCAGAGATAAGATGGATCTAGCCAGGTTTAATCCCCCCCTTTAAATAGGCTATATTCCACATGAATACCATGGGTCATTTTTATTTTTATAAGGTTATTTTATTTTGTTATTCTTTTGTTATTTTTATTTTGACCAAATTAAAATGTTTACATTACATTATGTGGGTTGGAGGCACCTCTAGGCACAATAAAGTAAAACAAAATAATATTTTTTACTTTTAATTACTTCATATGAATATATATGTTTTAAACATTAATATTGGTTTTTTTTTCTAATTATGCCTATGAATGTTTATACTTTAGAATAGTTTTCCAAAATTTTAATATAAGTATCAATAATTATGAGATTGATGGTAAGGATTTAACCTCCACAAAATATTCTAGAATTTTTTAATAGCAGTTAGAAATCAAAAGTTGAGATTTATTTCAATAGTAGTTATGTTCTTTTTTCTCTTTCAATTAAATTGATTATTAAAAAAATGTCATCTCAGCATAAGTTATGGGTTTTTAGGAATGTGGTAGTAGTAAGCCATGATATTGGCGAATGGTATTATAATAATGCTTATTAATAGGTTAAGCATTTTCATGGTAAAGTGTGAGTTAATCACATGATTAAAAATCTTGTTACATGTTTTCTAATATGTGTGTGTGTGTGTGTGTTTCACTCATTTATTAATTTAATAATAATAAAAAGAAACTCAATTGATGATGCCAGTGATGTGAAATCATGCAAGCCAAGAGATCCAAGGTTCAATCCCCCATTCATAACCTGATTTATGGAGAGGAAGACTTATAGAGTGGAGGACAAGTCATAGACCCCTAGATGTATAGTGGAACCGACTAGAATCTACCCCATGTCACATGAGTACAAGGCTGACCCAATTGTTGATTCCTAAGGGTTACAAAATAATAATAATAATAATAATAATAATAATATAAAAATAATAATCAAAGTTATAATTTAGTTAATTTTATGCTTCTTTTTTTAACTTGGCAATGTGATATGTATCATAAGGTAAGTGTTTATGTATTAGTGTTTACTAGGATTTAATTTATATGGTCAAGCTAGTATATAATATGTAAACTTTATGCTAGTATCAAAGGAATTACATATATCCTCGGAAAATATCTTTCGGCATAATAAAATAATATATTTTAATTATAATATTGAAAAATAAATATGTATTGTTTACTTTAAAACCATTTCTTATTATTATTATTGTTTTAATATTAAACAATACAATACACACATAATGAATTAGATAAAACACATATAATGATTGTTCTTATGGTGAGTTTAATTGATTTAATATTGCAAAGATGATAATGATGATGATTAATTTCCATTAAAATCGATATATACCTTAAGAAGGCAAGAGCTTACTCAGAATTCTTTAATATTTTATTTATATCTTTGAAAATAATGAAGAGAAGTTCTTTGAGATCACCATAATTTTGTTAACTTAAAAGGTAAAAATATTGATAGTGTCACATATTTCGATAATTAAATAGAACATGAGCATATAAGAGAAATTACTTTCCATCTTCAACCCCCTTAGTGTGGAAAAGATGACAAACTATTTTATCCCATGATGTTTTGGAAATTGACCAACGTCCAGTTCCACTATGAAGGTAGGGAGAATCAAATTTTATTATTTTAGCAATGTTCATTTTCTTCTTGATATTAGTTGAGACAAATAGATATTGTTGATTTTTGAGATCATGGTCTTTATAAGATATTAGTTTATTTATTCCCTAACTCTTTATCATGCCACAATTCAAATTTTGAAATCTTAATATTTTTAAGATTATCCATATTTTCAAAACAATTTTCTTCTTTATTCCCCATTGGTTTGACCAAGGCTAGACATCATTATTATTTTAAAAATTAAACTTAACTATAATAGAAAATTAAATTATAACTTATTTATTTTTGTAAGTAAGCAGTAAGATATATTACTTGATAAAATCAAAATGAGGATACATCAGATTCATGACAGGTCAGTCAGTTTGAAATCCTAACCACTTGCAATATTATTTAGCCTTTGATACTTTGTACTGAGATAGTTCCATGAGCCTAATGGAGCTAGTTATTGACATAATTACATTGTTGTGGGAAAAACACTCTTTAACAGAGTTTACCCCGTTTCTTCTACTAGTTGTATGACCTAGGTTAGTTGCTACCAAACCCTTTCTGAACCAAAATACCAAAAGACTAAGCAACAACAGGGCAGAGCCTACAAAAGTAATATAAAAAGTGATGGACATGAAACTTAACTATTAATATTCCTATATGGGAATTGGGTCGGTTGACGATCCACTTTATTCAACTCCTTCCTCTTGCGGTTGGGTAAGAGTGTGGTAGGTGTTACCCTCGCTCTTAGTATTGGCCTAAAGTCCAGTGTCAGTTGTGGTTTGTTCAACCAGAGGAGAGACCCAATTTGCAGTCATTCCTGCCCGCCCTTGGCACAAGTGACAAACTTCTGATGGTGTGTCGTCTCTATGTACACCATGAATTTTGCATCCAGTAGATCATTATTGTTCTCCAAACTTTTCTTAGCATTTGTTCTCTCTTGCATGGTGATCCTAAATATGGTTTTCAAATTCCATGCAAGGTCGATGGTTTGGCTATATAGGGTTTCCCAAGCTCTAGTAAGCCTAGGATCGGGGATCTAGTCAAATTGAGCATCCACTTCTTCATTGTTGGTGTTCCATCTGAATTCCTTGAATTGTTTCTCAAGTTTCTCAATTTCGTCCTTGGTTTCAGGTGCAATTATGTGATGGTAGTTGAGAATGTCTTGCCGAGCTTCTTCATATGCTTTGGATTTTGGTTTCACATGGTACTATCTACATTTACCTATACCACAACACCTTCCCCTTTGGACAAAGGTGGGAGCTCTATTGGTGTGAGCGAGGAAAGCCATCTTACAGACACAGGGTGAATAAGAACAATAAGTGGTGAGACAGAAAGAGAGAGAAGTTTTTGAGCACAAAAGTATGGAAGGGATGCTTCAGTCACTCAAGCTAAGATTGTGATTTTTGTTGGGCTCCCTTTCCTTTAATAATCCACAACTACTTATGGAAACATCATGGCACCTCCCCATCACTTGTATGGTGAAGTTTTCCCTATCAAAGAAATTCATGTTGCAATTTTTTGGAGGGGAATGGCAGTTGTGTTGGACTCTTCTTGAAATGTTCTTGTTTTATTTGTTTGAGATCACAATAAGATCCCTGAATGGGAGGGAGCATGTGAGAGACTTGAAAACACCTCCCTCATTCCCTTTGTTATTAAAATCCTGAAAATTTTTGTTGGAGTGAGCGTAGTTGGATTCGCTCCTAGTGGGTAATATTTGATCTGTCCTTGCTATTAATGTCCTCGCAATCATGGCGTAACATGTTGGCAGGTGTCTCGTGCCATGAAATGGTATACAGGACCTCCCTTCCATTTGTTCCTATTTTTTCCATGTTGACTAGTGAATTAGTTTTCCTCTTGATTGCTTGAAATTGGACCCCAACAAGGTTGTTTATGTGTCCTTTGATGTGCTAGAGGAGATTAGAGAGTCTCCAATTGGTGGTGACCTTGTTGACCGAGGTGTTGTGCTGGATTTTCCAGGAAGCGTGACTTCCATGGTTAGGTCTCCTTACACTATTAATGGTAGAAAGTTGCAGGATATAATAATTTTAAGGCCCTGCCCTGGCACTTGCATTTCCATAATGTTGTTCATGTTGTGCCCCATTTTTCTTAAATATATCCATTGGATATCCCTGTCGTGATTTATAAAGACACCTCCAAATCTTTGTTTCCCAGGATTTCCCCTCGAGGCTCCATAAAAGTTGAGCTTATATACATTTATGTTTGGGGGCGACCATTTCTTTATAATGTTGTGAGTGACTAAAGGGGTTCGTGGGATACAGGTTGGGGTTTGCTCGAGTTGTAGGAGCTAAAAATTTATGGTTTCTAAGGCTCAAGGTGGTCCTTGTTGTAGCAAGAGATTTGAAACTGAGACAGAGCCTTGAATAATCGTCTTCACTCTGATAAGGAGAACTGCCTTTTTGACTTGCATTTCTTTGAAAATTTAAGCGTTGTGTTCTTTCCAGAGAACCCAGGACAAGGGCCCTAATTAGTCATTCTTGGGCTTTGTTGAATATTGGATGGGTAGATATTTGAGGTCACCAAGATTCGAGGGTATCTTAGATGGAAGCTCTCTGCCTTTTCATCATTTGGAAAATCTTCGCCCCCCATTCCCAACTAGAGGAGGCTACTCTCATGTTTTTAACAAATTATTGATGGTTTCTTCTTAATCACCACATATAATGAATCGATATGGGCCTGTGAAGCCTCACTTCAGATGGTTACCCCATGTGAGGATTTCCCCTTGCATGACCAACCATAAAAACTGGGTTATCTTTGGCCAATGACTTTTGGACCAGAGAGAGATCCATCGAGGGTGCCTTTTGAATTAATTGTGACCAACTAGGTATCCGTGGGATTCCTTGAGGTGGAAGACTCCCCTAGGATTTATTTCCCATATTAGCTTGTCTTCATCTTGGTATGTGAGAATTTAGAATTCCTTAAGGAGATTCCAAAAGGCTTCTTAATTAAGGTTCTCTAGGATGGGATACCACTCTTCCTAGTCAATCCAGGTTTGCCACTTAATATCCTGGCGTTTTTTTCTAGTGGTATGAAACCAGGGTTTTTCCTTTGCCTTTCATTTTATCTTGCAAGGTTGTTGGGGCTAATTTGATTAGTTTGGGGAGTTATTTCAATGCATCTTCCTAGAACAGTGAGATATAACCATTTCATATTTCCCAGAAGCAGCGTATTTGGATGATGTGTCTGTTGTGCCAAGCTTGGTTCCAAATGGTCGAGCCAAATATTGATCCTTCTAGTCTTATTAGATCCTTTTTCTGATGGTTGGGAGCATACCTTTCTTTCCATAGAGAAACCCAATGGGGGTCCAGAGATTTCAATCACTTCCACCCATTTTTAGCGCCAAGAGAATTTCCCATGATTTCTAGGTCCCGAAGACCAAGATCTCCAATAGATTTGGCTTACATAGTTTCTCCCAACTTACTAGAGCCCACTTTCTATTTTCCTCTAAACCTCTCTAGACAAAGTGTGTTTGGAGGTTGCAGATGGTATTCAGAACATTTTTAGGGGAAACTAAAGTAGAAAGAAGGTAAAGAGGCATCTCCTGAAGGACTGACTTCACTAGGAAAATATTTCCTTCTTGGTTATAGGATCAGAAGGTTCAGTTGTTGAGTCTGGTTTTTAGTTTTGATAACAAGTCTTCTCAGGTGACTTTCCTGAGAACTTTTTCATTGAGGGGAACCCTCACGTAATTGGATGGGGGGGTGGGGAGATTTGAAAACCTAGGATGTTTTCTATGTTTCTCTAGATGGAAAGAGGGGTGTTAAAGAAGAAGACTTTGGATTTCAGTAAGTTGATAAAGGTGCCTAAGGCCTCAGAAAAAATGTTGAGGATCTACTTGAATTTTCATGCCTTTGTGGCAATGAGGATTCTCATGAGAAGGGTATATTCCAGGAATTATTTATGGGTGGAGGCTGGAGAGTTACCGTGAATCTTAATACCACTAAGTTGATTAATCTCCTTGGAAACAGTTATTTTTTTTCCCTATCCTTCAACCATTAGGATGAATAAGAAGGGTCCTTGTTTAATTCCCCAAGAGGGAGAGAAGGGTTGAGTTGGGGCTCCATTGACTAATATGGAGAAGAAAGCATCAATCACCAGAGCCATTGTCCGGTCTATCTAGTCATGATAAAATACAAAGGCCTTTATTGGAAATGTGCTCACTACTGGAGTGGTGAATCAGTAGTGATGGTGATTATTATCTTTTAAATATTTTTCCAATTACTAAATCACTCACATACATTAACCCATTATTAGATAAAATCACATAATAAAAATACATGAGATCCATAGAAACAATCAAATAAACATGCACAAGAGGACACAAATGAATCTAGTGGAAAACCCTCTCCAGGGAAAAAACCACCCATTGTTGTTGCTACAATGCTCAAATAATTTTATTATTCGTCAAGAAATTAAATATATAGAAAATAATTATGGAGACTATCATTAAGAACTTTTATCCTCATCTCACGACTCTACAAAAATCCATCCGCTAGAAGCCACCATGACCAATGAACCTCGCCCAACATCTATTGGGTTATGAATAAATTTGATCCTCATCTCAAGACTCTATGAACATTCATTTGTTGGAAGCCACCACGACCAAAAAGCCTTGCCCAACTCCCATTGGACTCATAAAGAAATATGATCTTTGTATTGAATTTTTTGGAGCCCCCACTCCACTCTTTTATGAGACTCTCATTTCATTCATTTTCAGACTAGATTCAATTTGAACTGCTCAACTAGTACACAAAAACCTCCAACAATATAGGTTCAAAACAAACATAACAATCGCACTGAAACAATTATGCACAAAACACTCAATCACTTCAAAACTCCATCAATAGCACATGCTTCAAACCCAAATGATAATCTGATGAAAATAAAACGAGAAAATGTATAGGAAATTATTTACAATCATTCCATACTTCATCACCTTACTCTTGCATAAAATCTTGGTTGCATCATACTTCGGCTGCCATCTCCTACTATTGTGAACTGCTGAAGATTTTATGCAAAATTATTGGCACAACTTTCACACGCTACTCTTGTCTCACACACACTCTCCAAGATCACACAACCATCACTTTTTCTCCTCAACAAAACCAACACTTCTTTGCTTCTCTTCCTCAACTATATAATTTTCTGAAGTGGTTAAATCAATAATTACAATTCTGTAGTGGATCTCTATCCATATGTTGGAAGTGATCTAGATATTTTATCCTTAACTTAATATAGCCACTAACACCCTTGAATAATGAGATTATTTCCATATGAATCATCTTATAGAAGTTGGATGAACTTCCTAACCTTTTCCATAAAATTCTCAAACAAGTCTTGCCTAAAAATACTTAATTCACTCAGGATGGGCAAGGATATGGAGGAGTTTTAGCTCTAAGGCACAAACACACCCACGTAAATATTTCATTTTGGTTGAAACTGCAAGCATAGGCCTATCTACCAATGGTTGGAGCTCTTCAACTGCATGTACAAGCTAGTCTCCATGTGGTTGAGGCAGAGGATGGGAAAACTCAAAGTTTTCTTACTCAAAACCTGTCAAATCTTCTTCCACTATTTAGTCATCATTAGTAAGACCTTAGGGACCCTTTATAACCACTGCAACACTCAAGAAAACCACTGTCATAGCTCCAACATCATCACAAGTCAAACTAGGTTGACTTGAATTCCAACCAACATTGCACTAACACTTGAGCGATCAAACTGCTCTACAACTTCTCTAGCACCTACACAACCTTCAAATCATTAATGATATACCCTGAAAATACTTAGAACTAATCATACTGGGAAAAAGCCATCCACACATGCATTAGGTGCCATATCCATAGACATGACTTGATAGTGTCCAATCACTATCAACTAGATGTAGCAACTCCACAACCTACCAAGGCATCAATACACAAGAAAAATTCCTCCCATAACATCTACACTCATTGAACTAAGGTCTACAACCAATCACAAGTCAAGTATCATCTCACTAATCAAACATCTCCTACTAGCAGCTCATGCTACTAGGTTGACATCAATGCTAACCAACAACACACCAATGCTACTAGGTTGACATCAATGCCAACTATCCATCACTGCAACACAACATCAATGCCAACAATATCCCCATTTGGCATTTATGGAAACCCTAGATAAAATATCCAACTGACCTTTGCAAACTCCTCACTCACTCCCCCTTTGACATCAATGGCAGAGGGTTGAGCTCATCTAAGTGACCATAGCTGAATAGGAAATACCCCCCCTGGACACTATCTGGGTCAGATCAAAATGCAACAAAAAACAACAAAACTCCTCATGAAATCATTACAATAAACAACAAAAATAATAGCTCTCTCTCTTGAAGTAGCAACAAACTCTTTCTAAACAACACTCTCAACCAACAACAACATCATAATGTGAGCAACAACATTCTCTCCATACTCAATTAGAAACAACAAAACATCCTCTGATACAATAGTAGAAAACACATGATTACCAATCAACAACATGATCATCCATCCTCTCTCAAGAAACAACACAATATCCATAATTTATCAACAACCACACTCTAGACTTGCTCCCTCTGAGCATCATCATCATCAACCTACAACCAATGCCTTGTAGCTGAAGGCTACACTTCATGGACCAAGGAACTGACTTAACACAAGATGAATAATATGCAATATAATACATGACTAAAACAACACCCATTAACACACACAAATGGTTGGTTCATCCCTCATCAAAGGGTACTAAACACCAATAGTTTCTCTCCAACATGACCATGGCCAATGCTATCTAATACAATGTAAGTACATGGTTTTATAATGAGACACAAGGTTGAAAAATGACTATAACATGATATACAATAGCCTAAACATGGTTGTAACAACACAAAATAACACAAACTTGTCCTGAATCATAACTCTTCCTATCATCAACTCATGAACCCAATGGCTTGAACACTTGATTACAGGGCTTCATAAGCATGATACATGACCGCAACTGATGAAGTACAATATGAAACACGTGGTTGTTACATGATGCTCAAAACTTTCAATACATGACCAAGACTTATGACTCTCTTCAAGACATACTCAATTAAACGCCTTGACCAACACCATGATGTATGACCAACAATATGTAAATATCATCATGCATATAATCATCCTCTTGTATAAGATAGATCCATCAACATCAAGGCACTATATTCTAGCAACGAATGATGTGACGATAGTAGTAACCAATCAACAAGAAATATGTAATAATGAGCAGCAATAGCATAACCATGACATTAAATGAGAAACATTAAACTCCAATTTGTAGCAGAAAAATCTAACATATAGAGATAGATCATGAAATTGCAACAACAACAGAAGCTTCAAAATATTATGGCAGAAAATCATAGATCCATGAAACACCAAATCCGCCAACTAGTACCAACATATCATATCACCACATATGCATAATGCCAACAATTAAGAAACAACAAATAATATTCAACTTGGAGTAGCTCTAAACTTGTAGCACATGATTTATAAATAGCAAGACCAACAACAATGAACCATAAAAATATCTACTAAATGCAACATAGGAAAAGTAACAACAACCAATCTCCTCAATGGTGGCAAAGAACATAGGTGATAGATCATGCAACATTGTGACCAATGAATCAATATTTGATGGTAATAACATCACATCATGTGTAACAAAACCAGAAACATTTATCATACTCCTTCTATATATTAGTAATGATCAATTATTCCTCACACAAGCTCCAAACAAGCCAATCATGACGTGCATTCTTTATCTTGTGCTCCATAGAGGTGAAAACAACACCATCTAGCAACAATGTAAGAGCCATAGGCATGCATATGGAGCATAAACACTAGAAACATAAATGTATAATCATCATACATGAAATCAACATGTGACCATACTCTTGTTCAATAGTTGAAGCAAGTGAAATAGATACATCAATATCATCTCATTTGCATATGAACTATGGATTATAATCACTCGAACTAATGAATGTAAATCTCTCTCACTAAAAACATACACAACTTGTTTATATAAAGGCAATTTTGCATGAATTCTCAGAACAACCATCAATCTAAAAATAATCAAATGTGTGCTAACTGATACAAGGCTATGGAGAATCATATAAGCCATACAAAATCAAAGAAGTTCTCCTCAATATCTAATAGCACCTGTAATGACTAATGTTAGATAAATTTATAACATGAGAAACATATCAACCTCCTCCAAAAAAATCTCTTTTTCTTCTTATGCTAGCATGGACCATGATGCCATCAATAAACCACTAAAAATTGGAAGCATGTGAGATGCTTCGCCTGCACATGTGTCATCTCTTAATAATCTACTGCAACAACAATTTTTAGTGCTACAAAATCATTACAACCAATTGTAATGTAGTTATCATACAAACTCTCCAATATGGAAACACCTTTAATGATCTGCATGCAATCCATAGTGCAACCATATACTCCCCCTAAGTCCATGCAGGACTCTTTTTTTAGTGGGAGTAATTTGTTGCTCCTTTCTTCTCCAAATTTTGTGAGGATGATTCTTGGCATGCATATTCTTATTGGATTCTTCACTTTTTGGCTTTGCGTGACTTTCTCCATTTGATTGGATTGCCTGAAATACATGGGAAGCTTGAAATCCTTGGCCTTGTGGCCCATGTTATAGCAAACATAACATCTAATGTGGCCAAAAAAAGGCAGAAAAGGTTCAAATATTTTGATGATTTGGTTTCTTCTCCTTGCTCCATAGGTTCTATAATCAACACCTCTATGACCAAAATCATTGCATAAGGAAAAGTACCCATAAAATAAATTTTATACTTGAAGACAGATGGGAATGATCTTTGAGGATGCTCCTTAATCGACTTCTTATTTTTCTAGGAAGATTTTATCATTTTAACTCTACAATTTGCTGAAATGTGTCCAAGGTTTTAAAAACTAAAACACTTAACATTTTTCATATCTCTCCTTGGAACATTCTTTATCTCTTGACTTGGCTCTTGATCTTGGTGATGGCTTCCTTCATTGTTTCTTGAACTTTATGCTTTGGGATTTTCAACTGCGACCACATTTTCTCTCTTTATGCTTTCTTCTAATTTTGATTCTAGTTTCTCACACTGGTTGATTTGATTCTTGAGGTGGCTTCCAATCTCCTCGTTAATTCCCCTTGATTTCTCCAACCGATATTTTAGATCAAAATTTTCTTCTCTGATGGCTTTCTCTCTCTCTTCAAGAAGTTGGATAATTTTCTTCAAATCTTTATTCTCTGATGTGAGTTTTTTTATTAATATTTCTTGAACTTTATTCTTTGCTTCAATTGTTACTAATATCTTAATCTCTTCATCTTCAGACTCCTGCACTAGAAAGACACCTTCCTCACCTCTTGAGAAATCAACTTCAACACATTAATCATAATCCTCTTCAATAAATCCAAAATCATCATCACTAGATTGACCAAAAGCATTACTTTCCATACCTTTTACCAGGAGGAGATGGCCATCAAGTTTTGCAACACTCTTAAGTTATTTGCAACTCTTTTTTTTGAAATTGTTTCCTCTTATTATTAGCCATATTCCCATGATCTAGCCTTAAGAACTCAAGCTCCACTTAGAGAACCTGCTTTGATACCATTTGTTGGAAATGTGCTCACTACTGGGGGGGTGAAACAATAGTGATGATGATTATTAAATTTTAAATATTTTTCCAATTACTAAATCACTCACATACATTAACCCATTAGTAGATCAGATCACATAATAAAAATACATGAGATCCATACATACCATCAAATAAAAATTCACAATAGGACACAAATGATTCTAGTGAAAAACCCTATCCAGGGAAAATAAACAACCCATTGCTAATGTTGTGCTGCTCAAATAATTTTATTATTCATCAAGAAATTCAATACATGTAAAATACTTATGGCTACTATTAGTAAGAACTCTGATCCTCATCTCATGACTCTACAGACATGTATCCACTAGAATCCACCACGACCAATGAGCCTCGTCCAATATCTATTGGACAATGAAGAAATATGATCCTCATCTCACGACTCTATGGACGTTCATCTGCAGGAAGCTACCATGACCAATGAGCCTCAATCAACTTCCATTGGACTCATGAAGAAATATGTTCTTTGTACTGAATTTTTTGGACCCCCATTCCCCACTTCTATGTGACCCTTGTTTCATTCATTTTCAGACTGGATTCAATCTAAACTTTTCAACTAGAACAACGCAGTAACCTCTACCAATATAGGAACAAAACAAACATAACAATATCAGTGGAACAATTCTGCACGCCTCACCCAATCACTACAAAACTCCATCAATAACACATGCTTCAAACCAAAATGATAATCTGATGAAAACATGGTCAACAAATGTATATGAAATGATTTACAATCATTTCATACTCCATAACCTTATTGTTGCATAAAATCCTGGTTGAATCATACTTTTGTTGTGATTTCCTACTGCTGTGAACTCCTAAATATTTTCTACATAATTCCCTACAAAACTTGCACACACTACTCTTCTCTCACACACAATATCCAAGCTCACACAACCATCACTTTTTCTCCTCAAGAAAACCAACACTCCTTTGCTTCTCTTCCTCTACTATATAATTTTTTGAAGTGGTTAAATCAATAATTACAATTCTATAGCGGAGCTCTATTCGTATGTTGGAAGTCATCTAGATATATAATCCTTGACTTAATCTAGCCAATAACACCTTTGGATAATGATATTCTTTCCATCTTAATCATATTCTAGAAGTTTTATGAACTTCCTGACCTTTTTCATAAAAGTAATGAAAAAGTCTCACTAAAAAATACTTAATTCACTCAAGATGTGCAAGGAATACATATGAATTCTAGCTCTAATCCATAACCGCACCCATAAAACTGTTGAATTTTGGTTGCAACCACATGAATAGGCCTATCTACAAGCGGTTGGATCCCTTCAACTACATGCACAAACTTGTCTCCATGCAGTTGGGGCAGAGGATGGGAAAAACAAAGTTTTCTTGCTCAGAACCTACCTAATCTTCTTCCACTATTTAATCATCATCAATAAGACCTCAGGGACCCTCTATAACCAATGAAACACTCAATAAAACCATTGTCATAGCTCCAACATCATCACAAGTCAAACTAGGTTGACTTGAACGCCAACCAACATTGCACTAACACTTGAGCCATCAAATTTCTCCACAACTTCTCCAATACCTGCACAACCTAGAAATCATCAATGATAAGCCTTGAAAAGCCCAAAAACTAATCATATTGGCCAAAAACGATCCACACATGCATCAAGTACCATAGACAGGACTTGATAGTGTCCAATCACTGTCAACTAGGTGTAGCAACTCCACAACTTACCAAGGCATCCATACACCAGCCAAATACCTGCAATAACATTTGCACTAACTAAACTAAGGTCTACAAAAAATGCACAAGCCAAGTACCATATCACTAATCAAACATCTCTTACCAACATCTCATGCTACTAGGTTAACATTAATGCCAACCAACAATATACCAATGCTACTAGGCTGACATCAATGCCAAACATCCATCACTACAACACAACATCAATGCCAACAACCTTTAGAATTTATTTCATGTATTTCCAACTAATTTTTTCAAAGTCTTTTGACATGTCAAGTTGCATCAACATCCCTAGTTTCTTAGTGATCTTCAGAGAATGAATAGTCTCATGTGAGAGGATAATATTGTCCAGAATATGTTTCCTTCTACACAGACTGATTGACTTTGAGAGACTACGAGAGGAGGAAGAGGGTTGAGTCTGTTTACAATAACCTTTGAGATAATTTTCTAAATTACATTGCAAAGGGATATTGGGTGATACCTCTCTAGAGTAACAACCCCCTCTTCTTTTGGAATCAAAGTGAGGAAAGTGGCATTGATAGCTTCGAGAACTGATTTGGATTGCCTTGAGTCCTCCATGATAGCATGAACCTCTTTCTTTAACATGGGCCAACAAGATTTGAAGAAGTTTGTGTCAAAACCATCAGGTCCAAGTTCCCTACCTGAGGGCATGGACACAACATACTCCTCCACCCCTTGCTCGGTGATTTCTTAAAGCAGTAAAGTGTTGTGTTCGTCATTAAGGACATTGGGGATATTTTGAACAATCTCCTGAATTGCTTAGCTCCTATTCTCATTGAGTTCCTGCAAGAGTTCCCCAAAAAATGAGTTGAGCATTGCCAAGATATCTTCATGGGATGTGATCATGGTGCCATTATATTTCTTCAAAGATAGGGTCTTGTTGGCTTTTTTAAGTTCTATCATTGACTTATGGAAAAATTTTGTATTTCTTTCTTTGCATTTAAGCCATTGAATTTGAGACTTTTGTTGCCGTATTTTTTCTTCCTTCTTAGCTCTCATTTCCCACTTATGCTGTAATTTTTTCTCTTTTTTCTACAAATGAGCTGAGTTACCATTGAGGATGATGTCCTATTGGAGCTCCTCCATTTGTTTGTCTAGGTATTTATTGTCCTTGAGTATGTCCCCAAAAACTTCCTTATTCCCTTTTTTTATTCATTTTTTATATGCTTAAGATTTTGTTGGAAGAAATTCATTTTTTAGCCTCTTAGTTGAAGATCCTCATCCCACCACTCATTTATTCTATATTGGAATTCAGGGTGGCCAAGCCAAATGGCATCAAAGCAGACAAATCTGTTCCTAAGTGTTCCAAGAAGTTGAATCTTCAATGTTATTAGCTAGTGATATGAGCCTGAATAAGGGAGAATTGTTCCTTAAACTTCATAGTTGGACAAGAGGATGGATTCTAAAATGAGAAAAAAATCTAGTCTAGAGGAAATTTTCCTTTCTCCTCCTCTCTTGTTGTTCCAGGTGAAGATTACATTATGGGTTTCCACATCCACCATTTCCAAACTATTTATGGTTTCTTTGAAGGCTTCTGCATCTCTGTCCAATTTTCTAAGGCCCCCTTTTTTCTCATTCAAGTTGGTGATCATATTGAAGTTTCCCCCTATGATCCTATGGGAACTTGGGGGATCTTCTTGCATTTTCTTTTGGTTTTCCAACATTCTAATCTTTTCCTCTACTCGATGAGGTCTATAGATATTAGTGACACACAGGGTTTCAACTGATCCAATAAGTTGAAAGACAATGGATAAAATATTGGGTGCAAAGATTGTTGTTTTGAGATTCATAAACTTTTCATTCCAGAGGATAATTTGACCTCTTGTTGTGCCTCTAGAATCATTGGCAACATTCCCATAACCCTTCCAACGTTGCTTCTGTAAGGAGGGAATTGCTTCTTGGAGGAAAATAACTTTGGGCTTTTTTATCATAATTTTCGTTTTAGGAGTCCTTTTTTCGAAAATCCATTAAGACCTCTTATATTCCATGAGATTAGCTTCATTAGCAAACTTTGTGAATTAGGACTAGGGCTCTTACCTTGCCTTCAATTATCAGTCACACTCCAAGCTCTTATAGTATTTGGTTGGTTTGTTTTCCTTCACATTTTCATCACATTCCCTTGGGGTTGTACTAGTCTGCTTGAATGTTTGACTTAATGCCAATTTTATTGACATATCCATACTTCCTTTTTGTTGTGACTTTCTTTAGCTTCTTGATATAATTATGTCGCTTTTATCTTATGTAGGTATTCCTCTAGTATGGCCTTCATTCCTTTCTTCTCCCACACCTCAGCTATTTTGTTGAGTTCCATGTCTCTTAAAACCTCTTCAATGGCCTCCTCCTCATTTTATCCATTATCATTCCCTTGTTCCATTTTAATGTCATTTGTTCCCTATGTATTTGAGCTAGCGTTTTTGATGAGAAATGGATCCCCCTCTCGAGAGGTGGCTTGAGTCTATGCTTTGCTGCTATTCCAGTTTACTCTTCGACATTTTCTTTTTATTTATCTTTTGATTCTTCCCCCAATATATCAAATTTATTCCTATTAGCTTGGCCTCATGAGGCTTCTTTACCTTAAGTCTTCTTGGCTTGTTTTTTCTTGGAGGTTACCCTGGTAAACCCTTGATCGTATGCTATTTCTTTTGGTTCGGGATTGGCTGATGGTAGAGTGTTTTGAGGGAAATATCAATATAGATGCCCATGCTCATGGAATTTTTGGTAGCGAAAGGGAATATCCTCGTAGTTTATAGTCTGCATCCATGACCCATCACGGAAAACGATCTTTCTTTCTTCTAGGAGGGATCTTAGACATCCATATAAATGCAGATTCTTGCATAGGAGACATAATGCCCTAACCAGGTTCCTTCTAACATTTTCATGTATTCCTAAAGCTTGTTTCCTATTCCTCTTAAAATTGAGGGTGCCCAGTAATGTGTTGGAGGGAATAGATTCTAATCTAGATAGACACCATTGTGAAATATTCCTTCTCCGAGCTAAAATTTTCCTTCCAGTAACACTTGTACAAATCTACTGAGTTGACTAAATAAGGCCCTCCTTAAAATATTGAATCACAGTCTTTTAGCAGATCAAAGATCATTGTGAAGAAACCCTTAGATTCAAGCTAGATCTTGATGCCTCCCTTGGGGTGCCATTTTTGTTGTATCAACTAGTTCAACACTTTTTATGGGGGAAAAAAAACATGGAATTGTAGATGATGGCGTGATCTTCATGTATTCTTTGTAAGAAGCTACCTCAGTGTCTTCTATCTCCAGAGTTGGAATCTTCATGGTTTTTGGCTTGCAAGAGTTTGTTGTGGATGACTGAGTCGAGTTTTTCCTACTTGAGGCCACAATTTTATTGCCGTGTTGGTGCATATTGCCCTTTCTTACCCCTTCTTGTCCCAAATAGGTGGCTAAAGGTTTCTTTAATGCACTTTGGTTAGTAATTTTGGTGAAGAAAGAGACTTATGGCTCCTTCTCTTTGTTGACGATGATTGCGTTAAAGGAGGGGGTCTCCAAGCCCCCCCGACACAACCATGATTATTGCCAGTGCCAAACCCTAGTTTCATAGTTGCAGAGCTCAGATCTCACTCCAAAACTTGTTTTGAGGGCATGACAATTATACATACATACATACATACATACATACATATATGTATATGTATATGTATATGTATATGTATATGTATATGTATAGGTGGTTCACAGGCCCCTGAGATCAATGACCACTATATTTATAGAACATTTGTACCAAGTAAATCCATCTGAAGGGATCACTTCCCACCAAATCAACCATGAAGTCTAATCGCAAGGTGTTAAAAGAACTAAACTCATGACCTCTCAATAACAAAGGTTCTATAACAATGGGGACTCGACCAATTAAGCTAACCCTCAAGGCTTAAATTATATATATAATGAATGAATTATAGTTTTAAATTGAAATATAATTTGAAAACATTGATATTATAGATTCAAAATATTCATATGACTCATTACTATATATGATTTTTATAAAAATTATAAATTAACAAATTTTATTTTTATGATAGAATATTTGGAAAATAAAATTAAAATTGTTTATCACTCTAACACATTTATAACCATTAATATTATCATAAATATTATAAAAATATTTAATAATTTAATTATAGAAGATATATTATAAAAATAATTTAATTATTTAAAATATTATAATGGTTTTGATATTTTAATTTTTGCTATAAAATAAAATTGTAATTAAATTTTATTTTTATTTGTTTTTATAAATATATTTATTTTTTTCTAAATAATTTTCAATATTTAAAATCATGATAGTTTTATTATCATTCATTTAAATTAATTTTTAATTATTAAATTTATCTCCTTTATGCTAACAATATTGTTCTTTTAGCTTGGAGCCATGACAATCTTGGCAAGTAGTTTAGAATTCTCTAAGATTACTGCTCCAAGATGGGTATGATTGTTAATACTGACAAGACTAGAGTCATGATAATTAAATCCAAGAAGATCAGCTATGATAATTTAATGTATGATAATAACTAATTGGAGAAAGTATCTTCATACAAATATTTTGGAATTAACATTCATCATCAGCTCAATTGGAATTATAACATTGAGAAAAGGATAGTTGGAGGTTAAAGCTTATTATGGGCTTGAAAACAATTATAAGTCAATAGATCTTTAGGCATGGAGTAACAAAAAATTCCCTCTTTGAGACTCTCATCACCCTTGTTATTTTATATGGATGTGAGGTTTGGGGTTGCTATATATCTAGCAAATCGTGGAGGAAGATTTAGCTGATCCAAAATAAATTTATAACCTACAACCTCAATATTACAAGAAATACTCCCTGCCCTATCCTCCTTATTGAAGCTAGCCTTCCCCCAAGGAAAGCATGGCTATGATTAGGTATCTCATGTATAAGAAGAAGCTATAGAACATGGAAGCCAAGAGGTATCCTAAAATTTCCTAACTCAAGCCAAAACCTGCACCTTTAGATGAAGTGAGGCCAGCAAAAGGATGCCCAGCCTTGGCTAAACCATTTGGGGGGGAAGGAGGAGATCATCTTGAAGAATAAGGATAATATTAAAAATGTTATTACTTCCAAATTTAGAATATGTTGTGGGACGATATGGAGTTAGAGAGAAAAACAAAGCTAAGATATTGTAAGGAGGTGATACCCCCCAATCTTGAAGACCGGAATTATCTTTCTAACTTTACCAATGCTAAGAAGAAAATGAACATTTCCAAGATAAGAATTAATTCTCATGAGATTCATAGTGAAACCTGACGTTGTTCTATTCTCAAAACACCTTGGGACCAAAGAGTTTGTCACCTTTGCGATAGTAAGAGGGTTGAATATGAAAAACACTTTCTCTTGAATTCCCTGGCCCTTTCTCGCATCCATTCTATTCTTCAAAATATTTTTCAGACTACCAACCTTCTTGAATTGCTAAGTCAAGAAAACTACAATGATATGGGAATGTCACTCTCCCTTCTTTTCGATCATAGAAATAAAATGTTAAAGAATCTCAATTAATCTCTTACTTTATTAAGGTCTGATACACCATATTCGTCTTAATGGATGATAATCATCATTAAATTATTTTTGTGATAAATAATTTGGAACTAAATTTTAAAAATTTATACATTTATGGAAATCAATATTATTATAAATGTTATTGTAAATAAAATTTAATATTTTTTTGTCGAGTGACATGATGAACTTTGATTTGATGGACTGGAATATGTATATTCCTCAAATGAAATATATGGATATTTATCTATGAAATTAAAATTAACATTTATTTAGAATAAATAATCTAACAAATGCATATCCATCCCTCTTTTATTAATTTCACAAGCTTTATAAATTATTTTATATAATGTAAATTTTTATTATTATTTTTAAATTCAAGATGAGTTTTAATGGTAATCATTATTAATTTAAAGGAAGGTTTCAAAAATTAAAATTTTTGAACAATGAAAGGTACATGGGTTAAATAAAAAAATTTAGAAAGAATATCCTTCATAATTTTATTTCATTATCCAAACATAATGACAATGAAAATACTACAAAGAAATTTATGGAACAAACATACACTTCACTCTTCTTATTGATGAAATGATGTTACATATAAATACACGAAGTGTTTTTTAAATATAGACAAATTACCCTGGACACATAATCACTTGTTTGAGAGAATATATTATCCACACACCAATATAGGACTACTTGTTGGAGAGAATCTCTCAACCAACCAATTAGGCCTAAATAACCTCCTAGCTAATAAGACTAGACTCACATTGAAACAAGTAGGAATTACATGTTCTAACACTCCCCATTAATGCTTACTTGTCTCAATATAAATCATAACAAAGTTTGCATCTAGTACAACCTGGAATTTGCAAATAAAATCATAATGTTGACGTTAATATAAAGAAATAACCATCCACTGAAATGCATGGGTTCCCAATGGGTTCGCTATTCTACTAGGATGTCCCTTTACATACACGGTTCACTCAACAAACATGTTTTTATACATGTACCCCCCTCCATTATCATCATCATCTGAAATTCAACCATGCTTAGGGTCTTCTTAGTTGACCCTCCCTCAAGTGGTTTCTCAGGGTATGACATGTACAAATACAATATACATTCATGGAAATGCTAGGTACTCCATTAACTCAAAGATAACTTTGTATAATTTCTTATAAATATATATGTAACACATATTATAACATGATCATGAGTCTGTTATTTATTCAACACATCTTTATGTACGTTTTTCCATCATCCAATCTTAGCAAGAGATAAATGAGAAACATGGTCTTCCATTGTAGTCACTCACATCCTAGGCATCTTGATTAATGATTGTCTTGGATCTCTTTACTTCACCTGCCATTTATTAATGTAGTTAATTATAATGTAATAATTATACCTATATCGAGTTAGATAAGGTCAATAAGGCTAAATATATCCAAGATTCTAAAAACATAAAATAATTATTACCATATTCTCTGCATATTGTCATAACTCCCAATAGGTTGCTCATTACCTATAAAACTATCTCATCAACATGGATATATTACCTTTCTTATCACCTTTAAATTTCCACCCAAATTCTTCACATCTATGCAAAATGTTACTTGACATATCATGGCAATCCCCACCTTCCTTTACCAAAAGGACCATACACAACATTCTTTTGTGGGAGTCCCCACCTTCCTTCACCAAAATTGTGATACACAAAGTTATTTTGTAGGAGTCCCCACCTTCCTTCATCAACACCATTTCATTACACCAACGTAGCAACAACTAATATCTTTGTGAGAGTCCCCACCTATAATGCCAAGAGATCTTTGTGGGAGTCCCCACCTACACGGTTCCACCGCAACAACGCAGCAACAACTCAGATGTATAGTCACAGTTACTTCTTATAATAACACATAAGAAACTTAATATATCTTGGCTCCAGTGTTTTCACTTGTTCACATTGACTTACAACCAATCCACATGCACCAGCTCTATCACAACACACAACTTAGTCCACACATCTCCAAAATAGCTCATATGGATCACACATGGATTAACTTCTCACATGACTCACTCTTGCATGTAGACTAATTAAAAAATGCAGAAGAACTATATTTCATGTGGTGACACAACAGATCCACTTTTTTGTCTCTTTTTTTCACCATAAGCATTATTTTGGCAGTGCACTTACGATCCTGTGGTGTTCCAGATTGGAAAGAACCTCCAAATCCATTAAGTTGAGCAAAATGAGGCTAAGAGACAATTTGGAAATCATACCCATGAAAAAACCAACAACAAAATTATGAAAATATAAATCCAGAACTTTGCGGTGCAACAAACTTCCTCTATGGCCATTTTTATGAGCCCTAGTTTTATAAAAACTTCAAATATAATGTTATTTCTCTTCAGATAAGGCACAATAACTGTCAAAGGACCATGATATGATTTTGGAGTGTCGGTTTCTTCATTTTACAGGAATCATTATACAAACACATAAATACTGAAGACACACTATGTATCCTCATCCTTCATTGCTCCACCTCAATCTCTGCATAATTTAGACGGGTAGATGGTCAGGTTCCATGCCATCCCATTATTTATTTATTTGAAAAATATGTATCATGAACTTCCAGGTTGGGGAGACATTGCTCATCTCAGCTCATGAGCAGAATTCCACACATTTTGTGAATCACCCAGATTAACAATCCCACAAGACAAGCCTTTGGTTTTGAGGCTACAATGCTCAATGGAAAAGAAAAAAACTCTGAAAATTTTGGACCCTCTATGAATTTCGATCCTCGGATGTCTTCTACATGATTGTAACCTCATTCTATAAGTGACTTTGACATTATTCTCCAAGCCTTAATAAACCCTTGATTGTCTCTTCTCTTTAGTGGCAACAACAACTTCTCATATAGAGAAAACTCACAACAATTTCTCATCTCTCTACATGTTTGAAATGAAAACAATTTACACTTCCATATAAAAACTAACACACTACTAAAACAAGCAACAAGCTATGCTTAATGATTAGTCTAGTCTCCCTAATCCTAGGCCCTTGCCCTCCTATAAGGGAGTAGGCCAAGACTAGCTTTAATACCAACACATAAATTTGTTCAATATACATACACTTCTCTTCTCATTGATAAAATAATTTTACATATAAATACAAGAAGTGTTTTCTAAATATAAACAAACTAGCTTGGACAGATAATCACTTGGTTGAGATAATATCTCAATCATACACCAATATAGGACTATTAGTTGGAGAGAATCTTTCAATCCAATTAGATCTAAACAACCTCAAAGGGGTTATCTATCACCCCAAAGAAAAAAATGAGTTTAAATTTGCCTGGTGTTAACGGTGTTGGACCCGCCAACATTTAGGGGATCTCCCTGATATGAAGTCCCAATTAGATCTCACAACGTTTGGTGTAGGATTTCTATCTGGTATAAAGGCCTGGTTGCCGAATCCTTAAATATTTTCCTTGGATCTAACGATCAACAAGAGAGAGAGATGCAATGGTGCTTTCGAAAAGAAAGAAGATGTGCCTAGTGAGTGTTTAGTTCTAAATGTTTCAAAGTTCTTCTATTGTGGAGAGGGGAGAAAAATGAGCCTCTAAGAGAGATTAGTAGTACCACCCAAGAAGAGACACACATGAAATAGAAGGATCCATCTAACATCTAGCAAAATATTCCATAGAGGATGTGACGGTCGTTACAACCAATAAATGAAGAAAGGTCTATCTAATATCATGAGGAATAGTCCACAAAGATGGGACAATAATAACAACCATTAAAGAACATTCTCTATAACATAAGTACTAAAACAACTGAAATATTTCAACTATCTAAGAACATGTGAAAGAAAAAATGAAGTGCAAACATCCACATAATAGTCTTACAAACATTCATAATCCATGCATGAAGAACATGTTGGCCTTGAAGGCCTTTTTTATTAAGTAAATGTTCCAAGACACATTTTTACTATGTACATCGCTAGCTCTAGTAGTGGAGCATTGGAGCCACTCCTTACTCCCCAAAGAAGTAGCTTATCTCTCTAATGCTTTGCTGGAGGAGCCAGGGTGAAAAGTCCTTTGCTCATACATGAGGGAGTATATATAACCAGGGGTGATGCTTCTCCTTCCTTGTGACTCTTTGACTACCCTCATGACTGTTTGAATTCCTATGACTTTTCAACTTTACATGACTCTACATATTCCACACATGTACTTTGGACTTTCACTTTATAATACATTTTTGAAACATATGTTACATCATTAGCCACAAGGTGTGGCATGTGACTTGTTGAGGCAAGTTAATTACCTATCATTTAATTGTCAACCCGGGGTTTTCGTAAAACTTGTGAAGCATGCATGCATTATATATGCTAGAAATTAACTTTTAATTTAGATCAATATACTACGAAACAAAATAATGAAAAACCAAATTCACCTATTCTAATTCAACAATCAACTCAAAATAAATTATAGTACAGTGTGTGGAATTGAAATCTTAATCTATCACACTTGCAGGAATTGAAATATTGATCTACCACACTTGCAGGAATTGAAAAGCACACCACTCTTTCATAAATGAAATTGCATGAAATGAAATATAATCTAAGGGGTCATGTGTGCATTACTAAATCAAGATCCTATGAAATGAATAATCAAAACCACATGATATGAAATGAAAGCAAAAACAATCATTCTTAACCTCTAGATATGAAAGAAAATAAAAACAATCACTCTTAACCTCTCACACAGGAAAAGACATGAAAGAAATAAATCTTAATCTATTAAAGCAATAAATCTTAATCTATGAAAAACAATAAATTTCACACATTATAGGTGGTCAATCCAAAAGCATGAGGGATAGAAAGTTGAGAGGCTCGAAATACAATCATAACCAAATCAAAGTGAAAATCACTCATAAGCATGGTGCCATATCCAAATTATATTTTCAAAACATGAGAATTTCCCCAACTTTTCACATGCCTTTGAAAGGAGAAGGCTCTCCTACTTATACGAAACCATAAGAAGCTACCTCATTAATGGAGGTCCATTATTCTCTCCCTAGATCCCTAGAAAATATCATAGAGTTATAACTCAAATAGGTAATGATGAGACACATATCCTCTTTGACCTTTATCCAAATCTTCTTCCATATCTTCAAGGAAATTCGAATTTGAGCATTGGAGGCCACATAAGGGTGCCTTGGAAGCTTCCAGATGACCTACACATGTCATGAAACTCAGCCACTTTTAAGTATTAGCAAGTATATGTAATCTTTCTAAGTTTTAACCATTTAATTCACTTATAATAATAGAAATCATTCACTTTTGGAAAACACAAATGGAACCCATTTAATTAGGAAAATGGAGGCTAATGAAAGGTTATATGGTCATGGAGTCGCGACATGTGAGTGAAATGGTGGTGATAAAGGTGAAAGTGGATGATATTTGGAATACATTTTGGAGACTCTACATTCCCCCAACAAATGTTATTGCATGTCCTCATGCAATCTACTGCATTTCTTAATCATGATTTGCTTTTGAATGAGCTTGGTTTATATCAATTGTCCTTAAACTTTGCATTTGTCAATTTCATTTCTTTTTGCAAAGTATTCCTTGTCATACATTGAATTGCAACATGTTTGGTTGGTTCTTGTGTGACAACCAAATCTTAATTGGCATTGGTTCTTGTGTTTCAATACCTTGTTTCTTTTTGTTGCAACAAGATTCATTGAACATATTTAAGAATGGATCTTTAAATCAGCCATATAATATGCTCATCATTTAGGTATTTATTTGCAAATCACGTAACTTTTGAACCATTGTGCAATTATAATTGATTAGGACAAGTATGTTAGGATGAAATGAAGTGATATGGATGTGATAATAAATGGATGTCACTCCCCCCCCCCCCCCCCCCCCAAACTAAAGGTGTTTACGGTGTTTTTTTCAATTGAAAAAGGAAATATGGTGAAGTATTTTCCAAAAAATTATAATTCCAATATTCAAGGAATTCTATGATTAAAAGCTAGAAAATAACATACCTTTACTTACTTAGGAAGTGGACAATTGTGCATATGTAGAGAAGTTGTAATTGTTGCTGGATCATGGAATAGAATGTAGAATTTCATCCACTTCTTGGTTGCATAAATGATGGATGAGGTGGTGAAAGTGGATTCTTTATTGTTGCTATTAAATCTCCTCTATCTGCTACAAAATGCTGAAATGATATAGTATTCACCTGCTTCAAACCCCGATGGTACAATTCTAGTCATGCGAATAAATGTGTTGTTGTAGAGCAAGAAGAGAAAATATTGGATTACCAACCATTGATGAATGTCATTAACCAATGTGAGGCAAACTTGCCATTAATGTCAACGAGTGCCAAGGTACCTAAGTACATCTTGCAAAGTGTGAATAGATGAGCTGATGTCGAGCCAATTGCAAGATCTAAAGGTCTAGGGACATTGACGTATTCTCATGATTGTCAGAGAGAACTTGTCATTGATGCATACAAACCTCAAGGTACTAATAAGGACTCTAGCCCTGAACCTAGATAATGTGCTGATGTCGATAGGCCAAGACTTGTTAGAAGGGAGGCCTTAATGAATACTACATTATCTAACGCGAGCATAAAAAAATAATTTTGAAGGAATATGGATGAATGTTTTTTGCAGTGGATCAAGGTTTATTTGAAAAAGCGAAAAGGAAAAATGGAATGAATCAGCTTTGTAGGGGAGCTGAATGGTTTTATTGCTAGGTTTAAATTTTAGTGAAAGCGGGGTAGGAAAATGACTGTGAAGGAAAATGAGATGAAGATTTTATTGACTAAACAAGTAGGAATGCAATGGTAAGACTGGTATCTGAAAGGTTTCCAAATGGTGTGATGGATCTAGTTCAACATTTTTTTTATCCAAAATCATGTGCTAATGCTTGGATATTTCATATTTGATGTTGCTCTGATCGTGTTCTTTTGAAAGAAATGTGGTCTTTGAGAGACACTATTTGTTTGTGTCCATCTTTTTATCTTCCTGGAACCTGCAAAAACTTATTACTTTTTTTGCAATGAAATGTAAGATTATCAAAAGAGAGAGGTGATTAATCTCTCTATTTATGACATTTACACAAAAATAACTGAGAATTAGTACTACTAAAACAAATTCATGAAACAAAATCAAATGAATTTTTACCTATTTCAGAACTAGTGCCTCGGGTTACCTGTTGTGTCTTTTCAACAATTTATTCATTCTTTACTATTTCAAACTCTGATGATAAATTTCTCATTGTGTATATCTCATCGAGATATTTCCAATGATGCTTGAATCATCGAAATCTAATGTCATATGAGAAAGTTAGGATGATTTTAAATTTGGGTGACATAGTGAAAATTGCCATGCTTAAGTGTGGCAAGGGAGCATGATGCTGATGTGAGGATGAAGTAGGAAAATTAGATGGTATGCTTCTCATGATTTTTTATTAGGATACGTTGTCACAAAATAAATCATTGAATTAAAAATAGAGCTTCAGAATTGTTGTTCAGCTACAGAATTGTTGTTCAACTGCAGAATCGTTGTTCAGCTGCAAAATTGTTGTTCAGCTGCAAAATTGTTGTTCAGCTGCAGAATTGTGCAGTTTCTGTAGCTAAAATCCTGAGTAGACAGTTAAGTACACACAGCTATGCATTTTTTGTTATAAACAAATAACCAATCCAATCTTCAAATTAATCAAAACCTCTTCCAGAAAAATTAGCAAATAAAACAATTTATTATTATTATTATTATTATTATTATTATTTATTTGTTATGAAACCAGCTCAAGAAAAAATAGAAAAGATAGATCAACGCCTTAGAATTCAGCCTCTTCGAGGGGGCAACCTCCTTTACATTATATAAATGAACAATTCTTGGATGATTCAAATGACAAAACCTCCTTTCTATATATAGGAGTCTAAGGAGTCACAATATAATCCAGCCAAACTAACAATAATAATATAAAGCCACAAAAATAACAATAGAGGGATTCTATGGGGCATAGAAATAACAATAAGGGGGTAATAGGGGCACAACAATATAAATAAGGGGTATAACTATAATAGTAATGGGGTAATCACTAGTATTATAGGGACCCAACATGCCACTCTCCTTCAAAAAAGTGTTGTCCTCAACGCTTGAGTAATTCTGGATACTTTTGCATAAAATTCTCATCCTCCCATGTGAAATCTTCAGCGGATAAGTTCTTCCACTTGATAAGATACTCTGAAATTGATCGATTTCATAGCTGTCGAGTTCTTGTTTCTGTGACTACTTCCGGTTCCAATATAATTTTTACTTCCTCGTCAAGTTCTGGCAATATTGTTTGAATTGGGAGCTTGTCGCCTATAACCTTCTTTAAACATGAAACATGGAAAACTGGGTGCAATCGAGAAGCTGCAGGACCATAATACTTTGGTGATAGTTTATTATCCTTCTTAGCTTGCTTTAGGGACATTTGCTTATATGGTTGGAGCCGTAGGAATACCCAATCACCTACATCAAAACTCCTTTCACTGCGACGTTGATCTGCCTGTTGTTTCATTCTATTTTGTGCCAACACGAGGTTATCCTTTAAGAGTTGGAGGACTTGTTGTTGATGTTCGATGTGATGTTCCACTGCCTAAACCTTAGAATTTTCTCTTAAATATGATGAGATGGATGGTGGTTGATACCCATAAAGTGCCATAAATGGGGTCATTTTTGTTGCTGTATGGAAGGAAGTGTTATACCACCATTCAGCCAGAGGCAACCATTTGACCCATTGTGTCCGTTTATCAGATACAAAGCAACGAAGATGTCCTTCCAAACATTTGTTTACTATCTCAGTTTGCCCATCAGATTGAGGATGATAAGATGAGCTATGAGCTAACTGAGTACCAAGACAAGAAAATAATTCTGTCCAAAAATTTCCAGTGAAAATGGGATCTCTGTCACTTACAATAATCTTTGGGTTTCCATGTAGCTTTTGAACTGTTTCCATAAATGCAGTAGAAACTGTACTGGCTTTAAATGGGTGTGATAATGCACAAAAGTGTGCATACTTGGTAAGTTTGTCAACTACCACCATGATGACACTCTTTCCCTCAGACTTGGGTAAACCTGTGATAAAATCCATTGAAACCTCCTCCCAACGTTGGCTTGGAATGGATAAAGGTTGTAATAGACCCGGTGTCTTAATTGTTTCAACTTTATTTTGTTGGCAAACCAAACATTCCGCCACAAACTTTTGAATATCTGATTTAAGGCCATCCCAAAAAAATTCCTTCTTAACCCTGTGGTAAGTTTTTAAAAATCCTGAGTGCCCTCCTAAGGGAGAAGTGTGCAATTCCATAAGAGTCTTTTGTTTTAGCTGGGAATTATTACAGAGGTATAAGCGATCTTTGTACCATAACGAATCATTTTGCCAGCTAAATGTATCAGAAGTACTGGAATCTTGTTGTAGCTTTCGAATAAGTGCCCACACTTCTTCGTCATTCTTCCATTCCTCCCTTGCTTCGTTTATCCAATCTGGTTGGATAATAGAAATGGCACACAACAATGCTTCCACATCCTCATCCTTTCTTGAGAGTGCATCTGCCACCACATTTTGCTTCCCTTTTTTGTAGATGATTTCAAAGTCATAACCCAACATCTTTGTGACCCACTTTTGTTGCTCTTCAGAGGATAATCTTTGTTCTAAAAAGTATTTAAGGCTATCATGATCCGTTTTTACCTTGAAGTGTCTTCCCATTAGGTAGGGTCGCCATTTCTTAAGTGCATGGAGTATTGCCAACATTTCCTTCTCATAAATAGCTTTGCTTAAAAACTTTCCCTTGATTGGACGACTTTCAAAAGCAATGGGTCTTTCATCTTGCATTAGAACCGCACCAATTCCATTTCCTGAAGCATCAAATTCCACAATAAAGGTTTTTGTGAAGTCCGGTGTAGCTAAGACCGGTGCTTGGCACATTGCCTCTTTAAGATGTTCAAAGGCCTTTGTTGCTTCCGGAGTCCATGAAAATGAATCTTTCTTCAATAATGTTGTTAGAGGTGCTGCTATTCTCCCATAATTCTTAACAAACTTGCGATAATACCCTGTCAACCCAAGAAATCCTCGCAGATGCTTTATGGATGTGGGGATTTTCCATTCCTTAATGGCTTTAATTTTGCTAGGGTCTACCTTAACTCCTTCATGAGATACAATATGACCCAAATATTCCACCTCCTGGACTCCAAAGAAACATTTGGATCTTTTTGCATATAATTGTTTCTCCTCCAATAGTTGTAGCACCCTGTCAACATGTTCAACATGATCCTTCCAAGACTTGCTGTAGATTAGTATATCATCAAAAAATACTAACACAAATTTTCTAAGGAATGGTTTGAAAATTGAATTCATCAAACCTTGAAATGTTGAAGGTGCATTGGTAAGGCCAAAAGGCATGACCAAAAATTCATAATGACCCTCATGAGTTCTAAATGCCGTTTTTAGGATGTCTTCAATCTTCATTCTGATTTGATGATATCCCGAACGAAGATCCAACTTGGTGAAGTAAATTGATCCATGCAATTGATCCAGTAATTCATCAATGACAGGAATGGGGAACTTATCTTTAATAGTGAGCTTGTTGAGCTCCCTATAATCCGGACACATGCGCCATGATCCATCCTTCTTGTGCACCAATACTACTGGAGCTGAGAAAGAAATTTGACTCGGTTGAATTATACCAGCCTCTAGCATTTCTGCAACCATACGTTCAATTTCACTTTTTTGGACATAGGGATATCTGTACGGCCTGATGTTTGGAGGAACACTTCCTGGAATCAGATGAATAACATGATCATGATCACGCATAGGTGGGAGACCTTTGGGAGTCTCAAATACCTTGGAATGATTGTCCAGGACTTTTTGGAGATCTGGAGAAATAGATGATTCCAATGTGGAAACATCCAGCGAACATAATTGTGCAATTACACCTCTTTTCTCCTTTTTTAGAAGCTTAGTCATGCCATTAGAGCTGATTATCTTTCCTGGTTTCCCTTGAATACCCCTTAATTCAACTTCCTTTCCTTCCACAGAAAATTTCATGAAAAGTTCTTGAAAATTAAAAGCTATTGTACCCAAGGATTGTAGCCATTGGACTCCTAGTACAACATCAGCACCTCCCATTGGAATGGAAAGCATTGGGCTAGTCAATACATATTCTCCCATGGATAGCTTGATATTATGGCACTTTCCAGAGAAATTTATTGTTCCTCCATTTGCAATCATCACTTGACACTCTGGTGCTGGATATAGGAAGCAATTCAATTCTTTTGCTACCCTACAATGAATAAAATTGTGGATGCTTCCTGAATCAATCAACACTATTACCTTTTTCTTCTTGATTTGTCCTTCTATCTTGATGGTTTGAGGAGTGGTAATTCCCACCAATGCATTACAAGATATGGTCGGATTTATTTGTTCTTCATCTAGGCTTTGTTCCTGGAATATATCCTCTTCTTTTGACCTTTCTTGCTCCTTTTCTTCTTCCTCTTCACAATCTATGTAGAATAATTTCTTCTCAGCACACTTATGACTTTTTGTGTATTTGCTATCACAATTGTAACAAAGCCCTTTTGCTCTTTTTTCTTCCAATTGTTGTGGTGTCAACCTTGTAGGTTGTGGAAGACTAGGGGCAACAACACTTCCGTCTTTATAGTTGTGAGTGGTATGCTTCCTCATTGCCATAATTTTGCTTTCCATTTTTCTTGCTAACCTGAATGCCTTCTCTAATGAATCAGGTTCCCAAAGTCGAACATCATGTTGGATATTATCCTTTAAAGACCCTATGAACACATCAATCCTATGCTCCTCTGGAATATCTTTTACCCTTATGTTCAATTTTTGGAACTCCTCAATGTGCTCCATTATTGAACCCTTTTGTTTGAGACTTATCAATTGGCTAAAAAAAGTGTTTCTTTTTGTTTCCTCATAATGTGCTATCAATTCTTCCGTAAAAATTGCCCAAGTGATAAATTGTTTACGAGAACAAAGCCATTGATACCATACAAACTGATTTGGTTCCAAATATACAGTTGCCATACGTACCTTTTGTGCGTTTTGCACATTATTGAGATCGAAGAATTGCTCCATCTGTAATATCCATGTGGCGGGATCCTTGCCATCAAACTTCCTCATATCGATTTTTGGAATATGGTGATTCTTCGATCCAAAATTAGCATCTATGGAATCATGATTAACATTTCTTTTGTTCTCATCATGAGTTTCCTTTACTACCTTTTCACCATTAGTAAGTATTTCTTGTAGAAAATTTGTCAAATCTGTCTTCAAATCTGCCATGCCTGTCTTCAAATTTGTGTTCAAATCTATCTTCAAATTGTCCATCTTAGCTTCCACGCCATTTATCTTAGCTTCCACACCATTTATCTTAGCATCTGTTAACTTTTGTGAGCGTGACATTTGTTGCACTTGTTCTTGTAATTTTGATATATCATGTAGCATTTCTTCCTCTTCTTCATGAGTCATGCTAGAGCTTTCAGGTTCCTTACTAGGTGTTTGCATTTTCTTTCCTTGGGGCATCAGTTACCGATAATAATGCTCTACTATGCCCTTTGAATTCCTTCAAAATAAATTTTCAAACCAAGCTTAAGCAAAAATTTAAAAAAATCTACACACCTTTTTTCACTTTGTAGGACCTCGATATTTCCTCTGATGTATCTCTGTACTTTCCAATCATCTAGTTCTAAATTTGTGACATATAGTAGCTCTCTGTGTCCTCTTTCCAATGCCACCAGTCTGATCCAAATTGGATTCTCCAAGAAAGAGTTATGCACAATCTCCCAAGATGACCTGATTATAGACCTTTACAGAAGAGCGAAGTTGTATGAAGTGCCACGTGTACAATTTTCGATATTTGGTTCTAAAACTGATATACAAGAAACTACAGTCCGTCCTCTTTCCGTACCTTCTTACGAAATTTCAATCTGATTCCCAGAGAAAATGTTATGACAATTTTCCCTAGGTCACCTGTTTTGAATGTAATTCAGGAGTCTGCAAAAAGACCAACTTCCTCCGATCATATCTCCGAAAAGGTCACGCCAAAAGCTCTGAAATTCGGATCCAAGGTTCAACGCGATTTCTTCTCAAATGGGTTTTCTTTGCGACTTCTAAAACATCACAGAAAAAAAGTTATAGTGAAAATTCCACGATGACCTGTTTGGAGCAGCGAAACCCTAGAATCCAAAGCTCTGATACCAAATGTTATGAAACCAGCTCAAGAAAAAATAGAAAAGATAGATCAACGCCTTAGAATTCAGCCTCTTCGAGGGGGTAACCTCCTTTACATTACATAAATGAACAATTCTTGGATGATTCAAATGACAAAACCTCCTTTCTATATATAGGAGTCTAAGGAGTCACAATATAATCCACCCGACCTAACAATAATAATATAAAGCCACAAAAATAACAATAGAGGGATTCTATGGGGCACAGAAATAACAATAAGGAGGTAATAGGGGCACAAAAATATAAATAAGGGGTATAACTATAATAGTAATGGGGTAATCACTAGTATTATAGGGACCCAACATTATTATTATTATCATTATTGTTTTTTAATATGCAAATAAAATATAAAAAAATCCATTACACAAACTTACACACATAAGGTGGTTGCAGGGAAACTGTTGAAACTTGAAACTTTGTTGATCATGAATCCAACTTGCAGAACAACGATGATCATTTGCATGTTTGAAAAAAAAAAATCTTAATATCTTGCATCCAAGCGCTGTTGGTAGTGTTCTTTCTTCTGGTGAAGGCATTCCCCACACCAACTAAATAAATTGCGTTGGTGCTTCTCAAGCTTCTCTTCATGGGCGTCAAGATTGACACATGTATCACAGCATACACCATGAAAAAAAAAGGACCACCACCAGTAAAAGAAATTCTTGGGAAAACATTTAATGTGACCTCCGAATCATCCACATGAAAACCAAGATCATGATCTCGATCCTTGCTATACTCGACAACAAAACCATGATGCCTATCAAGATTTAAGCGACCAACATCTGGAAATAAAACTGAAGCCAAAGGTTTGATGAAATTAATCATTAATTTATCAAGCATCCTGTGCCATTACAATCGCTCGGGATCTAAATCAAACATTCGTTGGAACTCGAGAAATCTGTAGCGGATCTACCTCTTGTAGATCAGGGAGACCATATTCTTGGTTGATTGTTTGCAAGAGAAAACCGAATGGCCGCAAATGTCTCTGTGCATTAATTAAAATCAATTTTTTTTCACGCAATTTGACAAATAAGGCTCTAGAGAACCCTGAATATCTCCTAATCTATTACGAATTTGAGAAAATAATTTATGGGTATTATATTTGATCTTGTTATGTGAAAATCCCACATTTATTTTTGAAATTCGTTTTCAGCTAGCCAGAAATTGTGCTTTAAAATGACATTTTGAAAACTACTACGCATTTCTGGAAAATGCTCAGGTAACTGATGGGTCTTGAAATTAAATAATGGCTGCATTCCATAATAGAATTGTTGGAGATTGTTATGGCTCATTTCTGGTGCAAATCAACTTCCTTTGTAACCTTTAGCATTCACAAACCATTCCTTTGCCCATGGTAAGATTTTTCCACTGAAACCCGTTTACAAATTGAGATTGAGATATGAACCGGAGCAGAGTTTGAAGCTTAACGAAATTTAGATTGAATGTTTTATTTGTATGTTTAAGGTAGGCGAAGTCTGAGCAATGAAAAAAAAAATCTAATTCAAGCAATCTACGTGGGAGACTTCAAAATACAATTCAACATTCAAGGAGGTTGACCTCAGCTCCATGTCAGAATAACAGGAGAATCTCAGCATAAATTAGAGTGTAGGTGGGTAGGTTTGCCAAAATTATGTGAGGAAGGATGGTCTCGAGCTCAACTGAGAAGCTTTGAAGTCCCTTAGTATTTGTTCTCCTCCCAATGATAGGTAGAGAATTACATGCCCTTCCATGTCCTCTATTCTCCTCCCCTTTCCAGGTAATTGCAAGCCCAAGTCACATGAGAAAAAGCTTGTGTTGTTGCAATTGATACTATATCTCAGGAACAAAATTTGGGTTGCTACAATTGACACCATTTTGTTAGCCAACTTTGTCCAATTTCTCTCTCGGCAGTCTTGGGTGCACAAAGAGAAAGCTCCAACGAAGCATAAGGTGTATATGAGAGGATTTTGGGTCATCCTTTCAATCTTCAGAACCAGTCTCTCTTCATAGAGATATCATTGTCAACCTTTAATCTTTCTCAGTGTGCTTTATGTCTCATCTCAAAGTGCTTCAATAACATCCCATTTTGTTTTTATTGTTTATTTTTTGTTGTTTATTTTTTTTAATGTTTTGTTTTGTATTTTTTTATTATTATTAAAAAATATTGTTTAAATAAATAAATCTAACAAAAAATTTTTATATGTTCTAAAATAAAAAAGAAACACTTCATTGATTTTTTATTTTATTTTATTGTTTTCTATATTTGTTTGAATTTTTTTTGTGATCAAGTAAGAGTGGAACCTTCCATTAGTCAAGAGAAAATACATATTGTACAATAGCAACACAAGCTCTGTGAACCACTCAACAAACAACTAGGTTTACTAATCACAACTACATCAGGACTGTTGTCAACACAATCCGTCCACTAGAGAGTACACAAAAACTGCCTCGTCTATTTAACCATCCTCAAAGTGGTGCTCTGGATAACTAGCACACACGAACCCTTAAGCTCTTGATGTCAAAAGTCTCGCTTATCACATAAACCTTCTAATCGTGCTATATTTCTATTATAATTTGTTTATAATAGAAATAACCACAAACACGCAACATTTTCTCCCTTTTCCTTGGTCCTTACCGGACTTCAAAAAGAATTCACCCACGTTCATAACTTCATCAGTTTCGCTCCTTCGCTATCGGCGCATCACTTAACAACATTCCATCGCACCTTCACTTAACCTTCCTCCGATCGTCGATTAAACCGATCTCCACCATCCATTTCTTTCCACGATCCAACAGTCAATATCTTTTCTCGCTCAATCAAACTGTAAGACACTCCTCCGTCATTGATCTGCTCTTAGTGGATCCGATGATCCACAGCGATTTCGGGTTGACAAACAGCATGGAGAATACTCGCCCAAAAAGTGGTTTTTTTTTTCCTCCGCTACTACGTGTCGCTTAGTTAGTGGAATCGGGCGACTACCCTTCAATACCACTTACCATCCTTCCTCTGCCCGAAATACCACTTAAGGTTTTGAGAAACCACCTCTTCGTTGCGTTATCTTCTACGCTCTTTCACCGTGCGATGATTGTCGATCTGTTGCTCTGTCGATCAAACGTTCGACATCTATTTCTTCCGCCATTCCTTAACCTTTGATCGTCTTTACAACCCAACACCATGCGATCCTTCCTTCTGAGATCCAACGGTCAATAGCTCATTTTGGGCCATCAACTTGCCCACTTGATACTTTAACTTACAGACCCAATGAGAAACAAAACCACCTCTCTAAAAATTTTTCGGGTCCTCTTGAGGAATAGCCATTGATCATCTTTTCACCCCAAACACCATGCAATCCCATCCTTGGAGATCCGACGGTCCAAAGCTAGTTTCGGGTCAGTAACTTTCCCATGCAATAATTTATTTTTTGGACCCGATGAGTATCATAAATCACCACACTAATGTTTTTCAGGTTTGTTTGAAGATTTAACCCCCATGTGGTTTTCCACCCAAAATCCATAAGATGGTGGAGTTCAAGGCAATCTATGGTTGGCTGCCTGCCAACGAACCCGTTGTTTACCCCTTGCGCTTGGTCCATTTTCCACTGTTTTCATGAGTCCCTGACTGCTGAATTTACATGTTTTGAGAATACTCTCTGTCTATGGTCGCCTGTCTGTGACAGTCCTCGCAGAATGTCCCTGAAGGTGTCAATGCCCAAGTATATCTTCTATTACTTCTTGAACAGAGCACTCCTTCATTCGCCAAGTGATCCGCTAATCTATTGGTTGTTGTGTGTATGTGAACAAATTGGAGTGTACTCAGAGCTCTCAGGTGGGATTGTATACGTTGATAGACCTGCAATAACCACTAGTGTTTTGACACTTTTTCTGGTGCTATATCATTGCATATCTTCTTGACCGAATTAATTATCAATTCAGAGTCTACTTCTACAATAGCATTGTGTAAATCTGACTTAATCAAGATTTCTAGGCATTGCTCTAAGGCCATGAGTTCTGCCATATTATTAGTGGCATTCCCCAAATGACTATGAAAGATGATTTGTATGTATCCCTTCTCATCTCTTATGACTCCACCATAACCAGCCACTCCATGGTTTCCTTTAGAGGCTCCATCTATATTGAATTTCAGAAAACCATGTGGAGGAGGTTGCCATAAATCCTTACCTGTTGTTGTATAGCTTGCGATCTTGCTTATGCCTTGGGGGATCGGCAACTGGAGACCCAATTGCAAAAGTATATGTGCATTCTGGTTTAGAGGGTTTTCGGGGGGTTTCTTTAGACAGGTACTTACAGTTTCTTTGAGATGTCTTATAATCTAAGCTATGATTCTCTGTGTTGATCCAATTCTGTTGTTGAAAATCCTGTTATTGCGTTCTTTCCAGACATCCCAGATCAAAAAACCTGGAATCAGAGTCTAGGCTTTGTTGACTATTTCATTTTCTAAGAAATCTTTCCGCCAATTCTTTAAAGTGCCAGTAACGTTGGATGTGTCCCTATCAGTTTGCCCGAAGATTGAGGCTACCCAATTCCACAAGGTAGAGGTGAATGGGCAGAGGTTGAGTAGGTGATCCATCGTTTCTTCTTGTAGACCACACAATTGGCATCTATATGTACCAACTAGACATCTTTTCCGAAGATTTTCCCAAATTAGAATCTTTTTATGATGCACCAACCACATGAACAGTTTAATTTTCATCCAGTGCGAGTTTTGCCATAGGTCCTTCCATATCTTATCAAGGTTTGGAAAGTCAAGGCCAATGGCAATTCTTTTGGCTTCTTTAAGGTTGAAGTTGCCTTCATTGTTTCTTCCCCATCTTAGTTGGTCAGACAATTTAGATGTTAAAATATTTCATTGTTCCAAGATGATTGTAAGAGCTTCTGCTTGGGACTTCGAAGGGGTTTCTTCACTATATCCCAGGTCCTTCCATGTTCTCCATTTATCCTTGTATCTTGTTTGATCCTAGAAATCACTTACCCTGAGTAAACCTTTATTATTAGTGTCATTCTTAAGATTGGCTAATTCTTGTCTACACAGGTTAGGTTCCTACTACCAGATATCCTCCCAAAACCATGCTAGGTTTCCATCTCTGATCTCCCAGAAACTGTGCTTTTGAACTATGGCTCTATTCTCCCAAGCACTGTTCCAAATGTGGGAGCCTTTGATGTGCCCAAACATCTGAATATGATCCCTTTCCTACCAATTGTTTGCATACTTCTGTTTCCAGAGCTTGACTCATGTGGTTTCCAACTCCTTTAGCCATCTCCACCAAATTTTTGCTCCGAAGACTTTGCTAAGGGTTTCAGGGTCATGAAGTCCCAGACCCCCATGGTTCTTAGGTTTACAGAGCTTATACCAAGCTACCAAAGCCCATTACTTTTTCTCTTCCCCTTTTCCCTAAAGAAAATCTCTTTGAATATTCCTGATGCGTTGCAAAACTCCTTTAGGAGCAGGTGCTATGGGGTAAAATGCACAGTTTATGGAGAATGAAAACTGCCCTCAAAGGCCTTCCTAGGACCTTCGACAAACTATAAGATTATCTGCAGAAGCTACCAAGTTATACACATTTTCATCTATCAAATATCAGTTAACAAAGTATGGAAAGAGGATTACCTCAAGTCTCCTGCTAGATTTGTTTGGAGATCTCAATGCAGCCAAGAAGAACTCCCTCAAAGCCGGCTCCAAATCGATTCATGTACAAAGGAAAGGCAAACACAATCACAACATACAATCTTCAAAACTAATATAAGAATGCATAATGAACATCTATTTGCATAAAACTAAACCACTCATCTAAACAAGTATCGAATGAACAACTTAATGAACAAAGGTTACCGACACCATGGACTAGGGAACACAACTATTCTGTATTAATAACGGAAGAGTGATTACAACCATTCATTGTATCAGTCTTCCTTTTCCCCTTCTGCTTCTCTCTCTCTCTCTTTCAACTCATTTCTTCAAGTATGTGACAGTTCACAACAGCTTAGTAGGCTATCCTTTCAAATGCTCTGACCTCTTTCACAATGGCCCTCTCACTGATTATGTAGCAATCGAGTTAGGGTTGCCAAGCTCTTCATAGAGTTCATTAGGGAAAAAGCAATGAACTTGCCCTATTTTCTAGCTCTTTCCCTTTTGCCTTCTTTTTCAGATTGGAATTTCCCCAAATAGTTTGATTTTTTGGAATTCCCTTGCTTTTCTTGAGCAAATTTAGGGATAAATATCTAGATATTTGTGAGCAGATTCATTGGTTTGACCCACTGAACTTTTGTTATTTTCACTAATGTTGCCCCTAGTCTAACAACTTGAGTTAGCAGGGTCACTAACGCACCCTTAGGCTTGGAAACAAGCTTTATAAAGCAGGTTCTTAGTATGCAACCAACGTTAGTCTGGAGTCAAGGCTTGCAATTGTGGTCTTCAATTCAGTCATGTTGTCTTTCTCCTCTAAGTTGATGAGGAGGTCATTTTGTTGTATAACAGATGCCCCCTAAAGTATTAGGTCAAAGGTAGAGACGATGGCTGAAATACTTTACTGAAACTGTAATTTTTCCTGTCAAAATGCAGAGAGAGAGAAGCTTCGGGCGGCAAGGGAAACATGATACAACACATATATATAAAACTGATAAAATCATGTCCTGAGTTGGGCATTCCCATGCTCAGTAGCTATGTCAGAGTAATTTTCTCAAAAAGAGATATGACAACACAAGCTGCCGATAAGCACAATGCGGGTCTATTGTCTTAATAGAATCATCCTTAAACAACTATCTCCAAAAAACAATATCTGCAGCTTGGGAGAGGAAACAAGGCTGAATGATGCAAGCCTCTACCCAAGGTCTTGATTTCCATTTCATCAAACAACATAGATCGATACATGAGAAGATATGCGTTGACGTCGAACATGCACGAAATCATCTGATTACTGACCAATAATGGAGACCATTAACAGATGCGAGGAAGGGCACCGATAATGGTGATGGTCTCCAAGAAGCACAATACAAACTAGCAAATGTGAAATATTTCTTTGTCGTCGAACACCCGTAGAATCGTTTAATCGGGAGCCAATAATGAGAACCCCTGACCAAGCATAAGTTAACCTGCCACTAATTTCTGCAAGTATCAAGGCACTGAATGTGTTTCTGGATGATCTTCCTAGATAGAGTGTTGAAGTTGATAGGAAGAAACCTGTCAAAAGGTATGCAATAATGTGTCCTACATCAGTCGACATGAAATGGGACAAGAATGATTTTGTTTTTTGAGGAATCTTTTGAGCATTTGGGTCTAAACAACGGAGGGCATGATGAAAGGATATGCTTGATCGATTGGAGCAAAAAAATGAGTAACCCTTGAACAATAGAAGGCACGACATCGGTTTTAACCAGACAGCACTTGACTCTTGAACACTACAGAGTGTTAGGATACAGAGATGCAATTACATTAGGGTGTATAAGCTAAAAATCATAGGATGATAGGGTTCATATTGAGAGGCCATCAAAAGGAAGGTTTTTATGAGGGAGTGCCATGTTCAAGGGAATGACTGCTGCCAAACCATGCTTTCAAATACGGAATACAGTTGTATTGTCCACTTTCCCCGTCTGATTAATTTTATGAGTCTAGATAGGTAAACTCATCGATCTTTTCATGTTTTAATGAGTCTGAAAAGGATCACAAAAAGAGTGACTCTTTGCCCTATCTGATTAGTTTAATGAGTCTAGACAGGAAAACTCGTCGATTTTTTCATGTTTTAAGAGTCTGAAAAGTATCGTAAAAAGAATAATTCTATATCTTTTCTGTGTAATTTAAAGAGTCTAGACTAGACAACTCAATGGTCTTTTCATATTTAGAGAGTCTGAAAAGATTGTAAAGAGAGACTCCATGGTGGTCCCTTTGTCATAGTTGTTAACTGGGTGTGACAAAAGGTTAATATTATACCCAGATCGGTTAGTTTTCTGTTAGTTAATCTATTGAACCCGGATAAAGAGAAACCTACTTTCATTAGATGTCAACCTCATTTTGTTACGAGTACGAGGCGATGGACTAAACTCGTTTCTTGTCGTGAATTTTAAATGAGTCACGCGATGACAAACTCAATACCTTCATCAAAAAATTTAATGAGTCAGATGAAGAATACTCAGGGTATCTTTTCAGTTTAGTGAGCGAGAAAAAGAGGGAAAAGAATGGCTCATCCCTTCTTCATAGTTTTATGAGCTCGAAGGAGGGGAAAAACTCGGGGATTTTTTTATTTAAGAGCGAGAAATGGTCCCAAAAATGAAAGTGCTCTTGCTGCTACCGTATATTTTTAACGAGTTTGGTAACAAAAACTTGGGAATTTTTAGTTTAATGAGTGAGAAAAGTACCTAAAAGAATGCTTGGATCATTTTTATCAATTTTAACGAGCCTAAAGCCAAAGCTCGAGATTTTTTCTGTTTAAAGAGCAAGAAAAAAGTGCCTAAAAAGAATGCTCCCTTGGTCTTTTTCAGTTTAATGAGCTGGAAAAAGATCAAAAAAGAGTTGTTTAGAGCATTGTTGTATAGTTTTAACGAGTGCAACGATGAAAAATCGAAGATGTTTCTTATTTTTTAAAGAGCAATAAAATATCACAAAAAGTGCTTTGACCATCGCCACAAATATTTAACGAGCTTAACGATAAAAACTCAGAGATGTTTATATTTTTTAAAGAGCAATAAAATATGTCAAAAAGTGCTCTAACCATTGTCCCATAGGTTTAACGATCTCAATGATGAAAACTCGGAGATGTTTATATTTTTTAAAGAGAAATAAAATATCTCAAGCTAGCTACGACAAGTCCTTGGCTACTCTACTCGACCATCCATCCGATGCTTCAAAGAGAAGAGAAAGTGCTCTTTTTTCTTCATGGTAGTTTTAACGAGCCTGAAGAAGGAGACTCAAGGTTTTTCGGATTAACGAGCAAGAAAAATACCATAAAAAGAATGCTCAATCTTCTTCATGGTATTTTAACGAGCCTGAAGAAGGAGACTCAAGGATTTTTCGGATTAACAAGCAAGAAAAATTCCAGAAAAAGAATGCTTGATCTTCCTTGATCTCATGCTTGACGATAGAAGGGTCTATGCGATGCATTTCCTCATAAGACCAAGGAAAAACATCACGGAAGTCCTTAAATAGGCAGGTGGAGCTTGCAATTTCCTCAGGATTGCAATCAGCTCCAATCTGAATGTCTTCCACGGTGCCTGTCATGACAGAAATATTGATGAGCGATGTTTTTGAAACATTGCCCATGTTTCCTTCTGCCTCCAAAGTCTGGAGGATCGTATAGGGTGAGTAGACGATTTCTGGCATGTCAAGGGACAAGATTTGAAGAGGTATCATGTTTAAATTAGATATCGAAACATGATGGTGCGAATCCTCTCAAGGTCGCTCTTCTAAAATCGTGATCTCTCTAATAGCTTCGTCCATAGGTAGGACTTGATTGAGTGGATCGAAAGAAGGAGTGGTTATGGGAGGTGTAGTGTTACCGTTGGCCAAAACCAAAGTGATCAAAGATTTGGATGCAAATTGAATGGCTTGGTAGGCCAATTCAACTGGTGACAGCAGCATCTGTTATCCGTATGTGTCAAGGTCTGAAGGAGCCGGTAGGATCCATGGATTGGTCTGTTCATGAGGAATAGATGAGAGCATATTGACCATCTATGAAACCTTCGGCGGCTAAAGAGGGAAACAACCCATGAGGGAATAAGCCTTCAATAAACCAATACCTAAATTGACATAGCAGTCAGTTCCACCTCCTACTAGGGGTACGAAGCCACTTGGTAATGGTGAATAATCAGGGGTGCAGAAATACAACTGATCCATTGTAATAACCTTTCAATCCAATGGAAATTGGATGATGCAAAAGACAGTAGATACGACGGCTGTCATGGCATATGTCCAACTGCGACCCAACAAGAGATTATAGTCGAGTTTTTTGTCTACGACTTCTATGTCCACTGTTACAGTTTTCCCATACAAGGTGATGGGAAAACTGGCTAGGTATCCTTTTGGGATAAAGGTGTGGCTGTCGAAAGCTTTAAGGGAGTTCAACAGTGGGGTTAGGGTTGGAGAACCCAGGGCAAGCCAACATGAAGTCGACATGACGCAGGTAGAAGCACCTTCGTCAATGACAGTTCTGTGTATACCTTTACCTTTCGAAGTTATATGCACCTAGAATGCAAGCTGGTGGGAAAGGGGAGGTTTACACTTGTCCATGTCGAAAATATCAAGCATGGAATCCTCTGGGTCGATACCACCAATAGCCGAAAGCAAAGCTTTCCATGATGTTGGGCATGTTTGTAATACTTCGAGTGCTGACATAGCCAACGATGCTTGTGCCAAATCCTCTATGATGTTGTAGTGTTGGGTGGCACGTGTGTTGAGTCTTGAAAATGTCATTAATTTCCATTACACTTTCACTATTATGTCCATTATATCACCTCCATTTCACCTCCATTTCACTACTATGTCACCACATTCATCTCACTTTCATTATCATTGGGCTACATTTATGTTTTTCCAATCTTTATTAATTCTAAGCCTTTTAAGTGAATTTGTGGTTAAAAATTAGAAAATAATGTGCATATGCTTATACCTAACAAATGGGTTGAGATTGTTGACATGTGTAGGTTGAAATGAGGCTTCTAGAAGACCCTTATGTGGCACTCTAAGGCCAAATTCGAATTTGAGTGGAAAGAATCATGCGATCATGAGGATATGTGTCACATCTCCTAACTGTATTGTAACTCTAAGAAGACATTTGTCTTATCAGTTCCTATTTTGATTAGGACTATAGAGGTAGAGGGAGAGATTCATGGACTCTCATTAATGAGATGGCTTCTCATATTTTTGTATAAATAGGAGATCTCTCTCCTTCATTTGTTAGCTTAGAGCTTAGCTTATTAGTCTTTTAGCTTGTGAGTTCTTTAGCTTGGAGTTTGTAGTTCTTCCTTGATGGCTTTTGAAAGCTTTAGAGAGCTTTGTTGTACTTTGTAATATTGAAGAATTTGAATAAAGCTTTGATGTTCTCAACATGGAAGGAGATGTGAAGTAGATTTCATGGAGCATATTAGAATGTAAGGTAGAGTAGATTTCATTATGTCATTTAATTGCTTTCAAGTTTGATAGATTAGATTTTTCATTCATGCAATTTTAATTCATGCAAGTGTGTTCAACCGGTTGATTGTAGGTTAGTAATGCACATAGCTTTTTAATGACTAATGACATGATGGAATCATCTTGTCCTTCTGCTGATTTTTTTTTTTTGAGTTCTAATTCTAGCATTGTTATTTCAATCAGTTTTGTTTTGCTCATTTACTTTCCTGCAATTTAGATATCATATTGCTTAACTTGTTCATGATTGCTTCCCATAAGGTAGATTGAGCTGAAGGGTAAAGGATCAGAAGAGTTGAAGTAGTGTGATTAGTTTCCTTTATGCAATTTAATTTCTTGCAATTTAGATATCATATTGCTTAACTTGTTCATGATTGCTTCCCATAAGGTAGATTGAGCTGAAGGGTAAAGGATCAGAAGAGTTGAAGTAGTGTGATGAATTAGTTGCTTTGCTTTCAGTCTTTGAGTTGCTTTAAGTTCAGTTTTTACTTTCTTTTTCATACAGCAGCAAGGATACTGGGTTTCATAGTCACTAGTTCATTGATTGGTTTTTGCATTCCATTTTGATTGAAGTAGCTGCATATTTACACTTTTCTTCAAGTACTAATTCCACCAATAACATATTTTGAGATCTTTTGAAGTGCTAAAGTTTTGGAAGTTACCATTAGGGACTTAGGCCTTAGGCCTTGTCTTGAAATCTCTATCCATACTTGTCCTTTAAAATTATTCTTAAGACCTTAGAATAGGATTTCCATTTGCATTAGACACTTTAGGAAACCAACAAAAACAAAACCCCAAAACAAAATAAAATCTATAAAACAACGAAGTAAGAAAAAGGTTAACTAAGCACATATGGTGCACCACACTTCATCAGTTTACGATACCCGGATTGATAATTTATGTAGAGAAATTTAAGACATTAAATTTACTAGACAACATGCAGATGTATTGTGCGTTGTGTGTCGAAGTGCCCCTTTTGGGGGTTGAATTACAAGGTCCTCAACTGGCCTTTTCATATGCAAATCATTAGGCGGCGGTGGGTTTTTACCTAAGGATGATTTTGCTGTAGGAGTGACAAGATCTCCATAAGATTTGGCTCTTGTGGCGAGTTCTACCGTTTCAAATGTGAAAATGGTAGAAGATCTTTCACTAGCTGAAGGATGCTAGGAACCATCATTGCCCCCTTGTGAGGGTGGCATTTGGTTTGCAATAAGTTTTTGCTACTGCTGGGTAGGGAAAGGATTTTTTAGGACAGCGGGGGTCCGGCCAGTATCCTTTCTAGCAATGTATTTTGTGCATTCTTAAAGATGCGGATAACGATAGGTCATATGGTCTTCAACACATATTTTGCAAGGAAATGTGGTGGGATTATCCTTTCCCTCGTTAGGAGGCACAATGGCCTTCTATTTTAGGTTGGGTTGCTTTGGTGACTACTCTTCAGAAGGAGCAGTCTTTTTCTTATTCTTCTTGTTCTTGCTAGAGGACTTTTGTGTAGACTGCAAAGAGTTTATCGCAATGATAAGAAGAGCAGTCGTATTGGTAGAGGGGTCCACTGCTAGCTTGGCAATGGGACCTCTGATTTGTTTTACACCAGCCCCAGAGGTTGCACCTGTTAGCACCTAAATCTGCCCTAGGCTGAAGGAAGGCAAAATTCAGGGTAACCACAAACCACGCTCAGTCTGGTAGCTAGCCCTACCAGAACAGGAGAGGGCTCTCTCCGAGTCATGCTAAGTGAATAGATAATAAAAAAACAGTCTGAGATGACTTACAATGAAATATTGATCTTAGGCTAGTAAGTGAATATGGATACAAGAAACAATTTTTATGAATGACCGAGCTTCTGGGATGGTATGGGACCAACGATCAGCAAAGAACAGAGAATTTAATACAAAGGCACATATTACTTCGTGAGGCAAGGCAGGCAGAAAGTGTAGCAATTTAGTTTGGAATAACGCGGAATGGAGAGATTGCTGAGGAGTGTGAAAAGGGCATTGGAACATGAATCCTTTTCAACAGAAGAAGAACATTGAACATGAAATTTTCCCACAGGCAGAGCAATAAAATTGAATTCTACCTAATCTCACTCAGAAAATTTCACTGGAAATGAACATGAATTTAATTATGAAACATAACGAAATACATATGAAAACATAAGAGACACATTTGCTACACTCACAACCACAAGAATCTCATGAAACAGAGACGCTGCCTTTCATTAATTCTCTGTCAAAAATACACAGTGAAGCAACAGAGTTTCTTTCCCACAGTCTCCCAGAAGTTACAAGCCAACCAACCCTTTGCAAATAGCTTTCATACAATATATAGAATGTGCCATAAAGATATAGAATTCCCAAGCGTTGGGGAGTTACTCGAATCATTACAAAATGGAGATGAAGATCCAACCATCAGCTACAGGTGCAGCGCTACCAACATGACATTTGGCTTGGGTGACCATTTGCCTTCCTTCGCCACTTGGATAGAAGTCCATCTAGAAAGAAAATGCTTTAAATGCCACCTTTGGTGACAAAAAACCGAAGTGTAGATGAGCGGGGCCACTTGGAGAAGTCGCGAAACGGAAGCAAATTTGGCAATTTTTCCTCTTTGCGCTGCGCCATTTTCTCTGTGTTCCATGCTATTTTGGGGCATGTTTTGGGGCACTTTTAGGTGTCAAAAATGTGCCCAAGTGGGCTTTTTGGAAAGCCTGGCCTGTCTACTTTCTAACCCAACTGGAATTTCTGAATTTGGTTCTCATTTTCCCCTCCAAATCTTCATTCTCCCAAGACTGCTTCCTGTGTGTCAAAAAATGGGAAGAGAGGCCATTTTTTGGGTGTTTTTGACCTCATGGAGACTCAGATCTTGCCCAAATTTCTTTTTCAGGCACCAGTAGTCATGATTTTCCATGCTGAATCCAAAAATGCAAACCATTCCTCATTTGGAGCTCTATATTTTTAGCGTCGCGCCACAGGGAGAAAAACCCTGTGTTTTGCCCAAAAATTTGTCATGTGACCAAAAATTCCCCAAATTTCTTGAAATTTGGGCTGGAGGTTCTCTATGGGGTGTTATGATGGGCCAAGGAAGCCTCAGCCAATATTCGAAGCCGATCTTGCTCTTTTTCCTCTTTTTCTTTTCTTGTTGCTTTCCTCAATTTTGCCTTCAAGCTCCTTATCTGGGCCCTTGCACTCATATTTCGTGTCCTGTAATGATAAGCCATGTGTCTTACCAAGGCAAGGTCCTGATCAGACTTGTCCAACAGCCTCTCCAAGTGCATTTTCATGCTCTCGAGATGCGCCTCCCGATCCTCATTGATCTCTTGCTCCAATGATGTGAGCTCAATTCTTCTCCTTTGAGCAGCTTGGCGATGCTCAATGTTTTGCAGCTCCATAATCGCCCGTTGGTCCCCAAGCTGCTTGTTTCTCTGCTCCAGGTACTTCATGTTCCACTTGGCCCTCTCCAAGTCAAGGGATAAGGCCTCAATCACTGATTGCTGCTCCTGGATGATCTCTGTAAGCTCTGCATTTGTTGGTTCTGTATCTGTCTCATCATCATTGAGGAGAACGAATTCGGTCTCTCATTCACCTGATGGCCCTTCCTCCTACACTGGATCCTTACCTCTACCCTGCTCATGTGATGCTGATGTCGGAAGTGAGGCCCCTTCCACCCCGGGTGGAGATAACACTCGCTTTGCTGCTGCAAATAAGGGTCTACTTCCTTTCTGATAGGTGATGAATACTGGCATAGTAGCAGTCTCATGGCGCTCATACTGATGTTATGGACCACCTATCTCATGCTCTGCCTCTGATACTACCTGTGGAGTGCTAAAGAAGTCACGGGAGATGAAGTCCATCCAATCAATACCCTGCAATCCCAACTGATGATCCACCAAAATCCGGATAAGAGCAAAGTGATAAACACTGTTGAGCTGCTGCTGAGGGGTCTTATGCTGCATGAAATTTTTCATCCTCTCTATGTTCCCGCAAATGAAAAATGGGAGGTTCATCATCCGCACCCTGGTAAAGTGCATGAGCAACCTAATGTGATAGGCATAAAGGCGAGAAAACCTCCCCTCACAACTGAAGTACTTCATGATCAATTTCATGAGCGGAGCATACTCATCTCTCAAAAATCTGAATGGGAAAACTCTCGTGAGCTGACTCAAACAACTGGCCTTAATGTAAGGCTCATAATGATGCCTCTCCACCTTCTTCTTCTTATGCCACTGTTCTCCAACATTTGGTATGCCTGTTGCCACTGATATGGCTTCAGGTGTCAATGTGAAAGTGACGACAGCCAAGATAGACTAACCTCCATGTAGGTGAAGTGCAAAAAGACGGGCCAACTCATGATGAACTCTGACATTTGCCACCCTTTGACAAAATTCAAAACATGCTAGGTGTTGGAAACATGACATAGCAATAGGGCATCCCTGCAACTTAATGAGGGTGTTTGGCTCATCTCTAACATGTTTGCCACTCCTGTGATGTCTCTTGGGGGCCTGTTCCCCTGAAGCTGTATCACTGTGGGTCTCCACCTCATACTCTGATGAAACCTCGGATGCCATGACTGTTGTTTAAAAACTGAATTTAGGCTGCCCTTTTGATGATGGTGAAAGCTAGGTTGTTTTGATAATCTGCCGCCAAGGGGACAGTGAAACAATGGAATATTAGGAGGGGAATAATATAATGGGAACAGGGGTTATAGGGAGAATTTTGTTTAGGGATATGTAGGGGGTTTGGGTATTTTTGATAAGGTAGGGTTTGGGTTTTTGGCAAGGTATGGTTTTAGGGTTTGTATCAAGTAATGGGAGGAGGGGTAAGGGAATATGAGTCTGGTAGTGTTAGGGTAGTGATAGTAGGAAGAATACAATAGGGGAATAAGGAACAGGGGTAGGGAAGGGCAAATACCTTGGCAGCAATATCACTGTTACACAACCCTAGCAAGATGATTTCTTGGTGTCTTTTTATGGTTGCTTTAAGAAATTTTTGCATTCAATCACGGGCATGAAACCATCATATCTTTACCAAATTTGATGCACAAGTGAGTTTAGGTAGCCTACCTTGCAATTAGAGTGTCTTCACAAAAAATTTGGGTGAGTTTGGCAATTTTTGGGCGCTTTGTCTCTGTACGCCACGTGCAAAGCCCAGTGTGCCGCACTCCGGGTGTGCGCCACGCTAGTTGTAATTTAACACTGTAGGTGGGCTCTGTGTGCACTGCGCCCTGTGTGTGCGCCGCGCCCCTGCCTGTGTGTGCCACGCACCCTAAAACCTCCTCAAGCTGCTCCAAATCGCCCGATTTCTCACTCAAAAATTTTGAAATGTTCTCCCAAGCACTTGGTTGCACAATGACTTGGATTCATGATGGAATTTGTGTATATAGGCTTGGAGGTCATGTTTTAAATTTTATTTTTTTTAAAAACCCACTTTCTAATGTCCTGTTTGGCACTCTTTTCATTGATTTTAATATAACCCTGATTTTCACTTTTTCTCTGAATTTTGGGCTCAAACGATGAAATTTTTGACACTTTTTGCGGGGATTGCATGACAGAGAATTTGGCCACGGAAACCATGACTGCACCTGAAGAAATCAACTGTAGATCCCTTTTGAAAATTTTGTCACCAATAACACAGTTTGACTTTTCTTCAAAACAGAGTTTTGAAGAACAGTCAAAGTTTATCAATATGATGATGAAACTCTGCGGATCATTACTTTGCAAGAACATCACTCTGGCCTGCATGGCTTTACTGGACATATTTAAAGATCAAATTGATCAATCCCTAGACCTAATGACCAAAAATGACTTTTGTCCGTTAAAGGACCAAAACCTTGACTGTCATGGACTTTCGTGATTATTTACAAAAGACCGAAGCTAGCGGGAACCAGACATGATGGGAAATGACTAGCATGACCTTCTCCATCAGATTATGGCATGCCCCTAGCGGAATGCAGCTGAGTGAATGAAGCGAGACACCTAAAAAAGAAATGCATAAAGAGTTTTGATCTCTGATGGAGGACTGACCAAACCGACTCTAACATTGGCTCCAATGGGGGATGGTAGCTCCTTGGAGGTGCCAAGAACAGTAGATCTCTGGAGGAGCTAGACAGTGCCTTTTGTCCATTGGGCTATGGATTCATCATTTCAACTACAACACAGGACTCTGACTTATTTATGAAACTGAAATGACCAAGAAATTGACTCAAACTTGACATTGAAATGACTCAAAAACTAACTTGACAGACTGAAACCAAACTGAAATAAAAATGGTATTTACAATGACAGTGGAAGCAGCATTAATAAATCAACAGTGGTACCACTTGAGCAGCCGACCATTGATCGGCCCTCCTGGACAATCTTCCCCATTCATTTCCTTCAGAAGAAAGGCATTCTGACCCCTATATGCTGCAATCTTGAAAGGACCTTTCCAAAGATTCTCGAACTTTCTGTGCTTACCTTTCTCTTCATTCCTTGCATCCCACTTCAGCACCACATCATCCAACTGAAATATATCAGCCTTTGCTTTTTTGTCATAGATTTTCTTTATTTTCTCCTGCAATTTGGATGTGTTCTTGAAAACTTCTTCTCTTGTCTGCTGCAAGTGGACCATTTGATTCAACCTCTTATTCCAGCTCTTTTTATTTATTTCCAGCAGCTTCTTGATGATGTTGACCAATGATTTATTCGAAGATTCCACCAATCCATTGCCTTGCAGATGATAGGCAGTTGAGTGACCCAAAATGATGTGATATTTATGACAAAATTCTACCATCCTCTTTGATTTGAACGTTGTTGCATTATCGGTGATTAACTTATTCAGACAACCAAAGCAAGACAAGATGTTATTTTCGAGAAATGAAATGATTACCGTATCTGTATCTTGTCTGGTGGGAGTTGCCTCAATCCATTTTGTGAAATAATATGTCGCTGTGAGGATCCATCTATGCTGACCGGAAGAAGCGGGATGAATTTCACCAATGAAATCCAACCCCCACTACTGAAAAAGAAGCGCTCACCTCAATGGGCTTAAGTGGCAAAGGCTATAATTTATGTTTTCCTTCGAAAATCTAACATTTATGACAGCGCTTGACCATCTTGTACACATTAGCAAACAATGTAGGCCAATAGTACCCTGCTCTCAAAATTTTATTTGTTGTTGACTTCCAAAAAAGGTGACCACCGCACTCTCCTCCGTGGAAATCCTCCATGACTTTCTTTACCTCCTCTTCCACCAAACAATTCAAAAAAACGCCACCGGGATCTTTCCAATATAGCGCAAAATTTAGAATGCAAAACTTGGCGGCCTTCAACTTGAGTGTTCTCGCTTTCTTTCTAGTCATGCCAGGCGGTAGTGATACATTTTTTAGCACATATATTATATCTGAATACCATGGGGACAGAACAAACATTTTAGATACCTGAATGGATGATATTTCCTCATTCTCATCGGACATAGTAGCAATCAGATTTATGTCAAAGGCATGCAAGTTTGATTTGGCCATTAACTTCGCCAACCCCTGTCCTTTAACTAGATTTGTGGGATTTATTTCCACATCATATTCCAGCAAGGCTGCAATCCATTTGCCTCTTCTTCCTTCCGGATCGGTCTGCACTAAAACATATTTTATAGCAGCGTTAGGAACATAAGCCAAAATATGAGAATGTAGAATATATACCCGGAAATCCTTCAATGCCTTCACTAGTGCTAGGGCTTGCTTCTTAATGATGTTGTACTTTAAAGTTGCATCTCTTATCGCTCTGCTGAAGAATGCAATGGGTCTTTCATGATCATCTCTTTTCTACAATAATACTGCTACCATAGTGTGCTCTGAAGCAAATGAAAACAATATGAAATCCTAAGTGTAGTCCAGGCTGACTAGAACTGGAGCTGAAGAAAGGGCCAATTTGACCAAATTGAAAGATTTTACAGCCTCCTCTGTCCATTTCACTTGGTTGTCCTTCTTGAGCATGTTGGTCATCTCTCTTAAGTGTTCAGCAAGATTAGGCACAAAGCGACGCAGAAAATTCATCTTACCATTGAACGATTGTATCTCTTTTTTATTCCGGGGCAAATTGATTTGCTGAATTGCTTGCACACGTTGTTACCGGGAATAGTGTCTATGTAGAACTGCTAATCCCACTAAGGCTGGTAGCTACCTTAGAAACAAACAAACTAAAACTACTTTTGTTTTCCTTTATGAAAGATAGATGAGATAAGAATAAAGGAGACCAACCTCTGTCTTGCGCTTGGTTCCTTACTCGATTCCTCTCTCTTCTGATAGTCCTTCGCTACTTGTTTTCGTACCCAGCTTCATAGAATACCTGTAGAATCAAAGAAGCATAACACTATACGAGAACATGGATCTATTATCATAAGAAATATAGGATCAGATGTATATTAACCACAGAAATGCACAAAACATCAATCACACAAGTGTATGGAGGAAAACTTGAATACTTTTATTGATAATCAAGAAAGAGGCAAGAGAATTACAACTGATTGTTCTGACCCAGCATCATCCTCTCAGCAAGTAAGCCCTTCTTCACCTCATGAAAAGCTTAGATCACCCAACACTATGATGTTGTCTTAAGAAACCAACAACAATTCCTTACAAGATGCAAAATTCCAGCCTCTGGATCTCTGGGATGAGGGATCCATATATAGATGTCTGCAAGGGAGGTGAGTCAGCTTGAGATTTGATTAGTGTCTTCCCTCTAATAGTTCTTGATTCCACTTGGATATTGATGATCTCTTACTCATCCCTGGTCGAATTCAGAGAGGCAAGTGTCACAGGAGAAGTTTCTGGAAGATTCCATGCTTCCCCACCTTGCGGATTGACCCTGCCATTTGTCCCTTCTCACCCATTGCACCCCATAGAAGGGATTTTTGAAATGAAACACACCTAATGTGTGTATTTAGGTGGGATGCAACGCAATTTGCCTATGGAGCAGGTGAAATGGTCCAGTTTTGACCAGTTCTGAGTAGTTTTTCATGGAGAACTTCTGGGAGATGTTGTAATCAGTTGACCATGTTCTTTTAGGGGTTGGAACAACACCTTTAGGGACTTAGGAGCCCGTTTATGGACATTTATGCTCGAGGTTGCAATGCCCAAAAATGTCTATAACAGTTGCCCCCTAAAACATGAGGTCGTTAATCTTTTGATGTCGGGTGAAATGCTTTATCATGAGGATCCGAAGTTCTTTCAAGCTGGAAGGAGACCTGTAATAAGATACAATACAATACATTATCTTCACAATATTTTTATGATCTAGCTGAGGCGGGCATTCCCATGCTCAGCTTTATAAATTCATTTTCATGTACATAGGACAGACAATCGTCTGAGTGTAGACTGATGATTCTGGTAGAGCCATCATCCCTTAGATTGGATGATTATCTGTGCAGCAATGATGTACATTTGATGTCTTTATTTTCTTGAATATATATCGCAACCCAGATGGATGAAACTAGATCCGAGTTCTTCAATCTCGTTCGATCTTCACTCGAAGTACAAGTCAATCCATGTGAGAGATGTTCTGGTGTCGAACATGGAAAGACATCGCCTGATTACCAACCAATTATGTAAGTTGTTAACAGGCGTGAGAGGAATCACCGATAATGATAATGATCCTCAAGGTACTTCAGTACAATTCACGTGGTGTGAATAAGGGACTTGGTGTCAAACACCACGTAAAATCTTTCGGTCGAAGGCCATTGATGTAAACCTGTCGCCGGAAGTGAGAAACTTGCCATTGAGGCATGCAAGCTTCAAAGTACTGAAAGGGTTGTTCCTAGATCGACTTCTTGGATAATGAGCTGATGTCGACAAGAAGCGATCTGTCATAGGAGGGCCTTAATGAATCCCACATCAATGACACGGAATGGAGCAAATGATTTTAATGGAGGTGAAAACAATCTGGTGATATACGGTTCAGGGTGGCGGTCATGAAAGAATGGAGCGAAAATGTATTATAGTGGGTGAGACACAGGTGAATTCTCTGAGCGACTTCTCTTGAACATATCGGCGACACTGACATGATGGATTGGTAGCATTAACCCCAAATGTGGATGGTGTGATGGAACCATGGTGATATGACCAGTGAATGGAACAACCCAACCCGACTAGGATGCGGAGTGAAAGTGTCATGTTCAAGAGCGACTTGCTACCAACAAAGTTTCTTCAAGTTTTCTTCCCAATTTTTCCCCAGTCATTGCTGACTAGTACCTCTTTATTTTTGTCAAGCTTGAGGAGGATAACATATGCTTGTTCTATAATTTTCCCTCTGGGCAAACCCATCGCTATGTTTTAACGAGCCTAGCGATAGTAAAACTCGTTCTTGTCTGTTATGGACAAGTTTGTCGCTATTAGGTTTTAACAAGTTTAACGACAAAGATAACTCGGTCCTTTTAAATCTTAGAGAGTCTGAAAAGGAACGTAAAGGAAACTCCAATATCCTTTTTCATCATCTAATCCCTTAAGTCCGAAAAAGTATAAAATAATACGAAAGGGATGAATTTTCGGTACTTTTAACAAGCCGAACAAAACAATCGCTCGATCTTTTTGTGTAATAATCCCTCAGGTCCAAAAAGATTAAAATCTAAAGGAGGGATAGCACTTCCGGTCACTTTAAAGAGCTGGAGAGGCCGATGGCTCGACAATCTTTTCATATTTTACGAGTCAGTTGAAAAGAGATTAAAGGAGAGTCATCTTTAAGGAATGAGTGATAAATTCGGGTAGCAGCTGATTCCAGGTAAGGTTTGGAATTTTCCAATCACGGCAGTGTCACAAGGATGGCTAACAAGATCACTCTTCACAGCTGTTCCTCAAAAGGGGTAAACAATCAAGTGGAGGTGAATGATCGGCCAATACAGAGTGGAGGTGATGATGAGAACACGACCAAGGCTTCAAAGGCTGAAGTACTACATTCACGATGGTTATTTACCGGAAATTGGTTCATTTTTTATTTTAAAATGAGCTTAAACACTAGGGGAAACACTTGCTCATTGCTTATGTTTATTTTTTAATGAGCATGAAGTCCGCATTAAAACTGCTCAATCCAGTCGTATAATAAGGATGTCTCATCTAAGATGCCATTTTTGTGGAGCTTGCACCTTACAAAGCTTTGCTCCGGATCCTTTCTTTATGCAGGTTAGGAAACGACTAATCCTACGAGTTTAAAGGGTTAGAGGACCTACAAATTTAAAAAATAAATAGTCGCTCTTCACTTGCACGCCAAAAGGTTTGCATGCCCCCAGGTATAGAGCAAAATTTCTAGGTTACCAAGAAAGTTTCACCCGCGTAGCGGATAAAATTCTTTCTCGACGATGCCTATCGAAATAGGAAAGGGGGAGTGGTGTCACCCGGCATAACCTTAACGAAGGTATCTTATTCTAGTTTGTTCCCATTTTCCTGTAAGGACGAATTCGCCACATTAGTCATATATCCCTCATGGAAATAAACCCTATACCCAAGGTTCTCTTGCCGAAGCAGACCAGGGTGCATGCCCCCTGGGTTCCAGTCATATCCTCTGAATCACTTGTGCTCATCAGGAGGACGGACTGGGCATTTATGAGACATTCCTTGCATGAAAATACCATTCAGAGATGGTATATGACTACTTGCTATGCGTGAACCGGGGAATGAAAGCTAGTCTACGAGCTTGACCACTCTTCCTTCGTGCGGAAAACACATTACTCTAAAGAGTGAGGAGACAATGGCTCCCATGCAATAAATATAGTCTCATCCAAGGAGTAGATTATAATCCAGGGGTCCTTGGACTACCATTACGTTCATGTGAACGGTTTTCCCTCTCAATGTAATGGGCACATTGAGAAGGATCCCTAACGGTCGACTAGTTCCTTTGTCAAAGCCTGTTAGATTTCTCATTTCAGGCAAAAGCAATGGCGAACCAAGCACTTTCCAAGCAGTTGAGGAAATGATACTCACAGAAGCCCCTTCATTTATGATGGTACCAGCCATAACCATTCTATATACTTGAGCGATGATTCAGAATGGTACACTGGCCGGTAAACGGGGTCTGTCTAGTAGATTCCAGTCAAAGGAAACAACCAGGTTGCTTGGAGGTGGGACCAAATAGACAACCGGGTATGACTCTGACGAACTTCCTTCCTGCAGTAAAGGAATGGGTAAGTTTCCCCCATGTTCATCGGAGTCTATGCTTACGAAAAGAATTTGGACGGTGTCATCCTTATTCTCTTCGATGACTGTATCATCTGAAGATGGAACCTCTGAAGGCAAGACCAGGTCAATTGCTGCCTTGACCTTTTGACTTTCGTCTGGTATGGATTCAGATGGTTCTTATTCAATGATAGATGCTTCGGTTGACCAAAAGGGCATGTCAGCCAAATTTTCAACTAGTGACGGACTCGGCAAGAGTTTCTTATATCCAGGAGGGAGCTGTAACTGTGAAACCGGATGGTCGTCCAAAACTATTTTAGCCTCATCTAAGAAGGGACAACGGTGGACGGCATGATCGCCTTCACACAGTTTACAAGGAAATTTACATTTTCCTTTTTGTCCAGGGGCTTCACTTTCACTAGTTGACGGTGTATTTTCAACATGATCATCAGAGGTTGACAACACCGGGTTGTGAAAACGAGGAGACCAGTCCCTTAAGATCCAAGGGATGCAAGGACAATCTCGATGATAGTGGTCTCCTTTTCAAATGACACATGGCGATTTAGGCCTGGTCGGTGCAATGTGTGGATTTTCGCTAGACGACGCTTGGTTGCCCCTTTTCGCCTTTGGCTCCTTCTTCTTATTCTCTTTCTTCTTCTTCTCTTTCTTCTTCTCAGGTACTTGATTTTTGGCTTTACCAGCTTCATCAAGTGAAGAGGAAGGAGGAGAGGAAGACTTGGATGAAGTAGAGCGTTGGGGGGTAACTCTGGTGTCGTTTAGTTGCTGACTCGATTGTTCAGGAATCGTGGTGTTCTGAACGACGGAGGTTGAGAAAAGCCATACGGGCAAGCCGATTGTCAATCCTGGAAGCGACAATGTGGCCATATGGGGTACACCAATATCTCCCCAAGAGGAGAAGGGACTAGGATTTCCTCCAAGGGGAACTCCTTGGTTGGTGGACTCCATTTTCCTCAACCTAAGACCAATGTAGCAAAGGTGATAATTATTCTATTTAAAATAAATTTTAGATGCTTTGAGACAACTTGTTTTTTCAATTTTTAAGAGTTGAGAAAAAACAAAAGATGACTCTAGTTGCCTTCGATTTTTAATGAGCTTGAAGTGACAAGTGCTCAGATGGACCTTTTCTGTTAAGGAGTCTGAAAAGGAATGAAAGGGACTGCTCTGGAAATCTAGACAGAGAAAAAACCAAACCAATCGCAAAACTGCAGAATACCTTTTACGGTACGGCAGTCAATCTTCCCGAATGTTGTGTTCAGTGCTTTGCGATCGATAGGGCGGTAGACACGGCTTCCTATGGATAAAGGATAAAGCCTATTGCGGTCTCCCAAAATATACTCGACGGTACGTGGGAGCACAAGTCCGTATTGGCACTTATCGTCTCAAAGTGGAGGAATCACCCAACCAACAGTGAAAACAACAGTTACCAGGCTTTACGACGCCGGAATATGTCTCTAGCCTAGACTTCTAGATGTTGTGCGTTAGGTTCCAAAGCGTTTTTAGATTCATTAAATTTATTTTATAGTTGATCTTGCTTAAGAAATTTTCCTTTCAGGTTCACCACGTGATGTAGATGTACAATTCCTAAAATGCAATCTAAGATGATAAACAGTCGTTTAATCTTCTTTTTGCAAATGAAAATCCTAGCTACTAAGGAAAGAGAGATGGCATTCTTTCAACAAAGAGCAAAGAGCACACACTATATGCACTGTCCTAAATCAAACCAACAAACAGTCTAAATGCAAATGCACATGCATGTATTTGTTTTTAGCCTTCTTAATGTGTAAATGATAAAAATAAAGCTAATGCGCAAATCTGAATTATTTTTCAAAGCGACAATTACTAACAAGATTATTTTCAAGAAAAAATGAGGACAATGACAACACTTTGCGATTTGGAATTGAAAACTTGCTTTCAACACTAGAAAAACTACTAATTCAGATCAAATACAATAGTAACAGGGTAATCGACTATCAAGAACAATCAGATTCTCTTCTATGATTGAAAACGACACTTGCGACACTTTCAAATCAAGAAACGACAGTACAATTACGCTACTTCTTTGTAAAGGAGAACTGAAAATGACTCAAAAAATACATAAAAAAATTTACAGTTCTTTGCACAATGGAGGCAGAATAACAGCAAGGAAAGGGGTTTCAAACAGAGGTGTACTGACTATAGGCAGCAAAACTCCTGAATAGATCTGAAAAGAGTGAACACAGAAACCAAAATTTAGGAACAAAGCCTTGTCTGATCAGCGCACTTGTAACACAGTGAAACTGAAATGCAACGCACCTACTACACTCGGGAAGTGCGCTGCATTTGAAGTTCACAGAACAGACTGTGTGCTAGACCAGGGACGAGACTTTGATTGGATTCTGGGTCACAGTTTGCAGTTCAGTTCAGAGATTTAGGCCAAGCAAGTGGTAATCAACAAATCAATCATAGGGGTAGATCTAAGGAGGTTACTAGAGCCACCACAAGGGCAATTAGAAAGCTTGTAAATCAATTGTTTAATTCATAAACAAAACCCGGAGATTGACTGAAGCAACGTTGATCTACTTTGCACTTGCATAGCAAATGCAGTTCGAAGGCTAGCTGGCTTGACTTCAAGCTCCGTCTGTAAGTTTATAAAGTAAACAAATGTAGATGAACAAACAATCTACTGGCTCCCCAGTGGAGTCGCCATTTTGTTACCGGGAATAGTGTCTATGCAGAACTGCTAATCCCACTAAGGCTGGTAGCTACCTTAGAAACAAACAAACTAAAACTACTTTTGTTTTCCTTTATGAAAGATAGATGAGAGAAAAATAAAGGAGACCAACCTCTGTCTTGCGCTTGGTTCCTTGCTCGATTCCTCTCTCTTTTGATAGTCCTTTGCTACTTGTTTTCGTACCCAGCTTCACAGAATACCTGTAGAATCAAAGCAGCATAACACTATAGGAGAACATGGATCTATTATCATAAGAAATATAGGATCAGATGTATATTAACCACACAAATGCACAAAACATCAATCACACAAGTGTATGGAGGAAAACTTGAATACTTTTATTGATAATCAAGAAAGAGCCAAGAGAATTACAACCGATTGTTCTGACCCAGCATCATCCTCTCAGCAAGTAAGCCCTTCTTCACCTCATGAAAAGCTTAGATCACCCAACACTATGATGCTGTCTCAAGAAACCAACAACAATTCCTTACAAGATGCAAAATTCCAGCCTCTGGATCTCTGGGATGAGGGATCCATATATAGATGTTTGCAAGGGAGGTGAGTCAGCTTGAGATTTGATTAGTGTCTTCCCTCTGATAGTTCATGATTCCACTTGGAGATTGATGATCTCTTACTCATCCCTGATCGAATTCAGAGAGGCAAGTGTCACAGGAGAAGTTTCTGGAAGATTCCATGCTTCCCCACCTTGCGGATTGACCCTGCTATTTGTCCCTTCTCACCCATCGCACCCCATAGAAGGGCTTTTTGAAATGCAACACACCTACTGTGTGTATTTAGGTGGGATGCAATGCACTTTGCCTATGGAGCAGGTGAAATGGTCCAGTTTTGACCAGTTCTGAGTAGTTTTTCATGGAGAACTTCTGGGAGATGCTGTAATCAGTTGACCTTGTTCTTTTAGGGGTTGGAACAACACCTTTAGGGACTTAGGAGCCCTTGGTTTATGGACATTTATGCTTGGGGTTGCAATGCCCAAAAATGTCTATAACACACATGCTGGGTCAATACGAATGCCATCCTTTGAAATAATGTGCCCGAGCAATTTGCCTTCCTCCATGGCAAACAAGCTCTTCTTAGGATTCAGCGATAAACCATATTTTCTGCACTTTTGAAAAACAGTTTTTAGATGATGCATGTGCTCTTCATCCGATTTGGAAAACATGGTCAAATCATCCAGGTATACCACCAAAAACACATCTTTCTCATTTGCAAAAGCCAAGTCCATTGCACGCTGAAATGTGGCACCTGCATTCTTTAAACCGAAAGGCATTTTGGCATAATGAAAGGCTCCCCATGGAGTGGTGAATGCTGTCTTGTCTCGGTCATCCTCATGGACAGAAATTTGGTTATATCTAGAATAACCATCAAGTAGTGACTTACAAGATTCCCCCACTACTCGCTGAAGTATATGGTCCATTTTGGGCAGTGGATAGTTGTCCTTCAATGAGACTTTATTGAGATTTCTGAAATCAATGCACAAGTAGATCTCACCTGTCTTCTTTCATACGGGCACCAAGTTAGAGATCCAATCTGAAAATCTAATGGGCACAATGATACCTGACTTGTACAACCTGTTTACCTCCTTTTCAATAGATGGCAGCAACTTTGGATTTATCCTTCTCAACTTCTGTCTAAATGGTTTTTGATTAGGTGATGGGTATAGTGTGCTGAATAATATTGATATCATAGGTCTTTAAGTCAGAATAATCCCAAGCAAACACATCTGCAAATGAAGCCATCAAACTGATATATTTGTCCTTGATCTTTGGCGGCAATGCTTTGGACAATTTTACCAACTTAGGATTGGCAGCTATTCCTATGTTGACCTCTTCTACACCCTTCTCTGTTGGCTGCAATTTTGGCTTAAAAGTTCTTCTAGAGGTATCAGGCCTTTAGGAATAATGTTATTCTTTAGCTGCAACACGTCCATTTCATTAATCTGCGCTTCATTTGTACCATTCCCTTTACCATCGTCGTTTTCTACATCAATTGAGGTTTCTTTGGACTTTCCTTTATTTTGCAGAAAATCATTAATCTCCTCATCATCTTGAAACACTTGCCAATATCTCTGATTGTCTAGAATGGTTGGACGATGCTTGACATGGATTTCAAATTTATTGCTGGAGTTCATTGGGATTTTCAAACTACTTGCTGCCTTGGCAAGAGCGTCAGCAATACTATTTTGTATATGAGGTACACATGTCAAGGTGTATTCTGAAAATAATTTTAAGATGTCTAAAACTGCATTATGATAGGCCCGCATCCTAGGATGCTTTGCTTGATACTCGCCTCTGACCTGCTTTATTACCAATTCGGAGTCGCCATATACCGAAATCCTTTTAGCATTCAGCTTTCTTAGAATCTTCAGGCCAGCAATCAGAGCTTCATATTCAGCTTCATTGTTTGAACACTCAAAAGCCAACTTGTAAGAGCATACCCGCACGCTACTAGGCACTTTGTTTGGGGTGGAGAAAGGACTGCGTACCCAAATTCCAATTCCAGCACCATCATTTCCCACTGCTCCATCAAAATCCATGGTCCATAAGCCTTCTTCCTCCTCTAGCAAGTGCTGGAAATCTGTTTTGTTGTGCCTTGTTTGCTTGCTGTCCATTACTTTCAGCTGATTGCCCAACATTGTTCTGCTGTTCTTGTCCTTCTTTCTTTAAAATTTCTCTGAAATTTTCTGTTATTTCTGGAATATCATCTACTTCTACTAACTGACTATCTATATCATTTAAACTATCTGAATACAAAACAAAAGACTCTAAATCTGTATGTACATAGTTAATTGGATGATTTATTGGTTTCTCCTTGCTTGTGATCATATATTTCGTTTTTTTTTCCCGACATAATTTCCTCATTTGTCCAAACACCGAAATCGTTGCATAGGAGAAATCTAGTTGTAGTGTCCCTTTCAATTTCGCTACCCAAGACCTGGGAAGAAGCATCCAAAACCTTGGAGGAATATCTGCTACCACCACATCCATCAAAACATTTTTCATTGGAAGTTGATCCAGACTCACAACCAAGTCTTTGATGAGTCCTATACATCTCACTCTACTGGAATCAAATGAATATAGATCATGGTATTGCCGGGTGATGTCCAGACCAAGCTTATCCATGATAGCCTTGGGCATGAGATTGTGAGAGGCTCCAGAATCGAACATGGCATTATGTAACACAAAATCATGCAATCTTAAACTGATGTAAAAGAGTGGCACATCACTATCAGGAGACTCACCATTCGATGTTGGTCCAAAAATCATTTCAGGTTGATTTTCTTCAACATTTACCATGTCGGACATTGGGTCTAAATTCAACATCTTAGATATTTTTCCTCTATAACTATTGTTCTTCATTATTTCAGTCAAGGGGATGGATACCTTTAACTTAGAAATCTCATTCTCTAAGTTAAAAGCGAGAATCTTTTCTACCTCTTTGACTGGGATTTCTTTCCTTTCCTTTTCTTTTGATGCGGCTTGCTGATGTGATTGTTCTGCTGATGTTGATTTACTGCTCTCCGGACCAACCACCTCCTTTCCTTTTCTTTGTGTAGCTGATGAATCGTTCTTTGCTACTTCAACCTCCTTCTTTTTCTAAATTGGCTTGGTCGGCACATCTCTGTTTCTAAGTGAATATCGTTGCTGTTGTGCAGACAGAGCATTCATATATCCCTTTGATATTCCTCTAATTCTTCTTCTAAACAGTGTCACTAGCCAGAATGAAATCCATGTCTTTGTGTGCAGTTGAACTCACCGCACACTCCTCTTCTTCGGTAATGTAAGTAGGCAGCTCATTTGGAGTAAAGAGGTGGTTCTCTTCACCTATTACATTCCCGTCCTCATCTGACTCCAGTCCATGCACAAAATTTTGCTGCAAAGGTGTCTATACTGGCTGTTGTGCTACCTGCTCTTGGGTTCACTGATCTCTCTATCTTATTCTATATTGTGGCTGCTGCTGGCCACAGAAGTTAGGATTCCTAACTTGTGGCTCAGGCTTGTCGAGCTTCACCCTTTCAAGCATCTGCTCTACCTTTTTTAGTAATTGATCCATTGAAGAAGACTCTTCCTTAACAATGACTTTCTTTTCTTCTTTCGCTCTAGCTCTTTTGGACAGCAGATTCGCTTCAACGCTGACCACAATCTTCTGCATGTCTTCCATTGTGGCCGGTTCTCTCTCTCTTAATTGGTAGGCCATATCAGTGTCAAAACCATCCAGAAATTTCATCATAGCTAGTCCCACGGGTGGCTTTAGATGATCTGGAATCTCGTTATAAACTGTATTGAATTTGAAACAATAATCTTGGACCGACTCACCAGCATTTCGTTTGATTTTTTCATATTCAGCCAGAATTTGAAGGGGATTCTTTTTCACTTCCCATCGATTTAAAAATTGTCTTTGTAGTTCGGCCAAGGTAGTGATACTTGCTGTCGGCAAACCTCTGAACCATTTCCTGACATCACCTGCAAATGTCTATACAAAGAATCTTATTGCCACATTCTCCGCATCGATCTCATGGAGTTCATAGAAGTCTGTCATTTTGTCCACATGTTGCTGAGCAGTAATGTTGTTAGGAGTGCCATCAAAAAACAGGATTTTACTTTGATAATCCGCTGGCATATCATCTAGAACTTAGGGTAGAACAAGGGGTGCAAAACGGGTAGCCATCACTCTCGGTGGATTTGGCCATGGAGGTGTTGGAGGAGTGTGCACAGTTTGTAAGGAGCTGGCAATTGGAGTTTGGGGCTGTGTTGCAATATAATTATCAATTAACTTATTAGCTCTTTCTGCTTCAAGGTCTACAAGAAATTGAGGATTGGGGACAGTATAGTCAACAGCCCTTTCAGATTTAGACTCAAACAATGATATTTCAAATCGCTCTTCAGACTCAAGCTCTTCAAGATACTCGAAAATGTCAAGACATGAATGGGATTTGAACACGGGAGTTATGGTGCTTTCTTGATGAAGGAGTCTCGGAATCAAATTGGGGTTTTCGTAAATATGAGGAGGATCTAGGTTGGGATTGGCTCTGGTGTATCGTCTCAAAGCCAGCTTGCTATTGAGAAAAATCATAGGACACAACCAACTTACTCAGCCTATCCAATCCTAAGCTCATCATCCGGAAGCTTAGAATTATTATGAAACAAGGGGATTTGATTTCAGCTTTGTTTTACCCCAGTAGAGTCGCCACTATGTTAGCACCTAAATCTACCCTAGGCTGAAGGAAGGCAAAATTCAAGGTAACCACAAACCACGCTCAGTTTGGTAGCTAGCCCTACCAGAACAGGAGAGGGCTCTCTCCGAGTCATGCTCAATGAATAGATAAGAAAAAATGGTCTGAGATGACTTACAATGAAATATTTATCTTAGGCTAGTAAGTGAATATGGATACAAGAAACAATTTTTATGAATGACCAAGCTTCTAGTATGGTATGGGACCAACGGTCAGCAAAGAACAGAGAATTTAATACAAAGGCACAGATTACTTCGTGAGGCAAGCCAGGCGGAAAGTGTAGCAATTTAGTTTGGAATAACACGGAATGGAGAGATTGCTGAGGAGTGTGAAAAGGGCATAGGAACATGAATCCTTTTCAATAGAAGAAGAACACTGAACATGAAATTTTCCCACAGGCAGAGCAATAAAATTGAATTCTACCTAATCTCACTTAGAAAATTTCACTGGAAATGAACATGAATTGAATTATGAAACAGAATGAAATACATATGAAAACATAAGAGACACATTTGCTACACTCACAACCACAAGAATCTCATGAAACAGAGCCGTTGCCTTTCATTAATTCTCTGTCAAAAATACACAGTGAAGAAACAGAGTTTCTTTCCCACGGTCTCCCAGAAGTTACAAGCCAACCAACCCTTTGCAAATAGCTTTCATACAATATATAGAATGTTCCATGAAGATATAGAACGCCCAAGGGTTGGGGAGTTACTCGAATCATTACAAAATGGAGATGAAGAGCCAACCATCAGCTACAGGTGCAGCGCTACAAACATGACATTTGGCTTTGGTGACCGTTTGCCTTCCTTCGCCACTTGGATAGAAGTCCATCTGGAAAGAAAATGCTTTAAATGCCACCTTTGGTGCCAAAAAACTGAAGTGTAGATGATCGGGCCCAATTGGAGAAGTCGCGAATCGAAATTTCGTGAAACGGAAGCAAATTTGGCAATTTTTCCTCTATGCGCCGCGCCATTTTCTCTGTGCACTGTGCTATTTTGGGGCCTGTTTTGGGGCACTTTCAGGTGTCTAAAATGTGCCCAAGTGGGCTTGTTGGAAATCCTGTCCTGTCTAATTTCTAACCCAACTGGAATTTCTGAATTTGATGCTCATTTGCCCCTCCAAATCTTCATTCTCCCAAGACTGCTTCCTGTGTGTCAAAAAAGGGGCAGAGAGGCCATTTTTTTGGGTGTTTTTGACCTCCTAGAGACTCAGGTCTTGCCCAAATTTCTTGTCTAGGCACCAGTAGTCATGATTTTCCATGCTGAATCCAAAAATGCAAACCATTCCTCATTTGGAGCTCTATATTTTTAGCGTCGCGCCACTGAGGGAGAAAAACTCTCTGTTTTGCCCAAAAATTTGTCATGTGACCAAAAATTCCCCAAATTTCTTGAAATTTGGGCTGGAGGTTCTCTATGGGGTGTTATGATGGGCTAAGGAAGCCTCAGCCAAGATTCGAAGTCGATCTTTCTCTTTTGCCTCTTTTTCTTTTCTTGTTGTTTTCCTCAATTTCGCCTTCAAGCTCCTTATCCGGGCCCTTGCACTCATATTTCGTGTCCTGTAATGATAAGCCATGTGTCTCAGCAAGGCAAGGTCCTGATCAGCCTTGTCTAGTAGCCTCTCCAAGTTCATTTTCACGCTCTCAAGATGGGCCTCTCGATCCTCATTGATCTCTTGCTCCAATGATGTGAGCTCAATTCTTCTCCTTTGAGCAGCTTGGCAATGCTCACGAATGTTTTGCAGCTCCATAATCGCCCACTGGTCCTCAAGCTGCTTGTTTCTCTACTCCAGGTACTTCATGTTCCACTTGGCCCTCTCCAAGTCAAGGGATAAGGCCTCAATCACTGATTGCTGCTCCTGGATGATCTCTGTAAACTCTGCATTTGTTGGTTCTGTATCTGTCTCATCATCATTAAGGAGAATGAATTCGGTCTCTCGTTCACCTGATGGCCCTTCCTACTGCACTGGCTCCTTACCTATGCCCTGCTCATGTGATGCTGATTTCGGAAGCGAGGCCCCTTCCACCTCGGGTGGAGATAACACTCGCTTTGCTGCTGCAAATAAGGGTCTACTGCCTTTCTGATAGGTGATGAATACTGACATAGTAGCAGTCTCATGGCGCTCATACTGATGTGATGGACCACCTATCTCATGCTATGCCTCTGATACTACCTGTGGAGTGCTAAAGAATTCACGGGAGATGAAGTCCTCCCAAGCAATACCCTGCAATCCCAACTGATGATCCACCAAAATCCGGATAAGAGCAAAGTGATAAACACTGTTGAGTTGCTGCCAAGGGGTCTTATGCTGCATGAAATTTTTCATCCTCTTTATGTTCCCGCAAATGAAAAATGGGAGGTTCATCATCCGCACCCTGGTAAAGTGCATGAGAAACCTAATGTGATAGGCATAAAGGCGAGAAAACCTCCCCTCACAACTGAAGTACTTCATGATCAATTTCATGAGCGGAGCATACTCATCTCTCAAAAATCTGAATGGGAAAACTCTCATGAGATGACTCAAACAACTGGCCTTAATGTAAGGCTCATAAGGATGCCTCTCCACCTTCTTCTTCTTATGCCAATGTTCTCCAACATTTGGTATGCCTGGTGCCACTAATATGGCTTTGGGTGTCAATTTGAAAGTGACCCCAGCCAAGATAGACTGACCTCCATGTAGGTGAAGTGCAAAAATACGGGCCAACTCATGATGAACTCTGACATTTGCCACCCTTTGACAAAATTCAAAACATGCTAGGTGAAGGAAACATGACATAGCAAGAGGGCATGCCTGCAAATCAGTGAGGGTGTTTGGCTCATCTCTAACATGTTTGCCACTCCTATGATGTCTCCTAGGGGCCTGTTCTCCTGAAGCTGTATCACTGTGGGTCTCCACCTCATACTCTAATGAAACCTCGAATGCCATGACTGTTGTTTATAAACTGAATTTAGGCTGCCCTTTTGATGATGGTGAAAGCTAGGTTGTTTTGATAATCTGCCACCAAGGGGACAATGAAACAAGGGAATATTAGGAGGGGAATAATATAATGGGAACAGGGGTTATAGGGAGAATTTTGTTTAGGGACATGTAGGGGGTTTGGGTATTTTTGATAGGGTAGGGTTTGGGTTTTTGGCAAGGTAGGGTTTTAGGGTTTGTATTGAGTAATGGGAGGAGGGGTAAGGGAATATGAGTTTGGTAGTGTTAGGGTAGTGATAGTAGGAAGAATGCAATAGGGGAATAAGTAACAGGGGTAGGGAAGAGAAAATACCTTGGCAGCAATAACAATGTTACACAACCCTAGTAAGATGATTTCTTGGTGTCTTTTTGTGGTTGCTTTAAGAAATTTTTGCATTCAATCACGAGCATGAAACCATCATATCTTTACCAAATTGGATGCACAAGTGAGTTTAGGTAGCCTACCTTGCAATTAGAGTGTCTTCACAAAAAATTTGGGTGAGTTTGGAAATTTCTGGGTGCTTTGTCTCTGTGCGCCGCGCGCAAAGCCCAGTGCGCCGCGCTCCAGGTGTGCGCAGCGCTAGTTGTAATTTAACACTGCAGGTAGGCTCTGTGTGCGCTGCACCCTGTGTGTGCGTCGTGCCCCTGCCTGTGTGCGCTGCGCACCCTGAAACCTCCTCAAACTGCTCCAAATCGCGCGATTTCTCACTCAAACAGTTTGAAATGTTCTCCCAAGCACTTGGTTGCACAATGACTTGGATTCATGATGGAATTTGTGTACATAGGCTTGGAGGTCATATTTTAAATTTTCTTTTTTTTTAAAAACCCACTTTCTAATGTCCTGTTTGGCACCCTTTTCACTGATTTTAATATAACCCTGATTTTCACTTTTTCTCTGAATTTTGGGCTCAAACGATGAAATTTTCAACACTTTTTGCGGGGATTGCATGACAAAGCATTTGGCCATGGAAACCATGACTGCACCTGAAGAAATTAACTACAGACCCCTTTTGAAAAAAATTTCACCAATAGCACTGTTTGACTTTTCATCAAAACAAAGTTTTGAAGAACATTCGAAGTTTATCAATATGATGATGAAACTCTGTGGATCATTACTTTGCAAGAGCATCACTCTGGCCTGCATGACTTTACTGGACATATTTAAAGATCAAATTGATCAATCCCTAGACCTAATGACCAAAAATGACTTTTTTCCATTAAAGGACTAGACCTTGACTATCATGGACTTTAGTGATTATTTACAAAAGACCCAAGCCAGCAGGAACCAGACATGATGGGAAATGACTAGCATGACCTTCTCCGTTAGATTATGGCATGCCCCTAGTGGAATGCAACTGAGTGAATGGAGCGGGACACCTAAAAATGAAATGCATAAAGATATTTCATCTCTGACGGAGGACTGACCAGACCGACTCTAACAACGCCGACAATCCCGTCAACGTGCACTCTGGGTGCTGAGTGGTGGAAGCATTGGGGTTACTAGGAGCATTGGGGATTATGTCGTAAAGAGTGCCAGATTGTGAATAAATCAAATCTAAGTGTTGGTCACGACGTATGGATTGGTATTTTGTGATCGCACCACCTAGAGCGACATCTCTAGCGATTTGCAGAAGTAAGGACCTGTAGAACTATTATGTTAAGAGAAAGTCTAGGAGGGGAGCTTTGACTAACCTCTACCTATGTCTTCGTTCATGTATATGATCAGAGATGTGGATGGCGGTATCCTGATGAAATAAAGTGAGGAGCTCTATCCCAGTCTCATATCGGATAGGTAACTGGAAGTGCTTTAGGAATTCCATCGCTAAAGTGTCAAAGGCGTTTATTGATGCATGTGATAACTCAATATACAATTTCGATGCATTGCCATTGAGGGTGTAGGGAAAAAGATGTAACCAGACACTATCATCCACCATAGAGTTTGAAAAACACCAGAGATAGTAGGTGGTGATATGGGTGCCCGGATCCTCGCCTTGTTTTCCATCAAACTTTGGGATGTCCATTAGTATTTTATGCGGGATCGGTGACCATTGTAAGTTGTGATAGATGGGGTTGTTTGTCAACTTGTATAAGTCGGGTATATCCAACGTTGCGAAGAAAGGCAGAGAGTTAGGTTCCCCCAACTCAGACCATGGTGATGACGGATGACTTGAGGAGCTTTGCACTCCTCCCATCATTTGGTTCCCCATGGTGTACATGGATTACATGGTGTAGCAGTTGCTTTGAGGTATGGTGTTGTAGAGTGGATTTCCATGAGGATTTTGATACTGGGTTATAAAATTTCCCCCAGTATAAGTGGTGCCCCCTTGACTCACTTGAGTATGTGAGTAGGGTGCCCCCATGGACTGGTTGGGAACCCCTTGTGGATTCCTGCCCGACATAGAACTGCCCATTTGGCCTTGATTGATAGAGGGAATGCTCATGTCAACTAGCGACTGACCATGCATACCTGAGAATGGAGGAGGAACTGTTAGGTTCCCTACCGGCATGTGCATATTGGGAACCCCCCTAGGCATATGAATCTGGGGGTTTGAACTGTACATTGGCGGCCGACCATGTTGTTGGTAAACAAGAACCGTGCCCATAGTGTCGCATTGAGTGTTATAGGGAGCACTATATGTGGCACTTGTCGAAGGTATGCAGTGTGGCACCATAGGGGTGGAACCTGGCATTTGCTAGGTTCCACTCATAGAGGGTGTCGTGTGAGTGGTTGTACCTGGGACAAACGGGATAATGGGATTCCACATTACTGGTGTTGTGATGATTGTCGACAGGGGGAGTGGTGAGGGACCAAAGGTGTCCCTAAAGTTCCACAACCCATTAGGCATCGACTGGATAGATGGAATGTTCCAACTACCGAAGTAGGAAGTACAGGTACCACAGGAGCAAAGACAGGTTCCAATGGATCTTTGAGCAGAGGGTTAAAGGGGGGAAGAAATCCTCCTAAAAACTTGAATCGTCGATTGTCTAAATAGATCCTGTGTGAGATATAGGAGACTGATCTCCCAAAGATGGGGAATTTGGTTCAGTGGAACTCGGCGGATCTTCCACAATGAGTGGGGGAAGTCCTAACAATCATCTGGAGTGACGACAAGGGCCGGATGTAGCCACAATGACCGTTAATTTTATCAATAAATTTTTATAGTGATATTCTTTAAAGTCTCAAATGATAGCACTCAGGTACCTAAATAAATATAAAAAATACACTAAATGGATCAATCAGCAAACAAAGGGAAATTACCTCATCTGATAAGCACCGATCACCAGAGATGAAGCCCCGTATCTCAATGAATAACAGAGAAGGATGGCCAAATATACGGTTACGGTTACCCTAGAGCTTTGCTCGAACCTCAGATTGAGGGGCCAAGTACTCTCGTGAAGATGATCACCCTCCCAAAAACTGAAGACAGAGTAGATCCGTCCATGTTAGGTACCAGGACAACCCGTCTCAGTAACCTTGTGTAAGTACCTAGAAGTTTGGCCACTAGAGATACGTCAGGTCAGAGACACCACCGGGGGGGACATAGTCATAGATAGCACGTTGTGTGGGTAGGATACCTGAGTCCCCGACTCAATGTCGAAATCCCCGAAGGGACCCCCAATACACAGAATTCCCAAAGGATTTGTAAGAGAAGGTGGGCTACCTTCAATTACAATCCAATGTTGTCTTGTATTTCGCTCCGCTTTTACTGGAGTGGTCCCGGTAGTATGAGTGCAGAAGGAATTTTTCACTCATTAATGACACTAGTTTGGTTTTTGACCTTGGGTAGTTCACTCACATGCTTATCCCAAGATCCTAGCCTAGCTAATGTTGGTTTGCTCAAAAGAGTAACTGATTGATTTTAATGTAAATTTTATGTGTACTTGATTATTGTCTTTGGTAGGGGTGTTGACGTATGAAATATGGTGAGACTCTTGACTCAATAAATCATGCAAAAACAATGCTTTTCTTCTTTTTTTTCAATTTGATGCATACAAGCTGTATTCTACATATTCATATTTTTCACATATTCATAGTTTCATCTGTGCATCTATAGTCTTCCAACACATGCATAACCAAAAGATTCTTTTCTAATATTTCCTAACAACTACTAAAAACCAAAATGAAGCAACTCGCAACTATTTAAATAGAAGGATGAACACAAATTATCAGTCTTTCTTTCAGAAAAAATGTTTTTAAAGAGAGAAAAACCAAAACTTTGTCCTAAAAATAAATTTCTAGGACACCATTTTTCCTGGCATAATACAATTACAGATCTTATTTCAGCCCATGAGAAGATTTTCCATCCCTTTTGGTCCACAAATGCTACTAGAAATCAAGGCAAAGGGAGACTAACGCTCTATAACAGTGGCTATAGAGAGTTAGTAGGATCGCTAACGCTCCCTGTACACAGGCACAATGCTTTATAAAGCTCTGTGTAGCCTGGTAACTTGCTTTAGTGTGGGAAATCTATCACAACAAGGGTTTCCAAGATTAGTTTATGAGATGAATGTATACTAGTAGGATGCAGTAAGATATTTGGTGGATCAGAAAAAGGATTGTTGAAGAATAGGGAGCTCTTGGAAGGAAGAGAGAACAGAGAAGAGTCTGGGTAAACCGGGAACTAGATGTATAGTCCCTAGCGGAGTCGCCAATTCTGCTATGGGGTAAAATGCACGGTGTATGGAGAATCAAAACTACCCTCAAAGGCCTTCCCAGGACCTTCAACAAACTGTAAGATTATCTGCAGAAGCTACCAAGTTATACACATGTTCATCTATCAAATATCAGTTAACAAAGTATGGAAAGAGGATTACCTCAAGTCTCCTTCTAGATTTGTTTGGAGATCTCAATGCAGCCAAGAAGAACTCCCTCAAAGTTGGCTCCAAATCAATTCTTGCACAAAGGAAAGGAAAACACAATCACAGCATACAATATTGAAAACTAATATAAGAATGCACAATGAACATCTATTTGCATAAAACTAAACCACTCATATAAACAAGTATCGAATGAACAACTTAATGAACAAAGGTTACCGACACCATGGACTAGGGAACACAAATGCAGTTCTATATTAATAATGGAAGAGTGATTACAACCATATGTTGTATTAGTCTTCCTTTGCCCCTTCTGCTTCTCTCTCTCTCTCTCTCTCTCTCTCTCTCTCTCTCTCTCTCTCTTTCAGCTCACTTCTTCAAGTATGTGACAGTTCACAACAACTTAGTAGGCTATCCTTTCAAATGCTCTGACCTCTTTCACAATGGCCCTCTCACTGCTTGTGTAGCAATCGAGTTAGGGTTGCCAAGCTCTTCATAGAGTCCATTAGGGAAAAAGCAATGAACCTGCCCTATTTTCTAGCTCTTTCCCTTTTGCCTTCTTTTTCAGATTGGAATTTCCCCAAATAGTTTGATTTTTAGGAATTCCCTTGCTTTTCTTGAGAAAATTTAGGGATAAATATCTAGATATTTGTGAGTAGATTCATTGGTTTGACCCACTGAACTTCTCTTAGTTTCACTAACGCTACCCCTAGTCTAACAACTTGAGTTAGCAGGGTCACTAACGCACCCTTAGGCTTGGTAACAATCTTTATAAAGCAACTTCTCAGTGTGCAACCAACATTAGTGTGGAGTCAAGGCTTGCAATTGTGGTCTTTGCTTCAGTCATGCTGTCTTTCTCCTCTGAGTTGATGCGGAGGTCATTTTGTTGTATAACAGCAGGAAGAACTAAAAACATGAAGGTGGGGATAGTTTGCAGGACAACCTTTGTAAGCACTAGTCGTCCTACTAAATTCAAAGACCTTCTTGTCGATTTCCTGATTTTATCCTATATTCTATTAGTCACTGGCTCCCAAACTTCCTTGCTCAGAGGTTTATAAGTGAGAGGTATTCCCAGATATTTGGATGGTAACTGATCTCTTTGAAATTAGAGAATTCTAGAGAGGTTTCTCTTAATAGCAATGTCAGTATTAAAAAAGAAAATTTTTGATTTGGTGAGGCTTACCTCTGTACCAGCAGCCATAGCAAAGTCGTTCAGGATTTGTTTGAACGCTTTAGCTTCCTTGACCATGGGTGTACCCTGCAGCATAGTGTCATCCACAAATTGTTGATGAGTCCAAGCATCCCCATTCAGGGTGAGTTTGAGACCCTGGATTCTACCTTCTATATTAGCAGATTTAATTGCTCTGCCTAATCCTTCCATCCTAAGAATAAAGAGGAAGGGGGAGAGCGGATCTCCTTGTTGGAGGCCTCTTGAGGGCCTAAAGGTTCTGGATGGAGAGCCATTAAGCAGGATTGAAAAATTAGTTGTAGTAACAAGGGCCATTACCCATCTTATCCAGTTGTGGTCGAAGTTGTACGCTATTAGTACTTCCCTGATGTACGACCAATTGAGCTTATCATAAGCTTTCGCTAGGTCAAGCTGTATGATCATCCCTGCTTGCTTATTTCTCTTAAGAGAATGAACCACCTCGTGAGCTTGAATGATGTTGTTTAGAATTTTCCTTCCTTCCACATAACTAGTTTGCTCCTCAGACACAAGCGTTGGAAGTAGGGGCTTGAGTCTGTTCGCAATTACTTTGGAAATAATTTAGTACACTACATTGCATAAAGCTATGGGTCTAAATCTGTCTAGTGTCATAGATTTTTCCTCCTTTGGAATCAAAGCTATGAAAGAAGTATTAAGCGCCCTCAAAATAGTTTTGGATCTTCTCGAGTCCTCCACAACTTCAAGGATATCTTGTTTGACTATTTCCCAGCATGCTTTGAAGAAGTAAACATTGAACCCGTCCAGTCTTGGAGCTTTCGCATTTTGCATTTCTTTAATGACTTTATTAACTTCCTCTTCAGTCACTGGCCTGCTAATATTGTAATTGTCTTCCCTGGTTACAAGATTTGGAATGTACTTTGTGAAGTTGTTGATAAATTGTGATCTGTCTAGGAAAGGCTCCTCTGCTATGCTTTGGAAATGTTGTACCAGAGCACATTCCATTTCTTTGTGGGTGCTGAGCTCTTTCCCTTGAGTGTCTCTGAGTTTTGAAATCCTGTTATGTAACCTGTGATCCATGGTTGACTTGTGAAAAAACATTGTGTTTCTGTCCCCTTCTTTAAGCCATTTCACTCCCGATTTTTTCCTCCAGAATATCTCCTCTTGCTGGCATCTATCTTCCCATTCCTGTTGAAGAGTGTCAGCTTGCATTTTTCTTTCCTCGGTAAAGCCATATGTGATAAGGATTTGATTGATTCCTTGTAGTTTCTGTTCAACCTCTCTTTTAGCTTTGAAAATATTGCCAAACTCCTTTTTGTTCCATTCTTTAAGCCTGAGTTTGATGTGTTTCAGTCTCTGTTGTAGAAGGAACATATTAGTGCCTTGAACGGGAAAATCTTCCACCCACCATTTACCAATATTACTGAATAAGTCAGGGTGAGTTAGCCAGACATTTTTTAACCTAAAAGGTTTGTTCCTTAAAGTGCCTATAAAATAAGCTTCAAGTTGGATAGGCCAGTGATCTGAGCCTCCAAAAGGAAGGATTGATGCAGTCAAGTCAGGGCTAGTGAGAAGGAGGTCCTTCGAGATTATAAATTTATCTAGTTTAGAGGCAACTTGAGAAGCCCCTCCCCTCTTGTTGTTCCAGGTGAAAGTACCATTTATTGTCTCCATGTCCACTAGCCTCATGTCATTTAGGAAGTTCTGGAAGGAAATGGAGTCTCTGCCTAGTGTTTTGGTCCCACCTTCTTTTTCTGTAAGAGATCTGATCATATTAAAATCCCCTCCCAGAATCCAGGGCATAACAGGATGTCTCTCTCTCAACTCCTCGAGTGAGGTGAGAAGCCTGAGTTTGTCTTCAAATTTTTTAGGACCATAGACATTTGTGATCATATATATTTCCTTATCACCCAAAGGTTGGTTCACCATTGAAAGGTGAAGCATCCAGGATTCCAAGTTTCTGGGGATTCCAGAGTGTGAGAATCCCGTCTACCATGTTGTCTGCTTTAACTTCTAGATACTCATAGTTAATGAGCCATTTTCTATGTATCTCTCTGATTTTATCTATTGAACATCTTGTTTCCTGGATAAACACCATGTCTGCTTTTCCTTCTTTTATTCTATTGCTAAGATTTCTTTGTTTCCTTTTACTTCCTAGACCCCTAATGTTCCAGGTTGTGATATTCATTATGAAAGATTTGTAAATGAGTAACTAGTAAGATATTTCATCTTACCTGAGTTAATCATGAGTTTCCCACACTCTGTCAGCAGCTCATTCTGTGTTTTCCTTCCTCTTTTCCTGCCTGGATTCTCGGAAGAGTGTCCTAATGTTGCCTCCATCATTTTAACCCCTCTATTTTCCTGGTTGTCATGGTTTCTTTTGACTCCAAAACCCTTTTCTTGAGATCTCCAGAGGAAGAGTTTTTGTACTCTGTCAAACTCCTCTTGTGGTAGAGAATCGAACCCTTTGGTGGTTCCTTGCTCCAAGAACTTTTCTAGACCGAGATTCTCCCTCTCAAGAATCTCTTGTAGTTTGTGGTCCTCTATTCCAACTTCACTTGGGGTCATCTCATGGTCCCTACCAAGTTCCATGATGCTTGGCAGATCTTCCTTTACTTTATTGTTCTCAGGTACATCCTCCATGCTAGCATCTTTTTCCTTCTCTGCGGGATTATCCTCCGATGCTTGGTTCATCGCATTGTTCCCACCCTCTTCTTCTAAAATCTTGAAACTCTTATGACTTAAATGTTTATCCTCGCTAGTTTTCCTTTGGTAATTTTTTCCTCCTTTCCCTTTGCCTCCCATCTTGGTAAAGCCTTTGGGGTCTTTGCCTTTGTTGGTTTTCATATTGTCCCCAAGTTTGTTTAAAGGGAAATCTCTGATGAGGTGCCCGTGTTCATGACATTTATAGCATCTGAATGGGACATGTTCATAGTCCACCACCTGCACCCATTCTTCATCCTAAACTTCTAGAATGATTTCATCCAGAAGTGCTCCTGATAGGTCCATTTCTACACATATGCGAGCAAAGGAGGTGTATTTTCCTCGCAGAGTCGCCTCTGATATTTTTAAAAAATGACCTAATTTATTGCCTATGGCCTTTAAGGATTCAGGCAGCCAGTAATCTAAAGGTAGGGAGTAGATTCATATCCATACTGGTAATGATGTGAATGTTTCTCGTTTCGGGACAAAATTCATCACCCATGGTTGCATGTAGAGGCCAACCACAGCATAAAAGTATGGTCCTCCTTCGAACACTCTGTATTTGTCCTCTAGGTATGTGAACACCACTGTGAAGAAACCTTTGGACCCAAGGTGGAGGGTTATTTCCCCCTTAGGTTTCCATTGGTTTCTTATCCACACCTACAAAGCCTTCTCCGTTGGCCATATCCCCATAAATTTACATATAACTACGTATGCTGCCATGTGATCCCTGTGCTCCTGTAGCACCGGATTATTTAAAACAACCTGGGGTTTAATGGCTGACCTGGGTTTGCAGAGTCCTGTCACACTCCTGTGCTCAGCTCTCTGACTGCTGCCTTCTGTTCTTTTCTCTCCTCTAACTTCCTCATGATTCTCTTCCTGCTCATGAGAATTGGTGTTTTCCAGCATTTTGTGTTGATCCTCTCCGTTTTTTCCCCCATTGGTTTTTTGAAGCGATTCAAACTCGCTTCCTTGCTTCTATTTGCCACTACATGGTTGTAGGAGGGAGTATAACTCCCCCTCCTTGCCCCTCCATGGCTACCAGCAATAATCCCCTGTTCGTCCATACCCTCGTTCTGCGGTTTCCCCCGCAACACCCATTCTCCATCAATATTCTCGATGTCAATCTCATATTTGCTTCAAATTATTAGAATGCAAGAAAAGGAAAAAAAAAATCTAAAAAATTAAAATTCTAAAAAAAAATGAAATTAAGAAAAAAATGCAATCAAGCTTGATTTTATTCTTCCTAATTTATCTACTTGAATTTTTTTATTTTTAAGTGTATGAATGTTTCCAATGGAGTGATGTGTGTAACAAAATGATAGATATACTCACATATAGGTTTGAAATATGTTCTTTGATACGTACTAGTGTATGAGAGACCAACTGTCTTGATTGAGATGATGTCAGAAGATACTGAAGAATGGAATACTGAGATTCAATGATTGTCTTGAACCAAGATTCAATATAATCTTGTCTTCCTTGGCTTCCTTCTATCATGCCATGCAAGTCCTCAGATATTTGATCTCCATTCATATGATCCAGTGATAGGAATGCATGAAACTTTTCAATCTCAGGTTCCAACAACTACTCTTTATCGATGGGCATCCATGATTCTTGGACCTTATCTAAATCTTCTTCTTTTGGTTGTTGTTCTTCAATGGAAACTGATGAATCATTTTGCAATACCTCAACATTGTAAGTGGATTGAGGTGTTTTATTGTCTGGAATTCGAAATGATTGTGCAGGTAATGGGAAAGGTTGATTTGAGATTAACTAAGGGTGAAACTAATGTTGTGGTAGAGGTGAATGGTATGGATAACATTGATATTGGTATTGAGGATAGTGAGGGAAAGATTGAGTATATGGTATATTTCCTCTTTAAGGCTCTTCCCAACCCTGTTTCCAAGATTGGTTTTGAGATTGGGATTGAGATGGCCAAGGTTGCCAAGGCAAAGGTGTTTGCCAGTTACTTTGAGATTGTTGTGCTTAACCCTAAAATTGTGCACAAGGATATTGCATCATATTGGGTTTATGAGGCTTCCATGGTTCTCTTGGAGCTTTATTCACTCCATTATCCTTTTGGTAAACTGCCTTTAACCCTGGTAATGATGGGAAATATTCAGTAGTATGTGATCCTGCACAATTTTTACAAATTTTAATGTCTACAAAAAAATTTCGGCGAAGATCACATGAGACATCATTTGTCTCATGTGATATTTACCGAAATTTTTTTGTAAACTTGATATGGATCATAGAAGCCTAAACTCTAAATTTTAATGTTATCAAGTGGAAGTTCATGCAAAGGAACATTTTCAACTTTTTTCTTTCTTTTCATTCTTAGCATCTCAATTTGTTCATTTAAAATACCAAGAATTTTTAGCAAATTGTTAAGTTCAGTTTGACTTAACAATCCCGTTGTCAACTTACTTTCCCATGCCGTAACTGGATCTTGAGGAAATTTTCCATACTTTGCTTTTCCTCTTGATATGTTCTTTCATAGTTCACAAATATCTTGAAATGAAAATTGATAAACATCTCCTTTTCCCACCAGGTTAAGAAGATCAATCCATTCATCCATTATAGCATTTAGTAGGAGGGTTTTTAATATGTATGATCCTAAATTATGCATTTTATATCTTTTGATATTATAAGTAAATGCCTTCACTAGGTCTTCTAGATTTTCATCCTCTTTTTTATTCATCTTAAAGACTTCATTTCTAAGGTCATAGTGTTTGTAATGATTTTTATATTTTTCCAAAAATACTCTTTTCATATCATCCCATGTCCTTATATAATTTGTCCCTAAAGTCATGAACCATCTAAGAACTTTATCCTTCAATGTTGTTGGAAACAAATTCAATTTTTGAATGTGTAATGAGTAGCCATAAGATCTACAAATGCTTTCAAATTCAAAAAGAAAAGTCTCTGGGTCTTTTGATTTCATACCTTTAAAGTTAGGAAGTACAGATGGATGGATGTTCTTCATTCGAACATTGACGTTAGTTTCATGAATGGGAAATCCAAAAGGATCTCCATCCATTTCTTCATCCTCCTTTGTCATCTCTTCTACCTGCAAAAATAAGAATTCATGATGTGGATGTGTGTCTCTTACTGCACCACGTGATATAGTGGGCGTGGTAGGCGATTTAAGGTTATATATATATGTGTGTGTGTGTGTGTGTGTGTGTGTATGTATATATATATATATATATATATATATATATATATATATATATATATATATATATATTATAAAAATGATATGAAACTAAATGATTTATGGATCTACATGCTTTAATCATTCATCTAAAAAAAACTAAAATAAATAAATAAAATGAACTCTAGACTGAAAGCTAGTTCCTATGCACATTTCCCCGGAAACGATGCCAAAATGTTGAGGCAAGTTAATTACCTATAATTTAATTGTCAACCCAGGGGTTTCGTAAAACTTGTGAAGCATGCATGCACTATATATGCTAGAAATTAACTATCAATTTAGATCAATATAACTACAAAATGAAATAATGACAAACCAAATTCACCTATTCTAATTCCACAATCAACTCAAAACAAATTATAGCATAGTGCGTGGAATTGAAATCTTAATCTATCATACTTGCAAGAATTGAAATGTTGATCTACCACACGCACGAATTGAAAAGCACACCACTCTTTCATAAATGAAATTGTATGAAATGAAATCTACTCTAAGGGATCATGTGTGCTTTACCAAATCAGGATCCTATGAAATGAATAATCAAAACCACATGATATGAAATTAAAGAAAAAGCAATCATTCTTAACCTCTAGATATGAAAGAAAATAAAAACAATCACTCTTAGCCTCTCACATAGGAAAAGACATGAAAGCAATAAATCTTAATCTATGAAAAACAATAAATCCCACACATTATAGGTGGCCAAGCCAAAAGCAAGAGGGATGGTAAGTTGAGAGGATTCAAATACAAGCATAACCAAATCAAAGTGAACATAACTCATGAGCATGGTGCCAAATCCAAATTATATATTCAAAACATGAGAATTTCCCCAACTTTTCACATGCCTTTGAAAGAAGAAGGCTCTCCTATTTATACAAAAACATAAGAAGCTACTGCATTAATGGAGGTCCATTATTCTCTCCCTAGATCCCTAGAAAATCTCATAGCATTACAACTCAAATAGGTAATGATGAGACACATATCCTCTTTGATCTTTCTCCAAATCTTCTTCCATATCTTCAAGGAAATTAGAATTTGAGCATTGGAGGCCACATAAGGGTGCCTTGGAAGCTTCCAAATGACCTACACATGTCATGAAACTCAAGCCACTTTTAAGTATTAGCAAGTATATGTCATTTTTCTAAGTTTTAACCATTTAATTCACTTATAATACTAGAAATCATTAACTTTTGGAAAACACAAATGGAACCTATATAATTATGAAAATGGAGGCTAATTAAAGGTTATATGTTCATGGAGTTGTGAGATGTGAGTGAAATGGTGGTGATAAAGGTGAAAGTGGATGATATTTTGAATACATTTTGGAGACTCTACATTCCCCCAACTGACGTTATTGCATGTCCTCATGCAATCTACTGCATTGCTTAATCATGATTTGCTTTTGAATGAGCTTGGCTTATATCAATTGTCCCTAAACTTTGCATTTGTCAATTTCATTTCTTTGCAAAGTATTCCTTGTCATACATTGAGTTGCAACATATTTAGTTGGTTCTTGTGTGACAACCAAATCTTAATTGGCATTGGTTCTTGCGTTTCAATACCTTGTTTATTTTTGTTGTAGCAAGATTCATTGAGCATATTTAAGAATGGATCTTTAAATCAGCCATATAATATGCTCATCATTTAGGCATTTATTTGCAAATCATGTAATTTTTGAACCATTATGCAATCATAATTTATTAGGACAGTATATTAGGATGAAATGAAGTGATATGGATGTGGTAATAAATGGATGTCTCCCCCTCCCCCCCACCCCCAACTAAAGATGTTTATGATTTTTTTTTCAATTGAGAAAGGAAATATGGTGAAGCATTTTCCAAAAAATTATAATTTTAGTATTCAAGGAATTCTATGATTAAAAGCTAGAAAAGAAGATACCTTTACTTACCTAGGAAGTGGAAAACCTGTGCATATGTAGAGAAGTTGTAACTGTTGCTGGATCATGGAATAGAATGTAGAATTTCTTCTGCTTCTTCGTTGCATAAATGATGGATGAGGTGGTGAAATTGGATTCTCTATTGCTACTGCTAAATCTTCTCTATCTGCTACAAAATGCTGAAATGATATAGTCTTCACCTACTTCAAACCCCAATGGTACAATTCTAGTCATGTGAATAAATGTGTTGTTGTCAAGCATGAAGAGAAGTCATTGAATTACTGACCATTGATGAATTTCGTTAACCAATGTGAGGCAAACTTGCCATTAATGTCAACGAGTGCCAAGGTACCTAAGTACATTTTGCAAAGTGTGAATAGATGAGCTGATGTCAAGCCACTTGCAAGATCTAACGGTCTAGGGACATTGATGTATTCCCATGATTGTCAGCGAGAAAACTTGTTATTGATGCATGTAAACCTCAAGGTACTAATAAGGACTCTAGCCCTGAACCTAGAAAATGTTCTAATGTTGATAGGCCAAGACTTGTTAGAAGGGAGACCTTAAAGAATCCTCCATCATCTAACATGAGCATAAAACAATAATTTTGAAGGACTATGCATGAAATTTTTTTACAGTGGATCAAGGTTTATTTGAAAAAGCGAAAATGGAAAATGGAATGAATAAACTTTGTAGGGGAGCTGAATGGTTTTGTTGTTGGGTTTAAATTTTAGTGAAATCGAGGCAGGAAAATGAATGTGAAGGAAAATGAGATGAAGGTTTTATTAACTAAACAAGTAGGAATGCAATGGTAAGACTCGTATTTGAAAGTCTTCCAAATGGTGTGATGGATCTGCTTTGTGTTATAGCTCCAAATCTCACTCTTATGGTTTGTGATGCTACACTTATGGCCTAGGGCAACCCCTCCTTCCGGACCTGGTCCAAAAATTTAAAAAACAGTGTTTTATTCCCTATATGCGACTTTGCCCTGTGTTAAATGCGTGTACACGCGGGTCTGTCATACCCAACCCGCGTGTATCTATTAAAACACTTAAAAAAATAATAAATTCCTCTTTTTCGGGCGGTGATCGCGGGTTTACCTGCTGGATCACCTGTTAGTGCCCGTGGCCCAACTGTTCCCAACCAACTCCTAACTAAAAAACTACTTTGGAGAGGGTATAAAAAGACATCAAAGGGAAGGCCAAAGGGAGAGAGAAAGAAGAGAAAGATTATTATGCTGAGATTTTTCCCTTAGACCAGGTCTGAAGTCCTTGGTGCTTTCTGCACTTCCCCCATCTTGCATAGGAAACCCTTGTTTCCATGTGTATTGGTGATCATTCATCCTTGATACCATCATTGGAGTAGGACTTGGAAGGAGCTCTTGTCGGAGGCTTGAGGCTGGAACGAATCCGGGAGGAAGCTTGCTTGGAGCCTGCTGAAGGTGTTCAGGTGATATCTTTCCGATATATGTACTTTATTTGCCTTTATTTATAAAGAAACACGTCTTTGTTCCCGAATAATCTTTCTTTATGCTTATGAAATTCTTGTGTTGAATTCTTAAGAAAGTGGTTACTTAAAGATCTTTTATAACTAACTTTATAGCATGAAGATGATTTATACATAAGTATTTGTACAGGTACTGTTGTGTTCTTTGATTTGTTTGTCTTGCAGGTCAAAGAAAGAAGAAGGGAACTCCAAGGAGGGTTTGCACCCTAACGGTCTTCTCGAACGTAGGACCTTAGGTATGTGCCCTAAACATTAGAATTTGCTTAAAAGTAAAATGATGGTTGTGTGTGTGTTTCTTTGAATAAGCAATTTTCAGTCTGGTAGAGTCTTAGCCCAAAGGACCCTAGGGGTATTTTCCCTTCAACCAGAATTGGCGACTCCGCTGGGGACAACACTCTTGTTGTTCCTAGTTTGGGTAGTCCTCAAGCCAATCAAGGCTCAGCCCCTCTGTTTGTTGGCTCTGACTGTCTGATCTTTTCTTGAAATCCAAGCTTTTCCAGTTTTTCAGTCTGTGTTTTTTTTATTTTTCTTGAAAGACTTCAGATACGCACTTTTTCTGGATTACAGAAGCGTATATACGCAAGTTGCACTAAGTAAACCCGCGTATACGCAGGTTTCCTTAGTTACAGTCGCGTATACACGCATTCTGCAAATAATTGCAGGCGCGTATATCACATAATTTTCAAGATTTATAATTTTTCTTTTTGCTGAATGTTTGTCTGGTGGTTTGGGTCAGTTTAAAGCAGTCAATTCCCTGTGACAGTTCTTTGTTTAACAGGGGGCATCTTGTTCTAAACTCTCTCTAGTTATAAGGAGTACTAGTCTTGTTTTTCGTTGATTGCAAGCGTCATTGATTTTTGACACACAAGATTTCTGTTTGAGAATCTTGATTGCTCTGTTTCGGCAGAGTGGGAAGATTGTGTTCAATCTTTGTGTCCATTTTATTTTCATGACACTTTTGTTTGCTTAACGAAATCATTTTTATGACCATTTGCTCCTTCGTTTCGGGAAATTTGTTTGTTACCATTTTCTTGAAACTTGTCTTTTGATATTTTGGACTTTCATTGCTGCTTTTGATTGTCAAAAGCGATTTCGAACACATTTTATTTTTGTTGAGTTCTCATCATTTGAAAGGTGTCAATTCACAAAAGTGTTTGGTTGCTTGTTTATCAATCATTGGTGTCAGTATTTTTGAGAGCATTCCTTTGAAAAAGACTTTTTGGTTTGATTGAAAGAAAATCTTTTGAAAGTTTTGAGTTTCGCTTTCTTAAACTTGCTTTTCATTTGATTTCCTTTTTGCGAAGTGAAAGTGCTTTGTTTTTATCTTAAAACTTGTTTTTATTGTTTGGACGAAATGATTGGTAACACATCATCTTCTATCTAAGCATTTTAGTGGCAAGACAAAATTTGGTAAAGCAGCAACTTTCCTTCTTTATTTTTAGAGTATTCTTCGAATCTTGCATCCACATATAGTTCTTGCATTAGGGTAGGATTTGCATCCCTTTTTATGCATACATAGCTTTGTTAGTTTTTGTGAGTGTGGAATCTGAAAAGAAAGCAAAAAAATTTGTTTAATTTGAAGTTCCTCTGAACCCTCTAGAGATTACTTTTCATCGAACGGAAAAATGCATATGCATGTAGCTAAGTTTTTAATTAATTCCTTTTGCGTCAAAAAACACCACTAGTTTCACTTCCATTACCTTGTGACTTAAAGAACAGCCTAATAAAATCAAGCGCTTAATTAAAATCCACTAGAACTTTTTGTTTTAGTTAGTACACCAACAAGTTTAGGATTTTAGGGCCTTGGATTAGGCGAGTGGAGAGTTAACTCTCCAAGGCCACACAAAACGTCAAACATAAGAGTCTGATTAAAGAGAGTAAATCCAACAGCGTTAGGACGACCAGGAAAGCTCCGGATCTGGGAGTTAAGCACGAGGGTCTGTGAAGACAGGGAAGAGAGATACCCCCTCTCCTACTTGTTCGAACTCACCTCACGACTGTTCCGCCTGGCTTCTGCGACGAGTTGGTACCCATAGTTGCCTCTCCTAGGGATCTGCATAGGTGGCTGCGGAGGGGAATCCCGTGGCACCTGAGGTCGACGTTGTATCACTCTCGACAGTACTTCTGGAGGGCACCCTTGCGAAGCTTGGGGGCTTGCACCGGCGCAGGCTGTTGTTAGGAGGTCAGCGTAACTTCCTCTGATACCTTCGCTGATAGGACTGGGCCCTCATCATCCCAGACTATCTTCGGAAGGCCCTTTGACTCCACTTTCTTGTATTTTGGTGTCCGGTCCTCACCACCCGGAGCGGAAATACTTGGAAGTTGTTTGACTGGCTGTTTCTTTAGGGACTTTATAGTGAGTGCTCTTTGCTCCTTGTATATAGTTGGCTTTAGGTATTTTTGTCTAGTCACATTTGGACTTTGTGTTCTGAGTGACTGGCTTGCCACTCTACCGATCTTGAAAGGCTTTTGGTCGTTCTTTCAGAAGTTGTGGAGTTGCCTCCTCAAGGGCAAAGGTTTTGATTGCTTATCCATATTCTTTGAAGGGTTATTTCTATATTCCTGCAAGGGAAGGGTCTTTGGATCAGTTAGATATGGCCAATATTCCTGTGGAAACCAACCAAGGTGCCCTCCCAAAAGGGGATCCTTGTGCTTTTCCTTTCTTTGGAAACGTTGGTACTCCCTTGATGGCCACTTTGAATATTCCTGGGTTGAATGTTGGACTACCCGTTTGGCTGTGGTCCACTCCGAATATTCCGAATGCTCTTGAAGCTTCTCAGTTAAATGCTTTATTTCAGGGGCATCATATGGGTGCTAATTGTTCATCTTCTTTCAAAGAGAAATCTGGGATTCCTTCTTCTTCTCCTTCTTGTAATAAGAAATCTAAAAAGAGGAGAAAAAGGAAGTCAAAGAAGAAGAATAATTTTAGCACTTCATCCTCAACCTCTGCTAGTGATGTTGGAGATGATCCTTCAGCCACTGCTAGTCATGCTGGGGGCACAAGTCTAGTCACTGCGAGTCACACTAGCACTTCATCTTCAACCTCTGCGAGTCATGTTGGAGATGAGTCTTCAGCCGCTGCAAGTCATGCTGGGGGCACAAGTCTAGTCACTGCAAGTCATACTAGCACTTCATCTTCAACCTCTGCCAGTCATGTTGGAGATGAGTCTTCAGCCGCTGCAAGTCATGCTGGAGGCATGAGTCTAGTCACTGCGAGTCATACTAGCAAAGAGTCACCGACCTCTGCAAGTCATGTTCAGGACTCTCCGCAAACCACTGCTAGTCATGTTGGCGGAATGGAGGTTGATAAGAAACCTGGACGTAGAAGTTTTAAACCTAAGTTCCCTTGTAAGATATGCAAGGGAGACCATCTTACTCATTTATGCCCTGGTATTCCAGAGGTTCAAAGGATATGGTCCGAGTCTGAAAGTACTTCTGCTCCTAGATCTGATTTGGTTTCTCATCAATCCCATCAACCATTGGTTGATAATGTGGTAAAGCCAGTGCAATCGCTGGCCGATTACACTCCTCTTTTGGGGGGTGAAGTGCCTAACAAAAGAGTCTGTTTGATCTCTAGTACAGAGTCTTCTAGTATAGGGGGCATTCCGGTTTCTTCGAATGTTCCCCCTCCAAGTTCTAAGAGTGTTTCCTTTGATTGGGATAGTCTTGTTGAGCCTCGTCTTCCTTCCGCTGCACCTTTCCAAATAAAGGTCAGGGTTAATTCCACAAATGTCTATCGATGTATGGTGGATGAAGGATCCTCTACAAGTATTATATCCTCTTTGACTTGGAAAGCTTTGGGTTCCCCAAAGTTGTTGACAGCTCAGAGTCAGTTGTTAGCCTATGATAGAAGGCCTGGTGAATCTATGGGGGTTCTTCCTCAAGTGCCTATCACTTTAGGTGGGAAGACTGTCTTAATCGATATGATGGTGGTTGATAGCCCTTTAGACTTTAATATGCTACTTGGGCGTGATTATATCTATGCTATGAATGCTGTGGTGTCTTCACTCTTTCGAGTAATGTGCTTTCCTCATAACGGGAATATTGTCACTATTGATCAGCTTGCATTTGATAATCACCACCCTAATTCGACTTTACTGCAGAATGCCCCTTGGTTTGTTCCAAGTGTTCAAGTAGACTCTACCCCGCCACGGGTCAATTATGTGGCATTGAGTCCTCAATGTTCAATTGCTTCTAAGAAGGATCCTTTGACTTATTATTCTCCTTCTTGGGACTTGGTCCCGGCAGTTGACCGAGAGATTCTTCCTATAGAGACATGGGATCCTTTAATTCCCTCTTTTGATCCTTGTAGTTCTCATGATTTCTCAGATCTTGTTTTGCCTTCACAGGAGGAACTCTTTGAAGCCATGAGTTATGACTACCAAAGGAGTCCTTGGTTTGAGCCCTGCAAGGGGTTTATTCCGAAGAGCTATTATACGTAAGCCGAAAGGTTGCGTGGTTCCCTGTACCATATTGTATATATGAGGTACGCATTTTCAAGTTTCGTATTCTATAACACAAAGATCTTATATGAAGTTTATATGTGGGATGTATTAACTTCGTGTCTAGTGTTCCTATTTATGTTTACAGAACTTGGAAGATTTCTCCTTTGGAAGTTTATGGTTGGTCCGTTCTGACAGGTATTGATTCTCGAAACTGGCATATAGGTTAGGTTTTTCCGCCTGCATTGTGCACTTATCAGTTTCCTTTACCATTTTGCCTTAGGATCGACCCCACCAAGTTATGGTGCGGAACCTTCTCATTGCTTAGAAGTATCATGACTTGTGTGGTAGAGCCTACCTTATCATGGGTGCCCTAGTTAGTACCTTGTTGTCACTTGGCACTCATGCAGATTTTTTTTATCCTTAGGCTCGGGAGTCCTCTGTAGTCCCGCCATGACTTGTGCGTTGAAGACTCATTCCTCTTAGCTTCTCCGCTTCGTTCTGGCCTTATACCCTAGAGGCTCCTATGTGTGTCGAGTTGTACTTCTGCATTGCATGTTGACCATTTGCACCTTTTTGGCCTATAGCCGGCTTCACTTGGACTCGTGTTTAAGCCAACTTTTGACCATGACGTCTGCAAAATCAACCTTGCATACCCTTGACCTCTGCAGCTTGACATACCCAGATCCGTGGAAGGAACATACCTCTGAGTGTCACTGACCAGTTTTTCACCTCCCTGCATTGAGCATAGGAATGTTCCTTTCCCAGGAACTAGATCATCTGTTTCACCGACACTCGTTCTTTCCACTGTACCATAGCATTCTTTTATTCTTTTTCCGGCTTATCAGAAAAAGACAAAAAAATTAAATATTCCAAAAAGAGCGGGAACAGGGACATTATTTCCATTTATTGTTGGCAGCTAGAGTCAGTCGTGTCGCCCTTGAACAAAGCACTCAAAACAAAGTCTCCTCCACATGGGTGGGATTTAGTTTGACTTAGGTAAGCCATAACCTTGTTATCGAGTCAGTTCTCCCCCGATTGGTTATCTCTTCCAATCATATGGAGGGTTCGTTCGTGCCTCCTGCATGACGAACTTATACAGATTCATTATATGCTGCCACATAGTCATATCGAGTCGTGCTTTTGTTCAAGGGAAGTTAGCCTGAGTCGGCCTTTCTGCGGTGTCTCTTGACTAATTTTTCAGTCGGCCATCCCTGGTTGTCAGTGTCATGTCTATCATCACATCAGTTATATTGGTCCTTCACTCGTGTCGGTTTGAGAAGGTCCCCATTGACTTCTTTCTGGCGGGTCTTGTCCTTATCGACGACGACACATTGCTCTGAGGGCAGACCTAGAGACCGCACCCTGGCCCTATTTTCATTATTGATAGGTCACCTTGTGCTCAGCATCGATCAGTATCATGGGTCTTTGACTGAGTGGTTTCCCTTGTGTTCGACATCAACATACATTATCACACATTGGATTCGTGCAGTACCTTGGTTTCCATTTGACCCTATTGGTGGATACCTCGCCTCTGTGTCAGCTTTCATTATTGGTTGGTTCAGAGGGTTTCTGCCGTGCGCTAGCCACATCTTGTGTACGCCGGAAACGTACTTCGGTTGGGTTACTACATCTTTTTCGTCCGATTCCTTCCACATTATTGGCCTACGGGTTACACTCGCGCTAGATTGATGGAGGATGCCTTAATGCCTTCCTTCTAGCGGATCTTTCCCTATCGACTCCGACTCATTGCTCTGGGGCAAAGATCTAGAGTCCATTTGGCAGTACCTTGGGGTTTGCAGTCATTAGTGGCAGATTCCTCGCTATCGACAGTGGGAAACCATCATTGTCTCCTGATTGATAGATTCTTACAGGTGTTCGACTTCAGCTCATCCATTCACACTTGTTAGATTGTACTGGGTACCTTGACGCTCATTATCATTATCGGTGAGTAGTCTCGCGTTTGTTAACGGTATACATCAATGACCGGTAATCAAACGATTTCTCACATGGTCGACTTCAGATCATTTATTCCCATGGTGTAGAAATGTACCACGGCGGTCGGTGAAGACCTCAGGTTGTATCAGCATTCATTGGTTCACTTGACAGTTGCTCCTGTTACTGCTAGTTGATACCACTCCACCTTATATGTTGCAGTCAGTCATGGCGACATTCTATATGCTGGCACCTGAGTTTGTAGTGTAGTACCATCCTATTCCATCATGTTCAGTTGGTACCTTATGGGATCAGTCTTTGATTTCAGTGATCCGTTGCATCTTTCAGCATCATTGACAGTTTTATATGTGATATTCAGACATGTACTTACTCATTATGATCAGATGATCCATTATGTATTTTCCAGTCATTTATACTTGTATACTTAGTGGATCCGCTTGTACTTGATATGCGGACATGCTTTACTTTTCCTGAGCATGGGTATGCCCGCCTCAGACAGTGTTTCTTTCTGATCTCCTTTTGGTGGCTTGGCAGGCTGAATTCTGGTGAAGTCCTCCTCGGTTTTTCGGCAGAGTTCCTTTCCTTGTACTTACTTAATATATTTCGGCCATCATGTTCCCCTTCTGACCTCATACATTAGGGGGCATCTGTTATAGCTCCAAATCTCACTCTTATGGTTTGTGATGCTGCACTTATGGCCTAGGGCAACCCCTCCTTCCGGACCTGGTCCAAAAATTTAAAAAACAGTGTTTTATTCCCTATACGCGACTTTGCCCTGTGTTAAACGCGTGTACACGCGGGTCTGTCATACCCAACCCGCGTGTATCTATTAAAACACTTAAAAAAATAATAAATTCCTCTTTTTCGGGTGGTGATCGCGGGTTTACCTGCTGGATCACCTGTTAGTGCCCGTGGCCCAACTGTTCCCAACCAACTCCTAACTAAAAAACTACTTTGGAGAGGGTATAAAAAGACATCAAAGGGAAGGCCAAAGGGAGAGAGAAAGAAGAGCAAGATTATTATGCTGAGATTTTTCCCTTAGACCAGGTCTGAAGTCCTTGGTGCTTTCTGCACTTCCCCCATCTTGCATAGGAAACCCTTGTTTCCATGTGTATTGGTGATCATTCATCCTTGATACCATCATTGGAGTAGGACTTGGAAGGAGCTCTTGTCGGAGGCTTGAGGCTGGAACGAATCCGGGAGGAAGCTTGCTTGGAGCCTGCTGAAGGTGTTCAGGTGATATCTTTCCGATATATGTACTTTATTTGCCTTTATTTATAAAGAAACACGTCTTTGTTCCCGAATAATCTTTCTTTATGCTTATGAAATTCTTGTGTTGAATTCTTAAGAAAGTGGTTACTTAAAGATCTTTTATAACTAACTTTATAGCATGAAGATGATTTATACATAAGTATTTGTACAGGTACTGTTGTGTTCTTTGATTTGTTTGTCTTGCAGGTCAAAGAAAGAAGAAGGGAACTCCAAGGAGGGTTTGCACCCTAACGGTCTTCTCGAACGTAGGACCTTAGGTATGTGCCCTAAACATTAGAATTTGCTTAAAAGTAAAATGATGGTTGTGTGTGTGTTTCTTTGAATAAGCAATTTTCAGTCTGGTAGAGTCTTAGCCCAAAGGACCCTAGGGGTATTTTCCCTTCAACCAGTTTGACATTTTTTTATCCAAAATGATGTGCTAATGCTTGGATATTTCATCTTTGATGTTGCTCTGATCATGTTCTTTTGAAAGAAATGTGGTCTTTGAGAGACACTATTTGTTTGTGTCCATCTGTTTATCTTGTTGGGACCTGCAAAAACTTAGTACTTTCTGTAATGAAATGTAAGATTATCAAAAGAGAGAGGTGATTAATCTCTCTATTTATGAAATTTACACAAAAAAAAAATTGAGAATTGGTACTAATAAAACAAATTCATGAAAGAAAATCAAATGAATTTTTACCTATTTCGAAACTTGTGCCTCGGGTTACCTGTTGTGCATTTTCAGAAACTACTTCATTCTTTATTGTTTGAAACGCTGATGATAACTTTCTCATTGTGTAGATCTCACTGAGATATTTCTAATGATGCTTGAATCATCGAAATCCGATGTCATATGGGAAAGTTAGGATGATTTGAAATTTGGGTGCCATAGTGAAAATTATCATGCTTAAGTGTGGCATGGGAACATGATGCTGATGTGATGGATGAAGTAGGAAAATTAGATGGCATGTTGCTCATGTTTTTTATTAGAATATGTGGTCACAAAATAAATCATTGAATTAAATATAAAGTTGTAGAATTGTTGTTCAACTGCAGAATTGTTATTCAGTTGCAAAAACTGCGCAGTTTTTGTAGCTAAAATCCTGAACAGACAGTTAAGTACACACAACTATGCATTTTTTGTTATCAACAAATAACCAATCCAATATTCAAATTGATCAATACATCTTCCAGAAAAAGTAGAAAATAATTTTATTTTATTTTTATTTTTTTATATTTATTATTATTATTAATATTATTATTCATTTTTTTTTTAATATACAAATAGAATATAACAAAATCCACTAAACAAACTTACACACAGAAAGGTGGCTGCAAGGAAACTGTTGATATTTGAAAATTTGTTGATCATGAATCCAACTTGCAGAATGACAATGAACATCCGCATTTTTGAAAAAAATAATCTTGATAACTTGCATCCAAGAGCTGCTGGCAACGTTCTTTCTTCTGGTAAAGGCATTCCCCACACCAGCTAAAGAAATTGTGTTGGTGCTTCTCAAGCTCCTCTGCATGGGAGTCAAGATTGACATGCATATCACAGCGTACACCATGAAAAAAAAGAACACCACCAGTAAAAAAATTCCTAAGCAAATGTTGGCATTATGATGCATGTGTTGTACTTGATGGCAACTCACTTGTACATGGTAACTAGATGAATCTACAAAAGAGATATCAAATGTGACAAAATGCATGGCAGTAGTATTTATAAATATGATGAAATGCAGGGTAGCTTCAAGGAATCATTTCAGAAGGCAAGTCACTCAGATTAAATATCACAGTATAGGAGGTAAACAGCAAAGAATTACATATCAGGCTTCATAGAATAAAGAAAGAGAGGTATATGTAGGTTCACCATTGACCAAGCTGTGTATACATGTAGGTTCACTGTATACAAGTTGCGTATATGTACACACACACTTTCACAGAAGGAAAAGCGCGTATACCTTGGAAAACTAAGTTTTTGGTCCGAAGTATTTGGTCCATGGTATTTTGATCCATGGTAATGGTCCAAGGTATCTGGTCCGAGGTATTGACCCCAGGTATTTGGTCCAAGGTATTAGTCCTAAGTGGTTTTGGTCCATGGTATTGAGAAAGGCCTAAAACTATAAAAGGAGGAGAAGATCATTAGGCCAAGGAGTGCAAGTATCGAATATCTGATGAATCGTGAGATATAGTATGTAGGTTATTGCGTTATGGTGCAATGCTGGATCTAAACCAAGGATGAACCTTAGCAGATGATGAGGAACTAGATCTAATGATGGATTAGGATCTTAAGGTGTAAAATGAACTATCATTATGTGTTGTTGCTCATGAATATTCTAGACATGAATATTAACGCATATATTATTCTGTAAATGATATGATCTAGGTATAACTAAAGTCTGGAATAGCTGCAGAATTCTGAATTTATATTTGCAGATATATACGATGTCTGGATTTGAGGAAAGCGTGTATGCATGCAGTTTCGAACATGGAAGTAGCGTATACCTTATAAAATATGTTTTAGTTGTTTCTGTTTGCTGTTGCAGTGTTCTGGGTTCTAGCTTGGGTTTTGGACTGTATTCTGGTGACATCATTCTGAATGATCAGATTGATGGGTTGTAAAAGTGATTGATTGATTTGGTTGTGGTTGGTTCAAAAGAAGATTGGTTGATGCAGATATATTTGATGATTGAATGATGTTGTTGATGGATCCAGTCTGAAAATTTATGAAACGTGGTCCCTGGAAGGAAAGAGAAGGTTGTAGCCTTCTATAGGTCGGCACCTACGTACTAGTAAACATATCAGCTAGTACAAGAGCTAGGGAGTTGTAGCTCCATTCCAGTAGAAGCTGGAGAAAGAGAGAAGGTTGTAGCCTTCTGCAGGTAGAAGCCTGCATACTGGTATAAGACTGCACCAGTACAAAAATTGTAAATAGAATTTTCTTATTATTAAAAGAAGACAGAGACGACAGTAGCAGGTGGTTTTTACCCACATTGGGTTTCCACCTTATATCTTGGTGTTCATGTGTGTTGCTTATGTGTGATGCTTTATTCTTCTTTTACTGCACTGTCTAATGAATTCTTGATATACTAATTAAAGTTTAATACATGATAATTTGGGTAAATCACAAGATCTCTGCATATACGCAGGTTGCATTAAGTATAGTTACGTATACACGCTAATTCACTGAGCTGAAGTAGCGTATACAAATCAGTTTTGAAAAATTAAATTATTGATCTGATAATACTAATTCACCCCCCTAGTATTATTTACAACAATTAGAAATATAGAACGTCCTTCAGAAGAAGCTTGATCGCTTGAAGGAAGATCCATCATCATGAGTAATCAAGAAAGCGGGGGATCCATCAGATCGCCAATCTTTGATGGGAGAAAATTTGTTTATTGGAAGGTAAGAACCACAACCTATCTTCAATCACTTGGAACAGATGTCTGGGAAATCGTGGAAGGAGGATATACATTTCAATCAGCAATTCCTACAGATATGGTAGGTAAAAAGCAATATGAAACCAATGCCAAGGTTGTTAATACATTATTGGGAAGTCTGTCACAATCAGAGTTTTCAAAGTTATGCAGCTGAAATCAGCCAAAGAAATATGGGACAAAATCGTTCTAAGCTACGAAGGAGACTCTCAAGTAAAACTTGCTAAACTACAAACTCTTAGAATTCAATATGAAACTCTCAAAATGCACAATGATGAAAGTATAGCTAGTTACTTCTTACGTATAGATGAGGTTGTTAATTGCATGAAGAATCTGGGTGAAGAGATAAAGGAAGTTACCTTAGTTGAAAAAGTTTTAAGATCCTTAGCTGCTAAATTTGAATCAAAAGTATATGCCATAGAAGAAAAGAAGGATCTACAAACTATTAATTTGACACAGCTTCACGGAATCTTAACTGCCTTTGAGATGAGAAAAGGAGGTCCATCAGATATGAGAGAAGCCGCATTTAAAGCTTTAGCAAAAGGAAAAGAAGAACTCAATGAATCAGGACATATTTCAGAAGAAGAAGAGGAAGTAAACTTTGTCAAGAAGCTTCAACGAGGTTCCGGAAGATTCAAAGGTAAACTACCTTTCAAATGTTTTGCCTGTGGTAGATTCAGTCATTATGCTACCAAATGTCCTCATAAAGATAAATATGATAAAGGGAATGAATCTACAAAATGGAATATAAAACAAAGTGTAAGTAAAAAGAGCTACTATACTCATGAAGATAGTGATGGTTTATCAAATAGTGATGAAGATGAAAATAATAATGACTATAGACTTCTGATGGCTTATGAAGATGATGATTTTTTGGATGCTTTAGATGAAGATGACCTTTATGAAGAAATATTTAAACTTAAAATCTATTTAGAAGAAAAGAATATGATTATAGATACCTTGACATACCAACTTTCTAAAAGAGAAAAACACATGAAAAACTAGAATGTGAAATTGTGGGTCTAAGAAAGGATCTTGAGAAAACAAAAGCTCTCAATCTTAGATTTGCTAAAGGATCAGAAACCTTAAATGAAATTATCAAAGTGCAGCGTTCTCCTCTGATAAATATAGGTCTTGGATATACTGAAGAAGCATCTCAGTCACAGACGCCATCAACCTCCACTAAAAGCTATCTTGATGCAGCAAAGAGCAGTGAACAGTTTGACAATCGTCAGCAAAGGTATAAAGCAGATCACCAGGTAAATCCGGCTCAATTTACTTCAAGGATGAACAGAAGCCACGACCAACCTCAGGTAAATCGTACTCAATTTTCTTCAAAGATAAATATCAATAGAAACTACAATCACCAGGTCAGTAGATTCGATAATCGCGGGAACTTATTTAATGGTCAATATTTCTCATGTCATAATTTTGGACACAAAGTTTCTCAATGTGTTGCTTACAAAACCAACATTACTAGAGAAGCACGAAATCAAAGGAATGTGACAGGGATCAAGAAAATTTCCTATAATAACTTTTCTCTTCTGCCTGATTTGTCGCGCCTTACAAACAATCCAATTAATTATCTTCCGTTTTGGCCGCCAATGCCGAATAAATTGCCTAGTGATATCCCAAAGTTTGAAGGTAAATCAGGAGAGGATCCGTCAAACCATGTGATGACTTATCACCTCTGGTGTGCATCTAATTCCATTATATATGATTCAATTCACTTACGTCTTTTTCAACACACTCTGATTGGTCTTGCGTCCAAGTGGTACATTGAGTTACTGCGAGACTCTTTTTATAATTTTAGTCAGTTAGCCACTTCATTCTTAACTCATTTTCAGTTGCCTATCAGATATGACAATGGCACAAGATTATTAACTTCATTAAAGTCAACGTCCACATATATTTCAGATCATATTCATGAATGGCGACATAGACGACGTTTAGTGAAAGTTTTTATTCTGGATCAAATTTTAGCAAAATGGTTTGTTAAATCATTATTACCTAAAATCACTGAGGATGTAGCTAAGGCAGGATTTATTACTGAAGAGAAAATAATTGTTCAAGCTCAATACCTTGACCTCGTTTATATGCAGTCGGGTACTTTACACGAAAAAATCCTTGACCTTCCGAAACAAAATCAAATAACTGCAGCTCCTTCAGGGTCTCATGCCGCTTATGGTATGATTGGTTCAGTTAACACCAAAAGTAAGAAGAAATCTTCAAAGAATTCTTCTCCTATTATAACTTTACCAGATTCCCCGACAGGAGACTCTTCCGCTGAAATTCCTGCCGATATTCATGTCGTAGAATCATCTACGGCCAAATAAAAATCTGGTGGTAAAAAGAAAGGGGAAAATAAAAATAAACAAAACTCAAAAGAGAAATTAGCTAAAACTGAATCTACTAACAAGAAACGTAAACCTCGCTATCCTTGTCTCATTTTTGACGAAGATCATTTTACAAGAGATTGCCCACATCGAGCTGAGGTTGCAAAAATCGTCAAAGGTTCTCAAACGCCTGCTATCTTGAAGGATCCTTTTCCTAGTCAAGATAGTAAGATGATTGGTTCTTCCTCAAATGCCTTAGAAGAACCCATAATGATGATGTCTCATGTCAGGATTGCGACACGATCACAAGATTATGGTACTAAAAGTCCTGTTGGTGGTAAGGAAGCAGAATCTTCTAATTCAAACCCATCAACTTCAACTCCTTCTAGTTCTGATCCGCTACAGATCAAGAAACCTAACCCAGACTTAGTAATCAAACCGCCTGCTAAAGGTATACTTTGGAAGTCAGCTTTCAATCTGCATGCGAGAGCTGCTCAGAATTATAACATTGTTGAAGACTTAGCTATTTCCCCTTCAGCAATGTCGGCTTTGGAGGTGCTGCAATCATGCCCAGCACAGCGTAAATTACTTTTGTCGGCTATAGGAGCTGTTGATATTCAGGATTCAAACCTTATAATCTTCGATTTAGAGAATAGTACACCTCGCCTACCTCATCAAATGGCTTTCCAAATTCCAGTGTTAGTCAAAAACAGACCTTGCTTTAGGATTGTAATTGATGAGGGAGCTTCTACGTGTATTATGTCGATCCAGTGTTGGATATCACTTGGTTCTCCTACACTCAATCAATCCCCGATGATTCTGAAGGCTTTTGATGGCCGTGGGTTCCATCCTTTTGGCATTCTATAGGATTTACCTATAGGGGTTGAAGGAAAAATTGTTAATCTAGATGTGGAAGTGGTTGATGCCCCTCTAGATTACAACCTTATTTTGGGTTGCAGCTGGTCTTACTCTATGACTGTTATTGTTTCATCGGTCTTTCAGCTTATAAAGTTTCTTCATAATGGAAATATCGTAACTATAGACCAGTTGACTTATTTTTCATCCGACCCAGCCTCTTCTGAAAGTATCCAACATGTCAGTAAAACAACTATCCCTTATAGGGATGTTGGGGTAGGATTGATTAAAGATTCTGGTTTACTAGGAACTTTTTCCTTTCCTCCTCCCAACGTATCGCCTCCTACTTTAACTATTCATATGATTTCATCAAACACTATTGTTTTTGATGATCCTTGGATCGTACCTTCCGAGTCTGAGGTGGATTCATTTGGTGATGCGATGCCTTTGAGTCCCTATGAAATTGCATATCAGGTTGTTCAATAATTTTTTGACCCTTCTTCAACCGAAATCGATCTAATGAATGTGGTCCATGGATAATCACTTTCAATATCAACCTCAGATTCAACAACTTTTCCGAGCTTGTTAATATTGATGAGTAGATTCGTGAACTTTTGTCTGTTGATGATTTACCATGGGAAGATCTTCATCATCGATCTTCATTTTTACCTGAGCTTGATCATTTTGAAAATGATTTTTCATCTATTTTTACTACTGATTATGTCAAAGAACCACAGAATCCATTGCAACATCCTAATTCTGAGTTAAATTTGGGAAATATTTCTCGAACGGTTCCTATTGACATTTCAGTTAAACCAGGAATTGTTGAAAACATTCATATAGGTGCTTCCTGTACGGACAATGAACTCCAAACTTATAAAGCCCTATTTCAAGAATTCTGCGACGTGTTTGCCTAGTCATATGAAGAAATTCCAGGAATCAATCCAGCAATTGTTGTTCATGAAATTAAAACTTACCCGAATGCTAAACTTGTCCGGCAACATTTTCGTCAAATACATCCACGAAAAGCTGCTGCTATTAAAGCAGAAGTTGAGAAATTACTTCGAGCAGGTTTCATTTATCCAATTCCCTTAACGGATTGGGTATCGAATATTGTTCCTGTTAACAAAAAGCAAGGAACGATAAGAATATGTATTAGGCATATTAATTGAGCTTGTCCTAAAGACAATTATCCAACCCCCTATATCGATCAAATCATTGATGATTGTGCCGGTAGTGAAATTTTCTCCTTTATGGATGGTTTTTCCGGTTACAATCAAATCAACGTACTCCCTGCTAATCAACCAAAAACGACTTTCATTTGTCCATGGGGGACGTTTGCTTACTGCAAATTGCCTTTTGGATTGAAGAACACCAGAGCCACTTTTCAAAGAGCTATGTCTTACGTGTTTCATGACATCAAGCACATTGTGCAGCCATATCTTGATGATTTACCTGCCCATTCATTACGTAGAGCCGATCATCTCACTCATTTACGAGCAATCTTTATGAGATGTAGGCATTATCGAATTAGGTTGAATCCACACAAATGTGTTTTCTGTATAGAAATGGGTCGTTTACTGGGATTTGTTGTTTCAAAAGCCAGCATTTGTGTCGATCCCTCGAAGGTTGAAGTTATTTTTAAATTGCCTCCTCCTTCGACTATTCGCCAACTCCAAAGTTTGCAAGGGAAAGCAAAATTTTTACGTCGTTCCATTCCTAACTACACCGAGATAACAAAGGGTTTTACCAGGTTGTTGAAACAGAATACTCCATTCTTTTGGGATGAGATAGTTGACAAATCTTTTGATGCACTTAAACACGCGTTGACCCATGCACCGTTATTGCATCCTCCCAACTACAACCAGGATTACTTCTTGTACCTCGCTGCTTCTCATTCCACCATTGGGATGGTTTTAGTTCAGGAAGATGAATTCAACAGTGAACATGTGATTTATTATCTTAGTCGAACTCTGAATCTGACTGAGCTTAAATATTCGCATGTGGAGAAATTGGCCTTGGCAGCTGTTCAAGCTATCCAAAGATTTCATCATTACGTCTTACTATGCAAAACTACAGTAATTTCTGACTGTAACCCTATGATCTATATTCTGACCAAACAATGGCTAGGGGGAAAGTATTCCAAATCGATAGTTATCCTGTAGGAATTTGACTTGGAATTTGAAAAATCCAAGGCAAAGAAATTTTTGGTTTTTGCAGAATTGATGTGTGATTTCCCACGTGCTGATACTAAAACTATGGCGGAAGAGCCCATTGCGGACAAATCCTTGTTTCTTATCAGTACTCTTGATCCATGGTATGGAGATATCATTGTTTATCTCCAAACCGAATCTTTTCAGCCTAAAATTTCACGATCTCAGCGACGGAAAATACATTTCCAATCCCAACAATACAAAATCATTGGAGATACACTCTATCGTCGTGGGGTGGATTCTATTTTCCAACATTGTTTAACTCTTGAAGAAGCTGAAAAGGTTCTAAATGACTGTCACTCTGGAGCATGTGGCAGTCATATGTCTGGGTATGCCACATTCCAAAAGATATTGCGCGCTGGTTATTTCTGGTCGTCTTTATTTAAAGATTGTATCTATGCAGTCTGAAAATGCCACAATTGTCAAATTTTTGATCGAAAGATGCGTGCTCCACCAGCTCCTCTCCACCGTGTAATTGTCGTCGGTCCTTTTGCAAACTGGGGTATCGACTTTATTACATGTAACCCTCACTCAGTCGGGGGGCATGCGTATATCATCCTTGCGGTAGATTGTTTTACTAAATGGGCCAAGGCGATGCCTACATTTTCGGCAAACGACAAAACTGCTGCAATTTTTGTTTTCAATTATATAATTACTAGATTCGGTGTTCCTCAAGCGATTATTACCGATCATGGGAGTCATTTTCGAAACATCATGATGACTGAACTAACAGATCAACTTGGCCTGCGTCACGATAGTTCTACTCCATATTACCCACAGGCTAATGGTCTGGTTGAAGCTATCAACAAAGTTCTAGTCATTATGATCCGACGAATCATTGGTATTCATAGGTCGAATTGGCATAACATGTTATTTTCAGCACTTTGGGCATATCGAACCTCAGTAAAAACATCAACTGGTTTCACTCCTTTTCAACTGGTTTACGGTTTGGAAGCTGTGTTACCCATTGAATGCGAAATTCCGTCATTGCAAATAGCCATAGAATTACTCCCAGCCACTTCCGAAGAGGAGAAACATTTGTTGTACTTAGCTCAGCTAGATGAGAATCGACGTGATGCTGCATTAGCAATCGAAACTCATGCCAAATGAATTAAAGCTCAGTACGATCGAAATGTTACACCTCGTAATTTTTCAGAAGGAGACCTAGTCTTACTATATGATCAAGCAAACAATAAGCTAGGGGCTGGAAAATTTGTACCTATGTGGCATGGTCCTTATGTTGTTAAGCGAAAGCTAGCAAAAGGGGGCTATGAATTGGTATATTTTGACGGTGTCTCTTTGGGTAAACCCAGAAATGGTCTTTATCTGAAGAGATATTATGCTTAAATCTAGGTGTGGAGATTTTAGTTAGATTAGTTTCTTTCTAGATAGTGTGTTTTAGATTAGAAAAGTGTGCTTATTTTAGAGAGTGTTTTTATCATTATTCCTGCTTATCTTGATTTTACTCTTGATATTGCAGATGTCGATGTCTCTTCAAGCATACATTGGTTTTGCTGATGGTGCTTGTCGTAATACACGGAACATTTCTTCCTCAACTTGGGTTATCTATTCACCCTCTGATGAGTTGGTATCTATGCATGGGGTAAGCCTCGGTCAAACAATGAACAACATTGCAGAGTATAGTGCAGTGATTGAGTTATTATCTGAATCCATCTCATTCGGGATTCGGAGTTTGATTTTTAGGTTAGATTCTGAACTCATTTTATTGCAACTTAGTAGAGTTTATGCCATTAGAAATCCAGTGTTATTAAGATTATTTTTTAGAGTTCGTCTCTTGGAACGTGAATTTGACTACATTGAATATCAACATATTCCAAGATATTTAAATACATTATCAGATGCAATTGCTTCTCGAATGTTAAATAGACATTTGCAATAATCAAACAATAAATTTAAAAACATTCCATAACATGTTATACAAGATAGCCAGTAATAGTGATATAGCATAGCATAGAAGTGTGTCAAATATACATTGTCTTCGATCATAGGTTGAAAAACACCTTGTGATCGGCAAAAATGATAGTACAAAAAGCAAAAATGTCGTATGAGTCTACAAAGGTGATCATCCTATCACTGGTGATGATCACGATAAGAAACCACTAATCGGGCCACCCTACAAGGAACCTCCTGAAAGGTCCTGGGACCCCAATCACATAGCGTTGTAACCTAAGTGGAATATCATCTATGCTAGTCTTTTGGAAAATCTGCTGTAAAATGCTCTAGATGATTTTCCATTTCGGTCAGGGTCTCTGTAGATTCGTCCCGTGGGGCTGGTAGTGCTGCAGCTAGGTGTCTCCTCTCATAGGGATGGAGAGCGGCTGGTCGCCGTGGACCCACATCTGCATTTGAAACTTTTATTATCAGTTTTGGACGATTTAAAAACAAAAAATAAAATTAGTTAAAACTTAGAAAATATTGAGAATGATTTTACCTGAATCATCCTACTGCTCTCCTAGTGGAAGAGTCATGTCTGGGTCACCACGATAATCCATCCCAGCATATGGAAAATCCTGAATCATGAAAAGTTGGTTCTCCAACCAACGAAAATACTCAGGCACAAATCAAACAACCTCTGAACCCTCCTCAGGATGACGGGCCAGAACTGCAACCCAATGCATTAGCTTAGGTTCTCGGTGAAGTCCAACTCCAACGGAAAGTTGCTGTGGGACCAACATCAGGACCCTCTCTAGACCAAAGCTCACAACTAGGAAACCATGTCCAAAGCTTTTTAGTTATCCGTTCTTTGCTCTAGTTAGTTGGCCTTTTACATTCGCCAACACAGCTTCACACCAGTTGAAGATGGTGCCTCGATAACAGTCTACTGCCATTCACATTTGGGATCCGGTAGCTACATGCAGTGCTGCGCTTCTGCAGAGTCTGGTGACAGTAAATGCAATCACTTTAAGTTCAGGATGGGAGATAGTTTTGATATCGATCCCTTTGTCCTTTGTTTGGTCATTACAAAACTCTAATCAGAGACTATCGACAGACTGGCCACCTGGCCTAGTCCCGAATAGAGATGATCGTTCACCTCTCTTGGGCAAACCAGTCAAGAAATAAATTTCCTCTAACTCGATTTCGAGCCAGTGGCCACCAATAATGAAACACTGGTCCTGTATATTCCACCTGTCTACCAGCCATTACAAAAAGTCTACTTGGGCCCTCATGCCAGGTATGGCCCATAATTTAAATAGCCCACATGCTCTCAATGCATCCAATGAGGGTTGATGATTTATTGCAGCAAGGTCCACATCTTCATGCTCCCGTTCCCGCCAAATGAGCATTTTGTATATTCTACATTGAAAAACGGTGGATTAGAACATTTTAGTTCAAAAAAATTTGGGCGGAAATGGAAAAAATTGAAGTTTTAAAACCTTTTTCGCGGGGTCCGCACCCACTAGTTAGGGACAGTGCGTAAGTCCACACTCTTTCAAAACAACAGGTGCAGGACTCTGGCTCTTTCCTTTGTAGAAAAAAGTCGGGGTCCCCAAGTTTCGCATGTTGTTCCTGCGGACCCCTGCGAGCGGTTTTTTAAACTAATTTTTCCCTAAAAAATCAAAATGGAAGCCTAAAAACGAAATACAAGCGGTTGAAATTCAAGATAAAGCTGATGTGGATTACCTAGAGCTGACGGTTTTTGTTTCCAACGAACGGATTTTCCGCAATATTCATAGGAAGTTTCTTAACCAAAAGCTCTCTCTTCTCACTCTGAAGTCAAACGGTAAAAATGAATTTACAAAAGCCCTTTTTATAAGCTTTTTTAATAAATGAATTTTTAATTTGTTTATTTTTCACTTTAAAAAGGTAACTTTTTGATGCATTTTTATTTATTTTAAACAGATATGAGTAATGTTTGAGTTTTTGTGCAGAATATTGGATTTTTCAAGGAAAATTTATCATTTTCAACAAAAAACATTGGATTCCTCTTTAAGCTGTTTTCTGACTCGTAAAATATGAAAAGATTGCTGAGTTTTTCTTTTTAAGCTCGTTAAAACGGAATTAAAAGGACGGTCCACTTACAGTGCTGTTCTGACCGTATAAACAAGAAAAGATTGCCGGGCTTTTGTCGTTTCAAGTTCGATATTGGTTATAAAACGACATGTCGTTGATCACTTTTTTACTTTTTCGGATCAAAGACACTAATTATGAAAAGTACTCTTTGATCGTAATGGTCAAGCGGTTCTCTCAAGTATTATTTTATACTTTTTTGAGTTTGGGAGACACAAATTTACGAAAAAGGACAACCATGGAGTTTTCTTAAGTTTTTCTTCTAACTCCCTAAAATTGAAAAACGCTGAGTTTCTCCTATACTGGACTCGTTAAAATTTAATAGTAAAGGACCTGTTCAATTTTAAACAGGAATGAACCACTCCTTCTTAGGGTTCGAATTTTAAACTAAGTTGGACTCATCCGAAGGATGAGCTTATAACCAAGCAAATGTTATCCTCCTCAAGCTTGTCAAAAATAAAGAGGTACTTGCCAGAAATGGTGGGGGAAAAGAGAGAAAAATGAACCTGTTTGTTATACTTTGTGTTTTAGAAAAGCATTTAACCACTCTTGAACGCGACACTTTTTGTTCACCTAGGTTGGGAAATCCTTTTCCTAACAGTTAATCAAACCATATTGAAAGTCTTCAGCTGGTTTCGGGGTATTAGCTTTGTGTCAATTGTCACCAAACCATCTGCAGTGTCATTATGTTTCCAAGAGGTCAGTTCAAATAAACCATTCATCTGCAAAATATCTATCATCCATCTTGAGCATCCCTGAGTTAGTCCTTGCCAAATATATTTCTTCAAACTTGATCTATGATTTTGTGTTGTGGGCTTGCCTACGACGGATCGCTTTCTATCGACTTCAGCTCATTATCTAGAAAGATGATCTAGAAATCGTCGGTACCTTGGAATTTGCATGCCTCAATGGCAAGTTTCTCGCCTTCGACGATAGGTTGCATCATTGACCTTTTATCAAAGGATTCTATGACATGTTCGACATCAGCTCATCTATTCACATTTCATGGATTGTACTGAGTACTTTGAGAGTCATTGACATTATTGGTGGTTTCTCTCACACTTGTTAATAGTTTACATCATTGAATGGTAATCAAGTGGTCGACTTCGATACATTCATTCACATGGATAGAATCGTACTAGTTCGGGAAGCAGAAATCAAGACCCTGGATATAGTTTCCACCATCCAGGCTGCGATGAATTTTGTTATTCATTATATAGTGGACTATTCATAAACAGATGGTTGCACCCATACTGTGTCTACATATGTTTATACTTGTGATGTATTACAAAATCATTCCTATATCAAAGAATTTTAGTTAGTTTTCTAGTCAGTTTTGATCTGAATATGGGAATGCCTACCTCAGCAATGATATGTTCACATATATATATGTATTTTGTATTGAATGTTTTTACAGGTTCCAACCAGGGTGTCCACAGGATGATCTTTGAAATGATAACGTACTTCACTCTTTTTAGATGACAAATGCTATCCTCATCTATTACAGACTTTGCACTTTAGAGGGAAATCTGTTGCACAAAATATTGTCACCGTGACATTTTGCAATCAGTGTGAGTCTATCACCACTCATAATTTCCTCCTTTGCAAGTCTTAAACCTCAGTTCTTCATGTCAAGCCTTGAAAAATAAGAGAAAGCCCTTAAAAGTCTCTAAAACTTTGGTTCCACACTTTCTCTTAGCATTACCTACGGTCCCGCACCTACTAGTCATGTCCCCTGCGTACTTGACTGCTCTGTCCCTGTGTAATGGGTGCGGACCCCTGTAAAAGTCAAAAAGGCGCAAGTACATTTTTAAAAACTCACTTTGAGTCATTTCTGGAAGCTTCTGGAGGGAATATTGAGGTGGCAAATTTGCTCCTTTAAGGTTCATGCATCCCATACCTTAAGGAGCTAACCCCTTGATGTGAGGAGCTTATCCCTTTGAAGGAGGAATCTATCCCTTCATAGGTGGACCTGTAACTTCCTTCCTTTGCACTATAAAATGAGGCATTGGGCTAGTTACTGAGGAGGTTGAAAGCTAAAGATTTTTGAGGTGAAATGTTGTTGGAATTTAGTCTTCCTAATTGAGCTTGAGAGGAGAGATTACATACCTTTTTTTGATCTCATTGGGAAGAGTGTGAGGCTTGTCAAAGTAGAGGAGATTCCTGCTTGGACCCTAGGAGGAGCTTGTACAACATCAAGGCACCAAAGGTTGTAAAGTTCTTCTATTTTCGAAGTTAATACAGTCAAGTTTATTTTTCTCAATAAGCTGTGTCTTATGGTTTATTTCATGGATTCCTTGATCACCATGATGAATATGATTTATTATATTAGCTATGCAGGTGTTATTTGATGTGTGCTTGTTTGTGATTGAAGGTTCTAAAAAGAAAACTTGTTCGAACGGTCGAAGCGTGGCTTCCACAAACTAGCATTGGACTTAAGGTAGGATCTAGAACACCTCTTAGTTTTTTATTAATAAATCGCAATATATTTAGAGAAAGGTAGATTTGCTTGTCCTGCTTGTCACTAGATATCTGTCAATACTAGGGAGATCGGTCTTGTCCGCAAGAACGATTTATCCAGCCGACAGTGGGAAGGATCTCGCAGGGACGATCAGGAAGGATCTAGTAGGGGAGATCGAGAGGATTAGGTCACAAGAGAAATGGCATGGAGGATAAGAATAGAGTCTTTTCAGTCGTAAATCGAGGTGGCACTAAGCATTAGGACAATAGGAATGCAGGAGGAATTCATGGAAGGGGGGAGTAGGTAGACTTGCCTTGGGAAGTGAGTTAACCAAGGGGGAGAGATAAGCCAAGTTGGCATAGGAGTCAACAAAGTTATTATTGTGCCTTAGGATATGGTAAAAAGAAATATCTCTAATTTCCTAGTTTAAAATTCTGCAACGAGTGATTAATCTGCTAAGATCAATGTGGGGAGAGAGTGTTGTTTCAGCATCATCTGTATTATTATTGACGAGTCTCAAAAGACCATTGCATTCTTAAATTTAAACTCTTTGATTATTTGAAGGCCTTGCAGTAAGGCATAGGCCTCTGCCTTATTATTTGATGATTTCCCTAGTCCCCATTGATAGGTGGCTATATTGCTTCCCAATTCATCGAAAATTGCCCCTCCTGCTCCTATTGTTCCTGGGTTAGATTTTGAGGCACCATCAAAAAATAACCTGGGTCTGCATTTTCCATCAAGTCATTCTAGAAAGTCCTGTTCTTTTAGCCTTACCTTCCATTGAGCATTGGTCTAGAGTTTCTTTGTGCTCGGTTTTTCGTGCCTTGAAGGGAGATCCAGGGCACTTCTGAATATGATTCTTTCTTCCACTTGAAGATCTTTGATAATAATATGAATATTTCCTTTAGCATAGATAGTCTCTACAGTTAAGGCCCAGGTTTTGCTCAGGACTTTCCTTATGCAAGGAGATTTTTCCTGGAATATGACTCCATTTCTCATGAGCCAAATGTTCCAAAGAAGGACAAATGGAAGCATATCCCAAATTCTCTTTTGGGCACTCGGTCCCTTTTTGGCACAGGGGTAACTTTTTTTCCACTTGACAATTGTGGCATAGATGGAGGAGTTTCTTTCTATTTTGAAGTTTAGGGGATGAGGGAGGGAGCTCCAAGCTTGAGAGGCAAATGAACAATCCACAAATAAATGTTGAATAGACTCTTCAACATCAGAGTAGAGAGGACACCTAGATGCTCCCTGAATGCCTCTTTTTTTAAATTGTTTGTTGTCAAGATCTTCCCTTTGAATAGGGTCCAAATAAATATTTTGATCTTTGGCATGCTCTCAGATTTCCAAACCTACTTCCATAAGACCCACGAAGGAGAAGGGAGAAAGTCATCAAGTAGTGCATCATAACCTGCCTTAATGGTGTACGCAGTTCCCAAAGGATCCCATATGAATTTGTCTTCTTCGTACCTTAAGGTGGGAGCTGCTCCATGTAGCAATTCTTTCATTTTGACTTGAGCATCGAGAAGATGTGCAGGGGAATTGGAAAAATTCCATCCCATCCATCACCCGTTGCTGCTATTCCAACTAGAGATTTGGTTTAAGGTGTGTATTCCTTGATCCTTGTGATACTGCTGCAAGGCGAGGAGAATGTGATCAACAGAGAGGGCCTTTTTCCCCATAATCTTGTCATGCCAAATGTTAATGTTACTACCTCCATGAGGCACTTTGGATGTGTTGTCTTGAAGAAAGGGAATGGCCTTTTTGCAAAGTTTCCATATGCGCGAACAGGGTCTGCTGGGGGTGTCATGATCCAATAGATGTTGTCTAGCTGTGTTCAAATATTTTTTTTCTAGAACCAGCTTCCACCATGATTGCGGACCGGAGATCAAACGCCAAACAATATTTCCACCCAAGGAAACATTTAGCAGCTTGGGTATGTGGATAGCAAGTCCACCACTTTCATGTTTGGTGGTAAGTTGCCTCCATTTGACAAGACTGAACTTATTCTTATCTGACTTCCCTCCTTGCCATATAAATTGTCTTAGAATCTTTCTAATTTGTTGTGGATGCTAATGGGGGGCTGGATCAAGGAGAAATTATAGAGGGGAGAGCAGATAAAACTTCCTTTAATAGTATGACCCTTCCAGCCAGGTTTAGCCAAGTTGTTCCCCATTGTTGTATCTTTTTCTTCATTTTATCAATTATGACCTCTGTCTTAAGGGGCCCAATGCCAACCAGCATCCCTAAGTAATTGAAGTGGCTCCAATTGAGCTTGTAGGAGACTCCAAATATTTGCGCTATATTTTTTATTGTGTTTTCTGTCGCATTCCATCCATATATGAAGCTTTTTAGATGGTTAATCTGCCCACCAGAGTACTGCATGAATTTCTCAAGGAGATTTTTGAATCTTCTTGCTATTATGATGGAGGCTCCTCCCATTAACAGGGTATCATCAGCGAACTGTGATTGGTTTATGTTTTTGACCCCATCACCAGTTATCAATCCTATTCTACGATTATGATCTAGAGCTCTGCTGAAAGATTCTGCCATGAGGATAAAGAGAAAGGCTGATAAGGGGCAACCTTGTCTTAGGCCTCTCGTGGATTGAAAAAAGGTAGAGGGCCTACCATTGATTAAAGGAGAGATCCAAGGTTTGGAGATGCAATTTTGGATGAGTAAAATGAAGTCTTCACTGAATCACATTTTTCTTAAGACAACGAACAAGAGGGAATGCTTTACTCCATCAAAGGCATTTGCTAGATCAAGTTTTAAGACAAAACCTTTCTCACCCCTGCTAACACTAGAGTGAATGTCTTCTTGTACCAGAAGAATAGAGTTAGTTATCTATCGATTTGCTAGGAAACCCCCTTGATTTTCTGATATGAGGGAGGGAAGATATGCTTTGATGCAAGAAGCAAGGATTTTCAAAATAATTTTATATGAATAATTTCACAAAGAGATGGGCTTAAATGTAGAAAAGGATAGGGGTCGGGTCTCTTTGGGGAGAAGGGCTAGGAAGGTTGAGTTTGTCCAGCCTCCTATATTCCTTTTCTGATGCACCCAATGTATCATCTTCATTAGATCTCGACAAATAACCTCCCAGAATATGAGATAGAAACTGATGGAGAAGCCATCCAGGCCAGGAGCCTTGTCTGGATGAAGAGTCCAAACTGCCTTAATGACTTCTTCCTCCTCAATGTCTTTAATTAGAGGACAATTCATTTCCTCTGTTATCATTTTTGCAGTGTGTACGAGAAGATCATCTTAATCTTCCTCCTCGGTGTTCTCCGATAAGATATTTTTGAAATGTTGTCGAGCAACATCTTTTATCTCTGCTTGGTCTATGCACATGATCCCTGCTTCATCTTGAATTTAAATGATGGCATCCTTAAATGTTCTCAATGTTGCCTGTTTATGAAAATAGGAGGTGTTTTTGTCCCCTGCCTGTAACCACAGATTTATGGATTTTATCCACCATTTCTCTTCATCCTTTCTATTATTATTGTAATTCTCCCTATAGATCTCTTTTTCCTTGTCGTGCTTTTCCCTGTCCATTCCATGCTCTTCTATCTCCTTTTGGATCTCGGCCAGTTCTCTTTTTAGTTCTTGTTTGTTGTGCTCTGGCTCCTTATATGAGTTTTTGACCCATATCTTGAGTGCATTACGCACATTTTTGAGTTTTGTTTCCCAAATGTGCATTGGTGAGCCTTCTACATGCTAGCGCCAGGTGTGTTCCACAATGTTCCTTGCTTCCAGAGAATCGATCCAAAGTGTGTTGAATCGAAAGGGGAGAGGTCCCAGATTTGGATGTGAACCGAGATCTAGTGTGACAGGTTGGTGATCAGAAGCAATACAATCTAAGATGGTGGAGGTGGCTGTAGAGTGAAGGGATATTAATGGGACAGCCACAATGAAGCGGTCCAGTCTCTCCATTATGTTCCCTGGTCCAAGTATTTTGTTGCTCCAAGTAAAACAACGATTCTTTGGCACAATATCCACTAGATTGTGCTCAGCCATAATATTTTCCAGCGTTTCTCGTGAGGGATCAGTTGTAAAATTTCCTCCCCGTTTTTCTTTGGCATGAAGGATCAGATTTAGATCACCTCCAATGATGTAGTTCAATTTTTCTTCTTTTTCCATATCCTCCTGAAGAGTGCTCCAACGCACTTCTTTGTCCCTATAGTGATTTGGCCCATATATGTTGTAGATGATTATTTCTGTTCCCTCTCTTACACTCTGCATTTTGAGTTTTATCCAATATTGTGTTTTGTGGGTAGCAAGAAGTCTCCATAATATTTGATTCCACATTGTTGCCATACCACCCAAGGCTCCCCGGGAATGTACACTTACACCTTGATAATTTCTGATTCTGGTGATGATGCTATCCATGTCTGTTCCTCCTAATTTTGTTTCTTGAAGAAGTATGATTTCAGGTTTCTCTTGTTTAATGATGTCTTTCAGGGCATTTATTTTTAGGGGTTGCCCAAGTCCCCTGCAATTCCATGTGAGATCTTTCATCATGGAGGCAACGCAGGTGTAGTACCTATCTTGGTCCCTGCTGCTTTTTGTACTTTTTCTTTGTTAGAGTGCCCTCCAATGAAAGATTCTATCAGATGTTGTGTCCCCATGGCAATGTCCTTCTGTGCTGCTTAATCCCTATGATGTTTGGTGTTTTTTCTACCAGGTCCAAGTTTAGCAGCATTTCTAGTGATTATTCTTGCTGGTGTTGATTCCATGGATGATGAAGGAGGACGAGGAATGGAGGTAGAAGGTTATGAGAAAGGCTCAAAGGAAAGAAGAGAGAAGGTCGGGGGAGGATCCTCTTCAGTTGAAGAAAGAGCATTAAAAGGGTTGGAGGAAAGGGGAGAGGAAGCTATGGGGGCTGGCTATGTCAGAATGGGCTCATATGAGGAAGGAAGGTTAGGGCCAGCAGAAAGGGGGAGCATGGGAGAAGAGGATGGGACAGGTTTAATGGATTGATTAAGGTTGTTTTTTTTCTTTTTGACAGGTTCCCATTGGGGTTCAGGCCCATTATCTTTAGTTTCAATTGATTTTGGGCATCTATTAGGAAAATGACCATATTCATGACATACCTTGCATTTCAAGGGAAGTTTTTCGTAATCCAGCTACTTTATGTGCGTCTAGTTGTCCACCTTTAGTTTGATTGCCTCAGGGAGTCCTTTCCCTAGATCTACTTCGACACAGATTCTGGCACAGGCTTGCATGTTGTCCTTTGGCTCGCTTCTGTCTATAAACTTTCCCACAACATTTCCTATCGCTTTGACAAATTCACCCCCCCAGCAGTGTAGTGGTAGATGAGGCATTCGAACCCAAACAGGGACAACATTTGGAATGCCAAGTTCTGGGCAAAATATGGATTCCATTTATTGAGATATAGCCCTCTGGTGTCCATGGAATAAGGCCCATTTCTGAATATTAGGTCTTTGTCTTCCTTTGTCTCAAAATAGAAGGTGAAGTATCCCCTTCCATAGAATTTGATAGAGATCTTTCCTATTATTTTATCCATCCAGTTTCTTTCTACCCATTTCTGAACTGTCTTTGGGGATGGCCAGAGTCCTGTGAATTGCTTAATTAATCCTTTTTCTACCAGAGATAAGGCAACCCTTCTCAGAATAGTTGGAGGTAGGGAAACTTCTTGCAATCCCTCAAGTTTCTTGACAAATTTCAAAATTGAGGGTCTTGGCCTGGACGGATTCAGGGTGTCGATAAGAGTTGGGAACTCAGCTTGCAGGTCAGAGGTTGTGGCCACCTCTGGGATAGGTTTCGAAGGTGCCATGCAGACAGGAAAACAAGAGTAGGCGGAGGCTATGCACAACTACAGATGACCTAGCTCCACAATTTTGGAGCGGCGAAAAATTTCTAAGACACTCGTCTAATTTTATTAACATTATTATTTATCAATATGTAATATTCTAATCATTTTCTTTGTTTTAAAATAATTAATTTTATTTTTCTATAATAAACTGATTTTAAATTTAAAATATATATTTGAATTTTCTTTTCTATCTATATTTTTAAGTGTGATCCACTTACAATTATTTATATTTTATTTGTTTTAACTATTCCATATTTCTTATATTTGAAGTCAAATTATTTATCATTATATTTAATTAGTTTTTTACATTTTTTCGCAAGTATAACTTTATATATTTCATGTGAATTTACATATATCGTCAACATTCATCATATCACTAGTAAGAATTAGTAAGAATTGAATCTAGATGGGAGGATTCTGTTACTTCCTCCCAATCAACCAAAATAGCCCCAATTCACAACTTTGATTATACTATTTAATTATTTTTTCATAATATAAATTAATTTTTTATTACAATTTAGCATTTATTCATTTTTTCAATATTATTTTAATTAATTTTTTTAAATTATATTATATTAAAAAATCAAATAATTATTTATATCATACCTCTCAAATCTTATTATACCTCAATTATCAAATCAACAAAATAATCAACAAAATATATATGTATACATATGACTTTGTTTATTTTAAAATATATATATATATATATATATATATATATATATATATATTTTATTTTTATTTAATTTTAAAAATAAATAAAAAATATCCACTCAAATATTTATCAAGTTTAAAAATTCTTAAAATAATTAAATAAAAATAAAACTTATTCAAACATCAAATCAAAAAAATAAAAAAAAAAATTATAAAGGTGTAATACCCATGTAATAGATATATATTAAAAAAAAAAAAAAAAAAATTATAAAGGTGTAATACCCATGTAATAGATATATATAAAAGCAACCATAAACTTCCTAAAATAATTAAATAAAGATAAAACTTATTCAAATACCAAATCAATACATAAAAAAAGAGTAGTTATAAATAAAAACGTAACACCCAGACGCAATAGATCAATATGAAAAGAACCATACACTTCCGCATGTCTTTTGTCCAGGGTTGGATGTGTCCACCATTTAAAGTCACTGTAACTCAGAAAATAGATATTATGGAATTCAAAGTTGAAGGGATGTGATTGACATACCCGACAAAAATGTAAACAGTTAGCGATAAACTATAATTTTGTGATTAGTAAAACAGTTGACAATAAACTATAAGTTGCAGATTTTTAAAACCATTGGGATTTTGTGGGATTTAAAAAATAAGAATGAGTGGTGAATGGTAGATTCTGACAATATTTTGGAATATGATATATAGAATAAAATATAAAAGTGAGTTGTTATAATTTGATAATAATATTTTGAAATCTTGATAGATTTGATGGATAAGAATGAGATCAATAAAATCATTTGATCTATAAGATTTTAAAATATTCTCAAAATGTAAAATTACAATTAAATTAAAAACCAGTTTCACCACTCCATCTTATCAGCCCTGACAAGCTCTGCTACTATAAGTTACACAAGAGGAGGTCCCCCTTAGCTCAAACTTGTCTAATGGAACTATTTATATATTGACGTGTGCTTTCCTTCTACCACAATTTAATGGAACTATTTATATATTGACGTGTGCTTTCCTTCTACCACAATTTCTTCTTCTGTTGCTGTTGAAAATTTGTTATAATTGTCTTCCTTTCAGTATCAATCGCTGTTAACTAAATAACCAAATAAGGTATCAATGCCTTGGATATGGGGTTCTTCTGGTTTCACTTCTTCGTCTACAGCCCAGGATGTCACTCGAAGAATTGATGCCACTGGCCTCACTGCCATTGTTACAGGTTTTTTTTCTTCTCATGTTTTTTTAAGGATACTTTTTTCCAAACTATATATATATATATATATATATATATTTTCCAATAAGATTAAATGCAATGAAATCTTTGGAATGTTGTGTTTTATTGTTTTTCCAATAAGATTAAATGCAATGAAATATTTGGAATGTTGTGTGTTATTATTGGTATGTTCGACATTTTGGATAAACCCTTTACTCATCTTCAGGGATCTAAGAAAAACTTAATATCTCTAAAGATGAGTAAAGTGTTCACCCAAAACATGGAACATACCAATAATCACATACTGTTAGCATAAACAACAATTCTATAATGTGGAATAAACATAGAATTGAAAACTTAAATGCCTAAGAAAAATACCTCCAGCCATTGATGCTTGCTCACAATCTGTCTTTGTTTCTCCCTCCCATTTTGGCACTGGGCGCACCTTCAACCTTTGATTATTAAAACCTTAGATCTGCAGAACTTCTTCTAAATAGGACCAATTATTGAAAAGTATACATATTGTGCAAGAATTATTGTTCAGCGCACATTGAAACCCTCGGCCCCTCTAATTGTGCTCACTACTTTTCTTTTAAACAAAAATACAATTAAAGGTTGGACCAAAAGCAATGACAAAGTCTCATATTAGGAGCGAGGGAACCCAATTCAACCTCGAATCAAAGAAAGAAACAAGTTCTCACGTTGTCCACTATGAAAAACAATTAGACACAAACCCCAAAATTTTGCAGAGAATTTTGAGCCTAATAAGCATCAAATACCTTTTGAATACCCAGACTATTACTACACCTCTAAAGCAAGTTATGGCTGTATTATTTGATTTTCAGCCACAACAATAAATAAGTACTTGTGCCCAACAGATAAAGGATCTGCTCAGCTAGGGCCCAATTGGATTCCTACTTCTCGGCTCTTAACATACGATGTGCAGGTATGAATTTTCCAGTGCTCCAACGCTCAAAAAAATCACCAAGAAAAAACTCTCATCTATGTGGACAATCGCAGAACTGTTATGAGAAGAGATAAATGCCCAAGCAGAGAGAGCTCTTGTTCATCAAGCTGTGAAACATAATGGAGACAAGAAAAATCACTACAGAAAATCTGAAGGCACTTTCAAGCTCTGCTCTCTCAACTTGATTGTGTAAAACTGAAGGGGATTGAGATAGTGAGCTTGGGGACCAAACAGAAATATATATAGCCAAGCTTCCGTCAAGCTTATGTTGGCTATGTGTCAGGTGTTCCACAGATCATGGTAGAGAACTTCAGATGGAGTAATGGACCACTTTAGAAGCTCCCAACAAGAAATTAATTAATTGCAGTTGATTTGCGTAATTTAAGGAAATTACTGCAGTTGGTTTCCAGAAATCAAGGAAATTACTGCAGTTCACTTCCGTAATTGTAGGCAGCAGTTGTGAAAAACTTAATGGAGCTTAACATTCTCCCACTTGTTCCATACTTCCAATCTTAATGTCTCATCTTAAAACCCATTGATAATCTGTATTAAGTAATAGATACATGAATCATGGCGATAAGTCCTCTAATGACGAGTATTATCTTCCATGTATTACTATGTATTTATTCTTATTATAATTTATGTGGCAACAATTTCTTAATGAATAAACCTTATGTTTATTCCTGGTCCTACACAAATGAGTTTTCTCAAATCAAATTAAGATGCACATAAATATGATAAAAACATCACAATAATTAAGAATTTCATTAAAATAACATTGTCCATACAATGAGAAACTACATAATGGAACCAAGTCCCATATTCATTACATGATCCTTGAATTTAAATGGTGGCATGCCCTTAGTCAAAGGATCAGCGATCATCAACTCAATGTTGACGTGCTCAATGACCACTTTCTTTTCTTTAACATGTTCCCTTATAGCTAAATACTTAATGTCGATGTGTTTATTTCGACTCCCACTTTTGTTGTTTTTAGCCATAAAAACAACAGCTGAATTATCACAATATATTCTCAATGGCTTAGAGATAGAATCCATAATTCTAAGCCCATAAACGAAACTCTTAAGCCATACACCATGTAAAGTAGCCTCAAAATAGGAGACAAACTTGGCTTCCATAGTGGAAGTGGCAATCAAGGTCTCCTTGGCACTCCTCCATGATACAGCTCCACCGGCCATCATAAAAATGTATCTTGATGTTGATTTGCATGAATCAACACATCCAGCAAAGTCAGAATCTGAGTAGCCAATTACTTCCAAGTTGTCCGTCCGTCTATACATAAGCATGTAGCCTTTGGTTCCTTGAAGGTACCTCATTACTTTCTTTGCAGCTCTCCAGTGGTCTAAACTTGGATCACTTTGATATCGTCCCAACATTCCCACAACAAATGCAATGTCAGGTCTTGTGCAGACTTGAGCATACATTAAGCTTCCGACAGTGGAAGCATATGGAATGTTCTTCATTTGTTCCCTTTCAAAGTCATTCTTCAAGCATTGGTTCAAATTGAACCTATCACCCTTCACAATGGGAGCTACACTTGGTGAACAATCCTTCATCCGAAATCTCTCTAAAATTTTATTAATATAGGTTTCCTGAGACAAACCCAAGATGCCCAGGAATCTGTCTCTATGGATCTAATGCCAATGACATAAGATGCGTCACCCATATCCTTCATATCGAAATTATTAGAGAGGAATTGTTTCACCTCATGTAGCAAACCCTAATAATTGGTTGCTAGCAAAATGTCATCCACATATAAAACAAGAAAACAAATTTTACTCCCACTGACTTTCAGGTATATACATTGATCCATAATGTTTTCTACAAAACTGAAAGAAGAAATTACATTATGAATTTCAAATACCATTGGCGGGATGCTTATTTTAAACCGTATAATGACTTCTTGAGCTTGCAAACCAATTTCTCACCATCACTAGAGGGGAATCCTTCAGGTTGTTTCATGTAAACCTCCTCGTCTAGATCTCCATTGAGAAAAGTAATTTTCACATCCATTTGTTGCAACTCCAAGTCGAAATGGGCTACTAATGCCATAATAACGTGCAAGGAATCTTTCTTAGATACAAGAGAAAAAGTCTTTGTGTAGTTGATTCCTTCTTTCTGAGCGAATCCCTTAGCAACAAGTCTTGCCTTGTATCTCTCAATGTTTCCCAATGAGTCTTTCTTTGTCTTAAAGACCCATTTAAATCCAATGGCTTTTGCACCATTAGGAAACTCAACAAGATCCCAGACTTCATTACTCTTTATGGAATTCATCTCTTCCTTCATGGCATTGTACCATAATTCTTATTCTTTGCAACTCATAGCTTGTGAAAATGACTCGGGATCATTTTCAGCTCCAGTGTTGTAGTCAGATTCTTGCAGATACACAACATAATCATCAGGTATTTCTGATCTCTTTGGTCTAGTAGATCTTCTTAATGTTGTACCATTATCTTCCTGAGAAGTATGTGGTTCAAATTGTTGTTCAAAAGTTCTTGGCAACGCTTGAACTACCTGATCTACTGGACTGTCGTCAGCAGTTTGTGGAACTTCAACAATTGGTTGTTCAACCCCAGTTTTTACTTGAGGGGTGCTATGAACAATAACTAATCTATCACTTGAGGTGGAAGGTTGAGATTCTGAATGATCCTTCTCAGAAACTATGTTCCTGATTTGATCGCTCCCACTAATCAAGCCATTTTCAAGAAACTTCACATTTCTTGATTCCACAATCCTAGTGCTGTGAGATGGACAATAAAATCTGTAACCTTTAAACCTTTCAGCATATCCAATGAAATACCCACTAATGGTCCTTGGGTCCAGCTTCTTCTCTTGTGGATTATATATTCTCACTTCAGACGGGCATCCCCAAACGCGCATATGTCGCAAACTTGGTTTCCAACCTTTCCATAATTCAAATGGTGTTTTAGGAATAGCCTTGGTTGGAACTCGGTTTAATATATACACTGTCATCTTAAGTGCTTCAGTCCACAAGGATTTAGGAAGATTGGAGCTGTTAAGCATACTCCGCACTATGTCCAATAATGTTAGGTTTCTTCTTTCTGCCACACCATTTTGGTCGGGTGAACCAGGCATGGTGTATTGGGCAACAATTTCCTGCTCTTGAAGAAATTTAGTGAATGGCCCAGGTGCTTGTCCATCTTCTTTGTATCTACCATAATATTCTCCACCTCTATCTGATCTCACGATCTTAATTTTCTTGCCACATTGTTTCTCTACTTCAGCCTTGAAGATCTTAAAGGCATCTAATGCTTCGCTTTTTTTATGAAGCATGTAGAGATACATATATCGTGAGTAATCATCTATAAAGGAGATGAAGTATCTCTGACCATGTGAGTCCATGTCTGGACTACATATATCAGTATGTATAATCTCTAGTATGTTTGAACTCCTATTGGCACCTTTCTTTGACTTGTTGGTCTGCTTTCCCTTTATGCAGTCCACACAAGTCTCAAAATCAGTAAAATCCAGAGTATTAAGTACCCCTTCATTTACCAATCTTTTAATTCTTTCTATGGAGATATGACCTAGTCTCTGGTGCCATAATTTAGAGGAATGTTCATTAATAATACATATTTTAGTTCTAGTGTGAACATGCATTGAATCATAAGTGACATTGTTTTGTAAATTAATGCAGTAAAGACCATTAGACAAAATACCATTCCCAACATAATCAGCTTTATAAAATATACTGAAAGATTTTTTTGAAAACTTAAAGGAATATCCAAAAGGTACAAGCCTTGAAACTGAAATCAAGTTTCTAGAAAAACTTGGAACATAAAAGGTCTTTTCTAATTCTAAAACAAGGCCACTACTTAAAGTTAAATAACATGTTCATATAGTTTCCACATGCGAGCCCATCTTGTTTCCTGATAAGATGATTTGCTCACTTCCCACTGGCTTCCTTAGGTTTTTCAAACCCTGCAAGGAATTCAAAATGTGAATTGTTGATCCAGAATCAATCCACCATGTGTTAATATTGACATTAACCATATTAGATTCGTAACAAACAAACAAGATTAAATTACCTTTGTCCGCAAGCCATTTCTGAAATTTGGCGCATTCCTTCTTCATGTGTCCCTTCTTTTTACGAAAGAAACACTTGGAATCCTTCTTGATATCGGCGTGGGGAGGTACTTTACCTTTCCCTTTCTGATTGGCTTGAGATTTGCCCTTTCCACGCGTTGCTAGCATTGCACTTTCTCCCAGTTCCATCACTAGTCCCTCTTCCTCTTGAACACACATGGTCATGAGTTCATTAATTGACCATTTATCCTTATGTGTATTGTATGAGATTTTGAAAGGTCTGTATTGGTGCGGAAGGGTGTTCAGGATGTAGTGCACCAGGAAGGACTCTGATATTTCAACTTCAAGTTTCTTCAATTGAGCCACAGTGTCCCTCATTTTCATGATGTGCTCACACACACCTTTCACACTGGTGAGCCTTAGGGATGAGAACTTCATGATTAGGGTGCTTGCTAGTGCTTGTCTGAAGTGACTAATTGATCATCAATGGCCTTTAGCAAGTCTAGGACCTTTCAATGCTGATCAATGGAACCACGAATACCAACTGAAATTTTAGTCTTAATGAACATCATGCTTAGGCGATTAGATCTCTCCCATCGTTCATAAAGCGTGATGTCTGTTGCAGTGCTGGTATTAGTGAGTGTCAGTGGTTCATCTTTCCTAATAGCATAGTCTATGTCCATCCACCCCAAAACAAGGAGAACCCTCTCCTTCCAAACCTTATAGTTATCTCCCTTTAGTTTAGGGATATCACAATGAATTTCAGAGAAATTTGCAGGTTGTACAACTGCATAAAATTAAAGATCACATGCTTAAGTTAAAAATTGAAGCCTAAATAAAATTTCATGTTTTACCAATGTAAATCGTGCTCAAAATTGAATCTAATGACATAAAAATTGCCTGTGGGCCAAATTTCTAATTCAAGCAGATTCAATTATTCTTTATGATATAATTTATCAAAATATTCACTTAATTCATAATTATAAGAGTATATTATGATTATAATTTGATATAAATTCTATCTTAGTTTTGAACTTTATGATAAAACTATCGATTCATAATTCCTGTGGGTAAGTTATGAATATTTTATCCTAATTAATTACATAAATATAATAAAAATTCATGTAGGATAAAATTTATTATATTTAGTATAATTAATTACAATTTAATGTCTAAATAATCTTTATGTGATCCTAACCAATCATAATATATAATTTTATTTAATTAGAGATGTTGTGGCTATTCTCTAATTAATTAAAATTATATGGATCACTAGACATTATTTCTTACATAAATTGCATAAACAAAACTATACACAATACTTCACATTTCATGCTACGTGAAATGGCGTATACACATTTTAATATGAAGCAATTTAAAAAATATGGAAAGCGGAAACAATTACTGCACTGACGAAACACTTAAAAAATTTACTTAAAAAATTATTAACATTTCTTTAACTAGAGTCAAAAACAATGTTTCATGAAAAGAATAAGTCAAAATGACATTTTAAATAAACTTCATATGACTCTGCACTAATATAACCAGAACTATAAGAGAACTATAAGTGACAGAGTATGAGTAAAAACTGCCATAAATATCAGCATTATTGTAAACGACGGCAATAATTCCTCACATGATAAAATAAAATTAAAGCACCATTGTAAATTTTCACACACCATAGCAGAGATAAAATTGCTCTGATACCAAATGTTAGCATAAACAACGATTCTATAATGTGGAATAAACATAGAATCGAAAACTTAAATGCCCAAGAAAAATACCACCCGCCATCGATGCTTGCTCACAATTTGTCTCTGTTTCTCCCTCTTGTTTTGGCACTGGGCACACCTTCAACCTTTGCTTATTAAAACCTTAGATTTGCAGAACTTCTTCTGAATAGGACCAATTATTGAAAAGTATACAAATTGTACAAGAATTATTGTTCAGCACACATTGAAACCCTCAGCCCCTCTAATTGTGCTCACAACTTTTCTTTTAAACAAAAATACAATTAAAGGTTGGACCAAAAGCAATGACAAAGTCTCATATTAGGAGCGAGGGAACCCAATTCAACCTCGAATCAAAGAAAGAAACGCGTTCTCACGTTGTCCACTATGAAAAAGATTTAGACACAAACCCTAGAATTTTGCAGAGAATTTTGAGCCTGATAAGCGTCAAATACCTTCTGAATAGCCAGACTATTACTACACCTCTAAAGCAAGTTATGGTTGTATTATTTGATTTTCAGCCACAACAACAAATAAGTACTTGCGCCCAACAGATAAAAGATCTTCTCAGTTAGGGCCCGATTGGATTCCTACTTCTCAGCTCTTAACATACGATGTGCAGATATGAATTTTCTAGTGCTCCAACACTCAAAAAAAATCACCAAGAAAAAACTCTCATCTGTGTGGACAATCGCAGAATTGTTATGAGAAGAGATAAATGCCCAAGCAGAGAGCGCTCCCGTTCATCAACCTGTGAAACGTAATGGAGACAAGAAAAATCACTACAGAAAATCTGAAGGCACTTCCAAGCTCTGCTCTCTCAACTTGATGGTGTAAAACTGAAGGGGGTTGAGATAGTGAGCTTGGGGACCAAACAGAAATATATATAGCCAAGCTTCCACCAAGCTTCTGTTGGCTATGTGTCAGGTATTCCACAGATCATGGTAGAGAACTCCAGATGGAGTAATGGACCACTTTAGAAGCTCCCAACAAGAAATTAATTAACTGCAGTTGATTTCTGTAATATAAGGAAATTACTGCAGTTGGTTTCCAGAAATTAAGGAAATGACTGCAGTTCACTCCCGTAATTGTAGGCAGTAGTTGGGAAAAACTTAATGGAGCTTAACACATACAACATTTCAAAAGATTTTAGATTTTATCTGCATCAATCTTCTGCGTCAAGTTTATGGCTGTGAAAATATCCATTCTAAGATTAAATGCATTCACGCATTCAGTTTATGAGCTACAGAAAAAAAATAAAAAATAAATAAATAAATAAAAAATAAATAATATATATATATATATATATATATATATATATATATATATAATATATAAAAAATATAAAAATTAAAAAAAAAAAAAAAAAAAAATTTAAATAAAATAAAAAAATAAAAATAAATAAATAAATAAATACATGCCATATAAATTCAATTTTATTGGACTCTAGGAGGGACAAGTGGAATAGGGACAAATACTGTGAGGGTGCTAGCCCTGCGAGGTGCACAAGTGATAATGCCTGTTAGAAACATGGAGAGTGGCCACAGGGTGAAAGAAGTCATTCTCAAAGACAATCCCAATGAGAAAGTGGATGTCATGGAGCTCGACCTCAGTTCACTCAATTCTGTGTGAAGATTTTCAGCCTCCTTCGAGTCATTGAATCAACCTCTAAATATTCTCATGTAAGAAAATAAATTTACTTATCTAATTTGTCACATAGAAATGTCTGTGCCTCTATTCATGCAATTTTCTCAGTGTTTGAATTATATATATAACAGGCAGTAAGGATCGGAGTCAGGCTAAAATCTTACAATAAATTTGATTTACCAAGTACTTAAATTTATACCTGCACGGAATTGTGTTGAAGTTGAGATATACAATATTCATGTGAATCTATTTCTTGGTGTATATATATTTTTAACCCACAATTCTTGGAAGTGCACATCAAAGGAAACACCTTCGAATAGAAACACATGTTTTTTCTATAGAAAAAACTACAAAAACATGCCTGTCAATTTCTAGGCCTGCTTGGAGTAGTTGTTGATATACGCATTCCCTTGCTCTAGGATGAATGATTGCATTTTTGGGGTTGTTGTTGCATTGAGATAGTGCTAATGGGTTTTGCATTTTTGGGGTTGTTGTTGCATTGAGATAGTGCTAATGGGATGGCTTGGTTGTTTGCAAAGTAATAATGCAAGGATAATGGGATGCCCTTTCCAGCTTTCAGAGGATGGCATAGAGCTTCATTTTGCAACTAATCATTTAGGTAAAGCACAAAGAGTATATATCAAAAGTATCCAACTATACAATGTTTATGAGAGTTATACTTGTATTATGCAGAGTATAAGGTCCACAATGGAGCCAGGCTACTCTGTTCAACTAAATTATCAATGCAAAACAGCTCTCGCCCACCAAGTAAAGATGGAGTTCCATTTTTTCAGCTCTTCATTACTTATTCCAACACAAAGTGAACTCCATTTTGTAGGATGACATAATTTATGTCTTAGTTCTCTAGTATGGGATTAAGTGCCACTTTTCACACAAAGTTATGATCATATAAGTTGTTTCCAGTAATTCCTAACAACATATCAAAGTATTGACCATCAATATCTTTAAAGCTCATTACCAGGTTTGATCATAATTGCCTTTTGCTTTTTCCTACCAGAACTCCGTAGATTTATTCAATTTATTGGATAGTTAGAAGTGACCATGGAGCATGTATTAGGTCTCTAGTGCATAAAACTGCATAGCTACATGGTTGGACCAAATCTAGAAATTTCCCTCCACACTTGCACAACTTTGGGTGAAATTTTGGAAATTTTGAAAGAAGATGAAACTTTTGTCAATTTTACTGCATTTTTTTCTTAGCCTTGTAGCTCAAAAGCTTTTCTTCTGCTACTATGACAAATCTCTAGGGATGTGATAGATTTTTTGCAGTTCTTCTCACCTGTTGTGCCTTACATAATTTACTGCAACAACAATTATGAAAACATTTTAGGCTTATCGCAAAATGTCTCAACGATCTTTGTGAAGGTAATAGACTCAACACGTTAGTTTCTTGAAACTTGGGGAAATGGCAGGTCATTTTTGAATTGATTTGCAGGTTGAAGTGTGCACTTACAAGAGCTATCAAACAATATTGTTCTTCTGGTTGACATTCTATATTTGAGCGTAATTGTTGAAACTAGAGGAAAGAAAAAAGAACATATTTTTCTAGTTGAGCTTCCCAACATAGCTAATGCAGCAGCGCTTATGCTCAAATTAGTGCTATGAAGATACTTCTATTGAAGTTCTCGTAGAAATTCTCCTAATTGAGCTTCCTCTCTTACTCTGCTTGAACACAATTTGGTGTTTCCACTATAAGGAGACACTTCAACACAGATTGTAATGAAAAATTGCCTTTCTTGTTGCTTGGGTAGTGTTGCCACAAAACTAGCACACACAAGAGTATAAAATCCCAAGCACCAATGTGATAGCTTTGTTTAACTCAAGAGGTTGTCCACTGTCACCTCAACAGCTCTTCCTCTCACTTTAGGCTAGCTCTTCTCCAACACAATGGGGTATCCCTAAAGTAGGATTATCAAAGTTGTGGAATGGGTGATCAAGGTGAAAATGAAGAAGAAGCCTTGATAAAAAAGGTTGTAGTATAGTTTAGAATGTGGAAATGCAAATGGACGTAAGAAAAGGATATGGACAAAGTAGAAAATGGAGGAAAAGAATAAGAAAGGGAAATGAGATGAGAAGAAACCAATGCCTATCAATCTATTTGGCCAATGGTGATCCAGGAGGATCCAAGAGGATTGATCCAGGATGATTTATCCAGATGGATCTCTAAAAAGTACCAGTGACATGGTAAGAAGGCTCAAAACTCAAAGTGGTAGAATCTGGATAAACTTAGCTTCAGATTGAAGGCTCGTCATCCTAATTCCAATGGTGCGAACGACACTCGAATCTAAGCTCATATGAAAAAGTTAGAGCAAGTCAAAGTTCATGTTTGACTTGGACAGATAGCAAAAGAAGATGACATGGCAAAACTTTCAACGAATGGGGAAGCACCAAGTGGCAGGCCGCCATTGGCCTCACATTTCGCTAATCGCAGAAGTCAGAGATTCAAGAATCGCCCCCCAGTAGTCCCCGAGTTGCGATTACGATATCACATATCATGGGACGCAAATGGAAGACTGATGGCGTGAAGAAATCACCCCCAAGCAAGGAGAATGTGCGATGCGATAATCGCAGATCGCACATCGCAAAGGGAAGTGTTTACAGAATCAGCGCCTGGCAGGATCAGGTTGCGATTGCGATATCACAATCGCATATCGCATAAGTGCAAAGTCCCATTATATATGTTACCCCCTGGCTCTGCCAATTGCGATGGATCCCAGATGCAATACAGTTATGGGTTTCAGTTAATAGTTCTATCGGGTCCACCTTTTATCGCACATCACTAAGTGTAGAGTCCTGATAACAATACCACCCTTCGGATTTCGCCGATTGCTATTTGCGATGGGTTATTGGCGCCAATAGACTAAGGTCGTCACTAATAAAACCGTCAGTTAAGGATTTAAAGCATTGATTCTCTGTGTTAAAACCACCGGTTTAAGGATTAATGTGCGGTTAAGTAGTTAAGCAGAAAATAGCTTGTGTGAACTGTTTTTGGTAAATTCCTGTGTTAAGACTGCAGAAAACACCGCGCGTTGTTCGTGGAGAATCTCAATTGTTGAAACAACCTGCTATACTTGTCATTTGTTAAAACTGTCCGGATTGTTAAGGATCCTTCCCACTAGCATATAAATTGGGCTATCTACACATCGAGAGGGGGGGGAGCAACAGAGAGCAGCGTAGATTTACAGAGCAGAGTAGCGGCACCTGCTCCTGGTAGGTCGCCGAAACCTGACCTCAGCAATCAGAAGGTTCCGAGGTGTAGAAGCTTTGTTCCTCCGAATTGGGTGTTCGGATAGGCAATTCTGCAAGATTTTTCACTAGGAAGTCAGTGGTGTTGTCTGTTTCTAGATTTGGGCTCCCCATATGTCATTTATCTTCCAGATTGGAGGTATAAGGGTGTTTATGTAAAATCTATTTTTACTTCTTCTCTTTTCATGCCATTTAATGAATGAAGGGTTCCCCACTCTTGAGCAGGGCCCAGAGATGTAGTCCAAATTGGATGAACTCTGTAATCAATTCTCTGTTTCTTGATCTCATGCGTGATTATGTCTCTTTTATCTTCGTTTTATATTCTTATGTTCCATGGTTTTTAAGTGCTCTGTTATATGTAATTTAATAACGCATCCATAGCAAAACAATCCTCGATCAAGTGGTATCATAGCAAGGCTTAGTTGATGTGAATTGCATAAGTACGCTAATCAGAAATAAGCCTCAAAGGATGTGCATCACGAAGAGGAGACATGGCGAATGTTGAAGCTCGCTGGGAAGAGAAGCAGTCATGTTGTTGTTAAGAATTTCGAGTGTGAATGATCGAGTGTGAAGCCATGGAGAATGATAAAGAAATGCATGATACCTTCCCGCGAATGTCCAAAATGGTGGACATCATGTGTGGTGTGTACGAGAAGAGAAGAGAGGAGGAGATAGAGAGATTGGAGAGCAATAAGCCATCCACATCTTCCGGTTCTTATGCATCTTATTCATCACCTTCCTCGAATGAGGAGATTAACTAGAGACTTCAAAAAGAGAACGTTGAATTAAGGTGGCTTCTATAGGAAGAGAAAGAGGAGAAAGAGAGGTTGTTATGCCAGTTGCAAGCTAAGAACGAGGCCTTGGAAAAGCTACAATGTTACCCCCGTGAGGTAAAAAGCAATTCTTTGACTTCATGTATTGCTCCCGATGATGATTTCGCCTTTTTTGAAAACCATATTACAGCAATCAGGTACAAACTATTAAAGAGAATGGGGTATCAAGGGAAGGGTCTTGGCATTAATGGCCAATGCATCATAAACCCCATCAAAGTAGAGGAATTACCCCGTCAGGCAGGACTTGGGTATATCAAGAAGGAGGTTGGGGAATGCGCCAAAACAACTAGTGAACCATCAACGACAGATGATGAGAAGCCCTCATCAGTTCTTTCCAAATCGACCATGGAGGTAAAAGATGTTGATTTCTCTTCAGTTTCATCTTCACATAGTATAATTTCTGTTGGAAATGTGGAGATACCCATTACAGGGACAAACATGAGACTCCTTACCAAGATGAGGTACAAGGAAGAAGAAGGACTTGGTGTTAATGGCCAAGGCATAACTCAGCCATTGGAGGTTGAGCAAAGACCTTGATTTGCAAGGTTGGGGTGCACTAAAGGACAGTGCTCAAAGATGTCATAAGCTTCCACGACATTGTTGAAACCATCAAGGAAAGAGGATGATGGGAACACATCACCATCAACCTATGGCAGTATGCATTGTAGAGAAAGAGCTGAGGCAAGCTCTCGTTTCCATGATCATACTAGAGACCAATAGGAAAGGTATAACAAGTCACAGTATAATAATGTTCATTTTGATTACAACCATATTGTTAATAATGAACAAAAATCATGGCATAGAAAAACTTGCAGTTTTTGCGGATTGCATAACCATGTGTTTGTTGAGTGCTGGAGAAGAATAGCAACACGAAAAAAGATGAGGTGTGAAAGACCCTCTCAACAGCAGGCAAAGAAGAAGGTAAAGAAGATCTAGAGGAAGAAGGCTTATTGTAGTCATTGCGATAGAGGTGGTCATCAAAGAGCCACGTGTTGGAGGCTCCATCCAGAATAGTGTTGCAAGGACAAAGCATCCGTGTATGAACCAAGAGAAGTAGTGGTTCGACCAGCGAATGCACCACAAAGAGATGACCCATTCACTTTGATAAGTGAGAGATGGTTTTTCTAGGTGTGGTATAATGTCATGGTTGTATTTATTGTAAATCATGTGTTGCAGTGATGATGTGTTTTCCATCACTTGCAGAAGCAACCATGATGTTTGGTCTTATTTTGTGTTGCATTTTAAACTGTGAAAGTGATGATGTGTTTCCATCACTTGTTGAAGCAACAATAGTGTTTGGCCTTAATTTTGTAAATCATGTGTTGCAGTGATTATGTGTTTTCCATCACTTGTTGAAGCAACAATGATGTTTGGCCGTGTATTGATAGCTGGTGTATTGTTTCCAATTTTATGTAAACTTGACCATAGAGTATATGTTATAATCATGGCAAGTATGGGATGTTTGGCTCATTTTTGGTCATATAGCTAAACATGTAAATTGTAAGATATTGTACTACAGGTTTGCAGGGGATGCAAGTGTCGGCTCATTGCTTATGGCTCCGAAGAACAATGGTGAAGGAAAATGAAGGATGACCTGTTAGGACACTTATGGTGCAGACAATGTACAAAGTAGTTTCAAATTATTTAATGTTTTTGGAGGACCAAAAGCTTCTCTTAGTGGGGAGGATTGATCCAAGAGGATCTAAGAGGATTAATCTAGGGGGATCCAGGATGATTGATTGAGGAGGATCTAGGAGGATTGATCCACATGGATCTCTAAAAAGTACCAGTGGCATGATAAGAAGGCTCAAAACTCAAAGTGGCAGAATTTGGATAAACTTAGCTTCAGATCTAAGTGCTCGTCATCTTGATTCCAATGGTGTGATCAACACTCGAATTCGAGCTCATATGAAGAAGTTAGAGAAATTCAAAATTCAGGTTTGACTTGGACAGATGGCAGAAGAAGATGACGTGGCAGAACATTCAGCGAATGGGGAAGCACCAAGTGGCAGGCTACCATTGGCCCGCATTTCGTTAATCTCAGAAGTCAGAGGTTCAAAAATCGGCCCCCAGTATTCCCCGAGTTGTGATTGCGATATCGCATATCACGGGTCGCAAATGGCAGACTGATAGTGTTAAGAGATCGGCCCCGAGCAGGGAGAAGGTGCGATGTGATAATTGTAGATCACACATCACAAAGGGAAGGGTTTACAGAATCGGCCCCCGACAAGATCAGGTTTCGATTGTGATATCGCAATAGCATATCGCACTGTGCAAAGTCCCATTATATATGTTACACCCTGGCTCCGCCGATTGCAATGGATCCCTGATGCGATACAGTTTTGGGTTTTAGTTGATAGCTCTATCAGGTTCGCCTTTTATCTCACACCGTACATCGCTAAGTGCAGAGTCCCGATAATAGTACCACCCTTCGGATTCCACCGATAGCGATTTGCGATGGATTATCGACATCGATAGACTAAGGTCGTCACTGATAAAGCCGTTGATTAAGGATTTAAAGCGTCTATTCTTTGTGTTAAAACCATCGGTTTAAGGGTTAATGTGTAGTTAAGGAGTTAAGCAGAAAATAGTCTATGTGAACTACTTTTGGTAAATTCGTACGTTAAGATTGCAGAAAACACTGCGCTCTATCCGTGGAGAATCTCGATTGTTGAAACGACCTGCTATACTTGTCATTTGTTAAAACTTCCGGATTGTTAAGGATCCTTCCCACCAGCATATAAATTGGGTTATCCACACAATGAGAGGGGGGGGTAGCAGCAGAGAGCAGTGTATATTTATAGAGAAAAGTAATGGCACCTACTCCAGGTAGGTGGCCGGAACTTTACCTCAGAAATCAGAGGGTTCCCAGAAGATGCAGAAGCTTCATTCCTCCGAATTGGGTGTTTGGATAGGCGATTCTGCACGGGTTTTTGCCAAGAAGTCAGTGGTGATGTTTGTTTCTAAATATGAGCTCCCCATTTGTCATCTATCTTCCATATTGGAGGTATAAGGGTGTTTATGTAAAATTTCTTGTACTTCTTACCTTTTCATTCCCTTTAATGAATGAAGGTCTCCCACTATTGAGCAGGGCCTGGAGATGTAGTCTAAATTGGATTAACTCTGTAATTAATTCTATGTGTCTTGATCTCATGTATGCTTATCTCTCTTTTATCTTCATTTTATATGCTTATGTTCCATGGTTTTTAAGTGCTCTATTATATGTAATTTAATAACGCATCCATAGCAAAAACATCCTGGACCAAATGGAGTCATGAAATATTGTATGAATGAAAGAGAGCCAATTTTCCACAATCTATTACTTTTGAGGCTACATGGTAAAATAGGTTAATTTGTCACTTTCAACCTAATTATATGGAAACTAGTGTTGCTACATTCGTCATTTATTTATAGACTCAAGGTAAAAGGAACTAGTTTTGATATAATTCACCTTAAATGTGTGCTGAAAAAAAGGTGTGGAAACTTGGCCTTGAAGAACTAGATTTGCCACTCACCATACAAATATGAAGGTGCCAATTTATTTATCTCAATTATTATTGCAACTCACTAAAAATATTTGATATATGAAGGAAAATAATGTAGAAATAAAACAACAAATAGACTGAGAGGGATAGATTCCTCAAATTGACTATTTCAAAATAAAATGTTCTTGATATAAGTATGATGGTAAGCTAGTTTCTACAATACATTAACAACAAAATTGAAGAACGTAACAAGACCATACAAAAAAATAGAGAAATATCTCACTTCATCATTAGTCTTCAAGGGTTTTATATACAATCCATCATGATTTCCAAGCTCCTACTCTATCTCATATCACCTCTTCATCTCAAGCCATCACTTCATTCCAAATCACAATCCAATTCCAGTATTATAATGAATGGAGAGTAAGCTCCTTTATATAGAGGGAACTTCATCTCTCTTACAATAAAATAAAATATCTACTAACTAATCCCATGACAAGTCAAAAACCAATAGAATAATTGTTAATTTTCCTACAAACCTAGCACTCGGCACTTAATTCCTAACAAAGTTAATAGATCTACTGATTAAATACACAACTAGGTTTGTTAACACAATAAAATTCAACATAAGCAAAATATACCGATCTCAATCATAATGTTACAAAATATATTTTCCCAATCAAAACACTTCTTTAATAAAACCTCAGAACTCACTTGGACTCCCATCCTAGGATAATGGCCCAGTTGCCTCAAAATCTAGTAGGTCTTGTAAGGGATAACTTACAAGGAAAAACTAGACCAAGGGACAATAATGAGGTGTGGCCCATTGTCACCACAACCACTACCTCCTACTCTTTTGTGTATTCTCACCACTAAGGAAGCTTCCCTTTAGATTGGTCACCTAAGGATTATATGAATTTCAAGGATCAAGGTGACAAGGAAGGCTTATAAAGGACAACTCTTTCTAAGAACAAGGCTAGGCAAGTGTGAAAGGGCAATTCACATCTTCTAATAAGGCCTATTTAGGGCACAAATGATCTAAGGCTTGAGAGGCAGCAAGCCAAATGGATTACCCTAGAATCAAGATGCCAAGAAAGGGCTTCAAAGCAATGAGTATTAGCAACCAAATGGGACAAGAAACCTTCAACAAGCCCAAAGTTGAAGCCTAGGGAAAAACTAGGGTTTATCTAGGGAAAGATCAAACTAGGGAAAAAGGATTTCGCTCTAAAATGGTTCGATTAGCCACTAAAAGGGGATGATTTTGAGGCAACCAACATTTCTCTTGATGTTGAATCCCTCCACTATCCAATGAATTCAAGCCTAACTGATTTCGTTCCCTAGCCCCAACTAGCGACTTGACCTTTAAGGGGCCAAAAATCAGATTAGGAGATAGAAAATGAGATCTATGATAAATTTTGTATGTGATCAACAAAGTGACAAGGCTAGTTCATAGTCCTTGGGATGATGGAGTCTATGGGAGTGAAACATTTGCTAATTCTTGGTAAGGAGTAAGGGAATATTGAAGCCCTAACTTTCAAAACCGTGACTATTACTTTTGTGAGGGAAAAATGTCACTTGGGAGAGCTAGTTTAAAGATACACCAAGGGGATTTTCATTCACATTCTACTAATGAGTAATGCATATGATGTTATCATCTAGATTCCATACATTGATCTTCAACAATTCCTAGTACAATATAAACCCTAGATAATAAATCATTCCATACATTAGACACAAGAATAAAATTTATTAAATCCAAGGCGCTTACAAGATAAAATACATGTACAATCCTTTATTTCTCTAAAGCAATACCTGCAAGACTACGGAAATAGCCCCAAATAACAAAATACACCATAGAGTCACATCTCCACAAGAATTCAAGAAGGTCAAAATTCTCCAAGACGGCTGAAATAGTCACAATTGATGATGGTCCAATACAAATGAACCTATCATCTATTTATTTGAGGATTAGGACTACTAATTAGCCTACAAATCCCTTATAAACAAGTTTTATGATAAAAATTACTTGGGTTACAATCCAACCCATTAGCTTTATGAAAATATGCCTTAATTAGCCCACATGTGTGAGCCATAAGCTCTCTAGGGATGATATCTTCCAACGTGAGTACTCCAAATTTCATGTCCAAGGGTGATGAGGTGTCCAAGGTAGTGTAGAAGCATGTCAAGTCCATGATTTGAGGGTTTGACCTCAAATTCACCTCATTGCCTCTTGTGGGGTCCCAAGATCCAGATGGGCACCACAATGTGATCTCCATGGGTCTCCAACTACTAAAAGTGGCATCCTATGCTCCAATATTAAGGGCTAATTTGGTGCGACAAGCCCTCCCTAGCCTCTCATGGTGAGACCATCCCATTTGGGTTTTAAATCAGCTATTGTACATCAAGTTGTGTCAAGGCCAACCTAGAGGCATGTTTGGTCCAGCTGTGTCATCCTGAAGAATCCTCAATTTTAGGTCAATATCAACCAATGCCCTAGGTGTTGGAGGTGCTTTGGGACATGTGTCATCCAATGACATTGTTAGGATGCTTGATAGTCTCAACACTTCACCTGTTTGTGCCAATATACTTCTTTGGAGGGATTGGGTACTTGTGGAATAGGTGGCGATGACCTAGGCTGCTGAACCACCTGGAAAAAGAAACATGGATTCTAGTGAAAGCAACCAGTCATTAGGGGCCAAGATCAATAATGCATCTAAGGGAACCAAACTTGAATGTTAAGGTCAATTTAATACTTCAAACAAGGATTCCCTTCCAAAATCAGGACCTTGATCTCACAAAGATGCATTCTCCCTGGGTAGAGGTGGCTAAAGGTCAACCCTATTAGGTGCTTCTAGCCACTAAGGGGAAATAACATTTCTCTTGTCCACCCTTCAATTGATAGGTGTTAGTGGATAGTAAAGATGGTAATGGAGGGGAGGAGACTTCATGGCCAAGTGGCATGGTCAAAGGGACTAGTTGATGTGGGTGTCCACATGTTGAGTGTATAGATGTGAGGAGGGGGCATTCACGGATGCATTAGTTACCAGCTCACCCTTTGTTTTTCCACCCCTCTTGAGCGCCTTTTACTTCTTCATTTTTCTTTGTATTACTACTTATAGCTTAAGGGTTGGAGATTATTTTGTATGATGTAGCAGTTTTATTACCCCTTTAAGATGATTTGGTTTATCTCTCATTAGGGTTGGGACATGCAAGGGTTCCTTCTTTCATCTAATGAAGCAACATGTTCTTAGGAACAGGGTGATGGTCATATGAGTGAGGCAAAGTTCATTCTAGGATTTTTCCCAGGTGCTAATATTTATGGCCCTAGCCATCTTTTGATTTTAACTTCTCTTTTATTCTGTTGTGGCCATGATATGATCTTTATGTTTCTTTTAGATACATCAACCTCCTAGAGCTGAGTTTCTGGGGCCTACCCAGTTATGTGGACCTCACCATCAGGGAAAATAATTCATTAGTGCATCTAAGTGAACTGATCTTGTCAATCAAGGGCAAATTGAGACTTCGTGTGGAACTTCCCTTCCAAATTTGAGGCTTTGATCTTAAAGTAGTCTTACCTCCCTAGGTAGGATTGGTTAATAAACGATCCTATTTTGTTTTCTGAACCACTGTGGGGAAAGATAGGTCCTTGGCACATCCTTTAATTGATAGCTGGCATGTGAATGATAATGAATGGATAGGGGGGTCTCAATGTTGTTAATTTTGGTAGCATCAAATGTGCTCTAAGTCTCAAATTTTGCAGGGAGACTTGGGCACATGTATTCCAAAGAACCCATAAAGAATTTTGGAAATTTCCACCCGGAGATAGTTTTATTAAAATAACTAATTATTTTTAATGGGTCCCTAAGTCTAAACTTTGGAAATTAAAATAAGTAATGGGTATTAATCTAACTGTGGGTGTAACTTCTAGAGGAAGACGAGGATCAATCAGAAATGATCTTAGCCATTGATTAGCTTCTAATCTGGGTCGCTGAATGTCAACGAGAAGATTATTTAAGGAGGCTTTAGGGTCATTTCGAAAACACTCAGAGGAGAGATCAGAAGTTCGAATTTCTGAAGCAAATTGGTTGTCGAAGAGAAATTCGATAGTGATCTTTTGCAGTGAGGGGCAGGGATAGTATCCAAAGGGAGATCTTTCCCAGTCGGAGAATACTCAGCAAATAAGGCAGAGATAGATCCAGAAGTGGCAACGCAGAGCCACAAACGCTGACGCAAGGCCACACAGAGGCAGCGTAGAAGCCAAGAGGGAATCTGAAAATCAGCTGAAGGAATCGATTGCAAAAGCCGGAAGCTGGGGTGTGAGACGGAGAGGTGAAAATTGAATTTCTTGAGCAACATATTGATCATCTGAAGGGGTGACACAGTCCCTAGATAGTGTGACATTGGGATGACACAGACACTGCATAGAGGCAGTTAGGGACTGTTCAATCAAGGGATGGATCAGCCAATATTTCCAGTGATAGTGTGAGGTAACCTCACAAATCTCTCTGTCAGTGATCTTCTCTGTAACTAGATTTCCAGGAAGGCATCCAAAGATTGTATTCAAAAATTACTACTGCTTAATAATAAAACCCTTAGAGCTGCTACACCGGTTTTCCTACATTGGGCTTTTCCAGGGACATTTTTCTAAAAACAACTATGTCACTTGTGGTGTATCTCTTTCTTGTTCAGTTTCTTGTTTTGGCATATTATTTTAAATAGTGAATGTTGTAGTTGTATTTACTTCGATATTTACCATAGAACACAGTAAATAACTTGTATGGGTTAACAAGTAGAAGTAACATCAGTTTCTACAGTAAGGATTTCGGGTTTAGGAATTTTCACATGGTATCAAAGTTATAGGTGAAACAAGAAGAGAAGTGCCATAGAACCCAGTGCTAAGTAGAGAATGAGGTCGAATAGCCACAGGAGGAAGCAGTTCGAATCCCCATAGGGATTGTGCAGTCCAGACCAGGAAGGTTGAATTTTCAAGGGAAGACTCTCTCCGATTGAGTCGAAAGATAGGAAAGACTTCCCTGATTGAAATCTTGCCAAGCCAGAGGGAGCAGCGCAAAGCCTCAGTGTGAGGAAAGAGCTAGTGGGATGCAGTTTTCAGCAGGCAGATTGTTGTGCTGAAAGACGTCAAAAAAGAGAGGAGAAGCACAGAGAGGGAATTTTTCCTCAATAGAATTCCCGCCAAGAAATATGTTTTCTTATTGCCTAAGCAGCAGCACTAAGAGACAGAGAGGAGCAGTTCGACATTTTCATGGCCGATATGGAAGCCATTGGGTTGAGAGATCAGGACAGGTTGGATGGGGCATCCAACCATGTGATCTGGGAGGCAGGGATCTTGTGCCTTCTAGATGAGCATTTTCCAAAGGTCTATATCAATAGCGTGGTGGCTGAACCCACAGATCCAGATCCATTAAGGAAGTACAGGGGATAAATGGCAAAGGCCAAGAGGATGATCCTTGATGGAGTAAAGTATCACATGGTACGTCACATCGCTAGCAGAGGGATTGCTAAGGAGATGTGGGATGCCTTGGCAACAATGTATCAAGAATTTCCCAAGCAGTGGAAGATGTACTAAGAACAGAAATTGAGATTTTCATAGATGCAGAAGGGGGAGCACATTGATCCATTTCTCATGAAGCTTCAAGAGACCTAGGACGAGTTAGAAACTGTGGGGTCTACACCTCAAGGTTTCAAGATGGTGAGACTGGCCCTAAATCAGTCTCAGAAGAGTGGCAAGTCTTTGTCTAGAGCATCCTGGGCAGGGCAACTTTGCTAGACTAGGATAGTATGTGGGCAGCTCTCAAGTAGGAAGATCTGAGGAGAGATCTGGTCAAGTGTAAGCTTGATGGAAGCAATAACAGTTGGTCAAAGCCCAAGGAGGAGGAAGAGAATGCAGCCCTTGCATCCAAGGGGCAGCGGGAGCAATGGAGGCGGAAGAAGGAAGTCTTGAAAATCAAATGCTTCAGGTGTGGTGAAATGGGTCACTATGCAACACAGTGTCCTCTCAGAAAGAAAGACAAAGATGAGAAGCACGATTTAAAGGTTGCACCCCTGAAGATCAAGGAAGAGGAGTTTTCCATGATAGTCGAGATACCCCTAGGAGGGAAGTGGGCCGATTTAGAGCTGTAGTTCGAAAGAGATATAGATGGGTAGGATCCTTGAGGAGACGACCTCTCAGATCAATTCCTTTCTACGGGACCTCAGATAAGAAGTAGCAGGATGGATCAGTGTCAATTGGTGCAAAGGAGTGTTGGAGGAATATATGCAGTGGCTAGAACGCCAAGTCTTAGCAGCGTAGTGCAAAGTTGCAGCAGTGCAATAACAATAGCAATGCAGTGGCTTCAAAGGGATAGCATGGGACTAGCAGTAGTCAAATCTTCAGCATCGATGCTAAACACTTGTTTAGATTTTGGGATGCTTTTTAGTTGCATTGCAGATGAAGTGTTAGCAGTGGCAGTGCTAGCAGCATCATAGATGCAACACTTGAGAGGGAATTGTAGTACAGATGCAGTGTTGACAGTGGCAATGTCAGCAACAGTGTAGTTGCAACAGCAGGGTAGTAGTTGGTGGACAGCATGTTAGACATCAGCAGCACAGAGGAGGATGTTATGAAGTCCGGGTGATGCTTCAGTGGGAGGCATTGCTAGAGCACATTCTTCGCTAAGAGGGAGTGTTGATTTCTGATAGCATCAGATGTGCTTTAAGTCTCAAATTTTGCAAGTTGTCTTAGGCACATGTATTCCAAAGAACCCATAAAGCATTTTGGGAGATTCCACCTGGAGACAATTTTATTAAAATAATTAATTATTTTTAATGTGCCCCTAAGTCTAAACTTAGGAAATTAAAATAATTAATGGGTATTAATACAACTGTGGGTGTAACTTCTAGAAGAAGACGAGGATCAAGCAAAAACTGATCTTAGCCATTGATTAGCTTCTAATCTGGGCCATTGAATGTCAACGAGAAGATTATTTAAGGAGGCTTGAGGGTCATTTGGAAAACACATAAAGGAGAGATTAGAAGTTCAAATCTCTAAAGCAGATTGATTGCTGAAGAGAAATTCAATAGTGATCTTTTGCAATGATGGGCAGGGATAAATAGAAATATTTCCATCGGCATAAGAAGCACGTCAATCAGAGTCTGTATGTGAAAGTTATGCCACTCAAAAGGTGACCTTCTTGTTTTTACCACCATGGTTTGAGAGGATGTCACGTCAGCCCCCATTATTCATTCAAAGGTGGCTAGGAACATGACTGTGAAGTAAAATACTCTAGAAGAGTCTATACTGTAACTCTAGTTAAGAGTTGAGGTGGCCAAACTTAACCACTAGTAGGCTATCAAGCTATGTTATAACCGGGCGAGTAGGAGGAAGAGGCATTCCATTCTTTCGAGTGAATTTGTTCCATAGATGAGAAAAAATAGCCGAGAGGGATAGGAGATATAGCACACAGAGAGGATTTGTGCACTATAGCATCCCACGGGCCACAGACCATACTTTTTTGTACCTGCAACCATATTTCTAGACAAAGAAAGAGAGCAGAGCAACCTCACCTTCCAGCTAGGTTTTCTCCTAAAAGGGTTTCCCAAAGCATATCTTGTGTCTTATGTGTGTGTGTGAGATTTTCCTTTTTCGTTCTCTATTTTCAGTATAATTTCCATTCGCATGCATGCATTAATTACACTAAAATCTACAGATCTAGAAATTTAATAAAATTGTAATAGAGTAAAATTTCATATTTTTAATATAATATTATCAAATCTATTGTGACAAATTATCTAATGGAATATCCACGATAGTTTATGGATCATCTCCACACAAATCTTCCTTCATGCATCAGAGTGCACAAGGATTGAAATTGATTACCAACTTATAAATTTTATTTCGAAGATTATATTGGATGTTAATCTTTTCATAATCTAGAGGATGTCTTAATTCTTTATTCATCCTTGAGTAAGTCAAATTCTTTTCCTTAAACATCACATAATTATACACAACATGTCACAAGATTTTGCACATATGAATCTTATCCAAGAGTTACTTTCAATATGCTTTCTTATGCTTCTTATTCCATCATCTAGGTATGTGTCTCATAATGAGCCTGCAACTTGACCCATTACATTCCTTCATCCCTTCAAGAGTATTGTTTCCATACTATTGGAATGCATACTAACTTGTCATAATGTTTATTCCAAGAACCTCCAAAATGATGGTTATTACAGGATCAAGATGATCCACCTTACCAAGATGACTACCTCTAACATAATGTTACATAATGCATGGATGAACAATATGCAAAATGGTCTATCTATCTATCTTTAAAGACTAGATGATTTCTACAAAGAAACTTAACCAACTAGACTCTAAGTATGTTACTATCACATGCTTATTTCTATGATGCTATTCAAAATCAATAAACAATGCATACTATCCCAAAGGAAAGACTAATATTTTCAAAGAACCTAACAAGCATGGTGCCTTCTTCAATAGTAAATATCTTTCACTTCTTCTTTCTTCGACTTCTTCTCAAGTTCTGCCATTTCTTCAGCTATGTGAGCCTCACTTATTTCCTTTCTTTTGTTATTCTGTTGGTTTGTATAGTCCCTCTTAAAGTTTCCATACTCATTTCACTTAAAGCATTGAACCTTAGATGTATCTTTCTTCTTGAACTTCCCAAACTTTCCCTTCTTTAACTTCTTGACTCTAGCTATAAAGGCTTGAGACTATTCATCTGATTCAATGTCATATTTTGCCTTGATCCTAGTTTCTTCCAAGATGCATTGAGCCCACAACTCATCAAAAGGAGTTGAGTCTTTCTTAGAGTAGATGCTTGTTGCAAAGCTGCTCCATTCTGGTGGCAATGCATTCAATACACAAATGGTCATTTCCAAATCAGAAATTGTCTCTCCAAGCCCCTGCAAGTGATCTCTTAATTGAGAGATCTTCATTAGAAAGGATGCCATGTCCTCATCCTTTGATTTCTTCATTCTATATAGCTTATTCCTCAAAGACATCTTTTGTCCTGATGTACTTACAGAGTACAAATTCACTAGCTTGTCATACATAGCCTTAGAAGTTTTCAAATTTGCAACAAATGGAACAAGAGGATCGTTAATGGATTCGACGATGATCCTTTGTGCCCTTACTTCCCCGCTCTTTTACTTCACTAGTTCTTGAGTCTTGTATTTGCTTGGTTTAATTTCACTAGCGACATATTCCATCACTTCATGTTTTGTAAGTGTCGATTCAATCCTTTTCTTCCATGCTAGGAAATTTGATGAGCCAACAAGCTTACTGCTTTCCTTGCAGAAAGAACCCATATGACCTATATATTCAGAAATAGAGTATCAATATGATACTTATCTGATGATCAAGAGTCTTCCCTTGATGATGTCTCAAACTATCTTTAAGCCTTCAAGATCTGCAAAGAGATTTCAATCCTTTGATGCTTCCTTCAGGGAGGTCTTCCAATGACTCTTCAACTAGACCCTTTTATTAAGAGAAAACAATAACCTTCTTGTAGTCTTCCAATTCAAAATTTCTTCTCATGAGGTCCTTATTCTATATCATTAGGTTTTCCTTTTCCCCTTAGCAATCCCTTCTTGTGTCCACAAGATGATCCTTCTAGTTTCCTTCTTATTCACCTTAGCTCTGATATCATGTTGGAAAATTCAATGTGGCAACTATTAATTCCAATTTTCCTTTAACCTTAATACTTGTTTGTGAACTTTATTATTTTTCTTGTGTTTCTTTATCAGATCTTCTTCATAAAACAAATATCAAGAAGACAATAATAAATATAGTGGACACAAAAGTTAGTCTCCAAGCTAAGGATATACCCATCCAAGGGGATAACCCATAAACTCTTCTCCTCTTATATAATTTGCTTCAAATGAGACAAAAAAGACCCAAAACCTAGACCAAGTCCTCCTCCAAGTACCAAGTCAGCCCTTCACTTTATCACAACTCAATCCTGCACCAACCGGCTTCTAGTTACAACTTCGACCCTACAATTTCATCCAACAATTTTGTCCTACACCTTCAACCTGTAACTTCGAACTGCAAAAACCCTAATCTAGCAACAAAACAATTCTTCAAGGGACCTTCCTTTGAGAAAGACAATATCTTCCAAGGTCAACAATGTCAAAACAAGATACTCGCTCTCCTTGCAACTTGATCTTCCTGCAATTCAGACCTATAGTTTTGGCCTTTTTGTAGTTGTGAAAACCCTAGAACTTCGCACATGTGAGAGAGATAGAGCCCAAAAACAAGTTCTTCCTCCTAGACCTTCTCTCTTCTTTCCTTGCCTCTTCTAACCTTAGATCGAACATTTCTTGAGATATCGAACTTGGTGGTGAGTGAGTGCCAAATGAGGTCAAACTACTCCTTTATATAGCCTTTCCAAGGAGTCAGATTCCATCCTTTAGGCCGAATTGAAGCTTCTAGGGCTGACTTGTACTTTGGAGGAATCCAAGACTTTCTAGACTCAAAATGAATTCTTTTACAATATATATTTTTCCCGAAAGGGTCCTATAAACATGGTGTTGACTCTCTTGAATCATGATGATAAATCATATGACCGAACAAACCCTAGAAGCATGAAGAACATTTTTTTACCTAGAGTATCACCAATAAAGAGCATGAAACCCATGATTTACAATAATAACTTTTTCTTTTCTTATTTTTTTTGTTACATAAGATACATATGAGTACAAAAACAATTATGAAGACAGAAACTAGTTACATTTCCAACAATACTAAGAAGGCGGGAGGTGCAATAGTGCTTTAGTAGAAAATAATTTTTTCTTAATTTATAATTGTATTCATCAATTATTCATTAACTTCAAAACATTAATTGCATCTAAACTCAAATCACAATACACAAAGTTTAACATGGAAACCTTATGGGAAAAAACCACAAAAATTTATCTTTATAAATGTATGTAGGCACCAATCTATTTTTACAAAGCTTGTAGGTACCAACCCATTGGAGACACTAATCTCTTTAGCTACACATTAACTTGACAAAATATCATGTAGGAAAAAACCTACTGGAGACCCCAATCTCCTTTGCTAAACTCCAACTTGTATAGGTACCAACCTAGATTTTCATACACATAGTACCTCTGACCTCACTTGCATGATTCATGCATTTCACAACATCATAATACCCTTAATATTCATGCTCCAATACCTCTCCTTGCTTCATACCCTGGATAAAGCTTTAAACCCTTGTTAGATTTAGCCTTCAAGCCCTAGTGAACATCATAGTATCATTCCCTAGAATATTCATTAGGGGAATTCTAAGGTCAAAAATGGACCTCAAAATGAAAATGTAATAAAAAAATAAATTTTAAAGAACTAGTAGGATTCAAGATGATGATGTCATTCCCACGAGTAAATATTTATGGAAAGAAAAGAAGAAAACTACTTTGTTATTGTATTTTTTACTTATCTCCTTGTTGTTTTACTCAAGTTTCAAGAGTGTGAACTTGGTGGATGCAAAATTAGATTTCACATCCAAGTAGTAAGCACTTTGCATACTTTCCAGTAGATCCACATTAAGAAACATTTTTTCATGTATTTTGAACTTTTCTCAGTGTGGATCTATTCAAAAGTATGCATAGTGTGCACTTATTGGATGTGAAATCTCCAATGAGTCTAAACACTTGAAATTTGAGTAAACCTACAAGGAGATAAGTCGAAAATGCATCAAAAACGTAGTTTTCTTTCTTTTCTTTTAAAGATTCATATCTTATTTTTTTAATTTACTATTATTTTCCATAAGAAGCCCATTTTTAGACTTTAAAATTCCCCTAATGATTCCAAACTAGTGCACTTCACAACATCAAAACCCCAAAACAATGCACTGTTGGAAGTACTAAGGCGAGGGTGAATCAATACTCATTATGAATTAGTATATTTTAAACTTTGAAGATCATTAAATCTTATGAGTATCAAATAAATATAAACATTTAACAGTTCACAATAATAAAGACATTAGACACATATTTTTTAGGCAGAAACCCCTCCGTGACAAAAAGCACCAAACACTTCTTGATGTTTGTCTTCAAATATATACATCAGGTTTTCAAATCCAACTGAAGGAGGATTCAACCTCCTAATTTATAGGCTCTAACCTGAAGGACGCTCCAATGTTTTGCAACTAGCTCACAAAGTAGAAGAAAAGATAGATCAATGACTTAAAAATTATCCACTTTGAGGGGAAAACCTCCTTTACATTACATAAATGAATAATTCTTGGATGATACAAATGATAATACCTCCTTGGTATATATAGGAGTCTAAGGGGTTACAGTTTAATTAGAGCCTACATAACAATAATAATGTAATGACACAACAATAACAATAGTGGGTTTCTATGGGGCACAACAATAACAACATGGGGGATACATAGACATAACAATAACAATAGGGGGCTACACTAACAATAACAATAAGGGGGATACACTAGTATTATAAGGACCTAACATGCCCCTCTCCTTCAAAAAAGTGTTGTCCTCAATGTTTGAGTAGTTCTGAATGATTTTGTATAAAATTCTCATCCTCCCATGCAGAATCTTCAATGGGTAAGTTCTTCCACTTAATGAGACACTCTGAAATTAATCGACTCCATAGTTGTCAAGTTCTTGTTTCCGTGACTGCTTCAAGCTCAAATATTGTTTTCCTTTCTTTGTTGAGTTCTTGCAACACTGTTTCAACTAGGAGCTTGTCATCGATAACCTTCTTTAAGCATGAAACATGGAAAACTTGGTGTACTCAGGAAGATGCAGGCAACTCCAATTTGTGTGCCATAGTACCAATCTTTTGCAACACCTTGTAAGGACCATAATACTTGGGTGATAATTTGTTATCCTTCTTAGCTTTCTTGAGGGACATTTGTTTGTATGGTTGTAGCCGTAAAAATACCCAGTCACCTACATCAAAACTTCTTTCACTGCGATATTGATCTGCCTTTTTTTTCATTCAATTTTGTGTCAAAGTGAGTTTATCATTTAAGAGTTAGATAACTTCTTGTTGATGCTCGATGTGATCTTCCACTACTTGAACTTTAGAATTTTCTCTTAAAGATGATGTGATGGATGGCGGATAATATCTATAAAGTGCCATAAATGGGGTCATTTTTGTTGCAATATGGAAGGAAGTGTTATACCACCATTCATCTAGAGGTAACCACTTGACTCATTGTGTTAGTTTATCAGATACAAAGCAACAAAGATATCCTTCCAACAATTTGTTCACTATCTCATTTTGCCCACCAGATTGAGGATGATAAGATGAGCTATGAGCTAATTGAGTACCAAGACAATAAAATAATTCCATCCAAAATATTCCAATGGAAATGGGATCTCTGTCACTTACAATAATCTTTGGGTTTCCATATAGCTTTTGAATTGTTTTCATAAATGCAGTAGCAATTGTATTGGATTTAAAAGGATGAGATAATGCACAAAAGTGTGCATACTTGGTAAGTCTATCAACTACCACCATGATGACACTCTTTTCTTCAGACTTGGGTAAACCTGCGATAAAATCCATTGAGACCTCCTCCCAACACTAACTTGGAATGGCTCATCTTGGTAGGCTGAACCATCGCTTGACTCAGCTGGTTCACCGCATAGCACAAATCTAGTCGTGTGTTCATTAAGTACATCAGTGAACCCACAAGCTGCCTGTACACAGTAGCCTCTACCACTTCTCTTGACATAGCAACCTCCTTCCTCTACTTACCTGCTAGAGGAGTCTACATGGGCTTGCACTTCTCCATGTGGAATCTCCTGAGTATCTCGTTGTCATACTTGCCCTGAGACACAAAAAACTCCCCATCCTTCTGCCACACTTCCATGCCAAGGAAGTAATGCATGAGACCCATGTCTTTCATCTCGATTTCCCTTACAAGGTCCTCCTTGCAAGACACGATCAACTGATCATCACCAGTAAATATGAGATCATCAACATAAAGTAAGATGATCAACAGCTTACCTTTCACCACGATGTCGTACAGGTTCGCATCCGCTTCACTCTTTGTGAAGCCCAACCTGGTGAAGTAGTTGCCTATCCTAGTGTACCAAGCACAAGGTGCTTGCTTCAACCCGTACAACGCTCTCTTGAGTCGGCACACATGCGACTCACGATCGAAGGTCTCAAAACCTTCCGGCTACTCTATGTACACCTCTTCCTCAATTTGGCCATTGAGGAATGTAGTGTTCACATCCATTTGATGGATCTTCCAACCATCTGTGCTGATAGTGCCAACATAGATCTAATAGATGAGTACCTTGTGACAGGAGAAAAAGTATCATCATAGTCAATCCCCTCGACCTGTGAAAAGCCACAAGCAACAAATCTTGCCTTATTCTTCTCCACACTACCATCAGCAGCTTGCTTTACCTTGTAAAGCCAACGGGAACTCACAACTGACTTGTTATCTAGTCTCAAAACCACGTCCCAAACACTGTTACGAACTATGGAGTCATACTCCTCCACCACAGCATCAACCCAAATCGGCTACTGCACTGCTTCCTCAAAGGAAGATGGCTCGGTCTCAACACATTCCCCAGCAAGGGCCATGTATTCAGTGTACCTCTCAGGTGACCTCCTCTATCTGTGTTGAGAAGATGGTGCTCCCACATTCTCTCGCATCCTCCAACAATCTATCAACTTCTCTTGTGTGCTTCCGTCCATCTCTAGAAGAGTCTGCTTGAGTGGATGTCTCCACTCCTAGAACCTCTACATGCGGCTGCTTCGCGTCAGTCTGAGGCTCCTCCTACTTAGGAACCAACAGTTCCTCCATAGCCTATAGTTGGAGCTCCCTCTCAAGGGAAACTCGAATGGTCTTCTGCTCATCAAACTTGAGATCTCTGCAAACCACTGTCCTTCGAATGGAAGGCAAGTACACCCGATAGTTGTGAGGTGTATCAGTGTACCCCACAAATATCCCCAACACTGTTGTCAGCTCAAGCTTCTTCCATGCATCCTTTGTCACATGGCAATATACCAATGAGCCAAAGATCCTGAAGTGGCCCACATCTGGTGTCTTACCGGAGAAATCTTCCTCTAGTGTCTTCATCCCAAGTATGCGATGCGGGCTTCTATTATGCAAATAGACCATTGTGTTGCATGCCTTAGCCCACAAGTGAAGTGGTAGGCCTTGGTCATGCAGCATTGCCTATGCTACCCCTACAATAGTTCTGTTCTTCCTCTCAACCATCCCATTATACTATGGGTTATGAGGTGCTATTAACTCTCATTAAATTCCTTCTGTTGCACAGAAGTCCTTAAACTCTTGAGAGACATATTCTCCACCATTGTCGCTTCTCAAGGCCTTGATCTTCTTCGCTAAATCTTTCTCGACCAAAGCTTTGAACTCACAAAAATTTGTGAACGTTTGGTCCTTCTTCTGCATGAAATAAATCCAGCATTTACGAGAATAGTCATTAATGAAAATCACATATTACCTTTGCTTCGTTGTGGATTCTATTGAGAATGGTCCACACAAATCAATGTGAACTCGCTCTAAGATAGCCTCTGCTCAACTGTCTCAATCATGGAAGGAAGACTTGGTGTACTTTCCCAAGGTACAACCTTTGCATGTGTCAACTTGCTCAAGTTTACCTTTGGGATGTCATGTAGATATCTGCTGCATTATCTTCAAAGCCCCATGATGCAAATGGCCCAACCGTGTGTGCCACAACTCGCCAATGTCTTGGCTTTGCATCAATTCTACTTTCGTACTCAATGTTGCACAATCATCTACCTCTAGTTTATAGAGATTCTTCACCCGAATCCCTATCCTCTTGGTCTAACTCGTGGCTATGTGTCTTAGGAACGCCTTTCCTTTACTGAAGACAACATCGTAGCCTTTTTCCTCCAACATCGTGACTGATACCAAGTTCTTCTTCAGTCTAGGCACATACATCACATCTATCAATGTGAGAGGAGCTCCATGCTCCCTCTGAAAAGCAACCATGCCCACTCCTGAAACACTATAACTTTCGTCGTCACCCATCTCTATGCGCATCTTGAGGTCTTTCTCCTCCAAGGCACTGAATAAATTTTTATCACCGATCATGTGGAATGAGGATCCATTGTCAAGATACTAGACACAACCCATCATCGATGACACCATGCATGCGATGAGGGTAAAGTCCATTTCGAACTGAGAGGCTAATGCCTCACCTTCCGATCCTTCCGAGGATCCCTTCTTGGACTTCTTCGATGGGCAATTAGTTGCATAATGTCCCATCTTGTGACAATTAAAGCATCTTACTTTAGAGATGTCACCCTTCTTCCCTCCATGAGAAGAATTCGATTTGAAATGGGAAGCCTTCCCCTTCCCTTTCCTTGTCTTACTTGCTAAGGCCAGATTTTCTTGATCGTCATTCTTGAATGAAGAACCATCTCGTGTGCTCCTCCTGATCTCCTCCTGCATAAGATCCAACCATAGTCGTTCCCAATCCAGTAGTTTTTCCCTTCCATTCACAGAGTCCTGGTAGTTATTCCAACTCTTTGGAAGGCCAAGGAGAGCGAGGCTCACCATATCATCATCAGCAGTAGTTATTCCCACATTGCCAAGCTCATCTCTGCAAGTGGTGATCTTGTTTAGATATGTGGAAATAGTATCGCCCTTCTCCATGTTGATTCTTCGAAGCTTATCCTTGAGCGCCAATTTCCTCTGGTCGCTACTATTCTAGTAGAGGTCCTTCAATTTCTTCCACATTGAAAATGGAGTATCCTTCCCATGGAGGCTTGAGACAATATGGTCTCAAACTCCCTCAAGGATGATCTGTCTCACCTTTGCCACACACTTCTTCCACTCAACCAGCTCTTGTGCATTAGTTGAAGTTGGCTTTGGGATTTCTTTATCAATGAATTCCTTCAAGCCATTGTCTTCTAATACCTCCTCCATTAAATCTTTCCATGCCATGTAATTCGAGCTACCTTCCAAGGCATACTCGAGTCTCAAGCCATAGAACGCCATTGGCCAACCTTGAAGTATGATATGAATTAGATTTGCACCTGCAACCCCGAACTTCAAACTTCGAATTCTCTTCTCAGTATACTGTTCACAGCTCTGATACCATGTAGAAAATCTGTGATAGGTTAACCCAATAATGCAATATAAATCAAAGCATAATACTATAACCTACTTCTACTATCAATTTGCAGAAGCTTAAAGATCGAGCTGAACAATATAACAAGAAGAAGAAGAATCAATGGCACAATACACATGAAAATACTTTGGGGAAAGCCTCAGCTAAAAACCCCACACTATTGTATTATCATACATGGTGGAAATACATAGGAATTATACAAAGCCTTAGCTCTCACAGCTAGCCAACTCTTAGTACAATCCTCACAGATGCTCACAGGCAATATTGGCTTCTCTCCAACCTTCCTCTCTACCCCCCAAGCTCCTATTTCCTTGCATTGTTCCTTGTGGATGATTAGCCTATTACAAAGTGGAAAACCAAGCCTTTAAAACTACGCAATCCTCAAGGATGAATCTTGATTGCATGCATGAGTTTTCTCCATGAGAAAACACATGCAACTGATAGTACACTATCCTTGAACATTAATCTCAACTGGGTCTTTCTCAGAATAGACATGCATGAGTTTCTGATGAGAGAATCTTCAGTTAACTGGAGTAGCACTAGTTGAGTGCATTAATTCATCAACTCACTATTAACTCACTATTGGTTCCTCAAACAGTTTGGAACTAATTTAACGGGACTTAACTCAGTACACTAAGTTAACTAATTACAACTCAAATATAACTCAATTGTATCTCCTTAATTTAAGGGATAATTCTTGCATGACTTCAGAAAGACTTCTAACTTGAATTTCTCCAACTAATTAATTTAAAATAAATTAATTAATTATTTCCAAGTAGCTGTTAAGACTAACTTCGACTTTAATTCACAATTTAATTCAAGGACAAATTAAATTGGAATATTCTTGTTGCCATATTTCAACAACAAGAAACAATCAATTGTTTCTTTGTCATCCACAGAAGTTGAATACAAAGCCTTGACCAATGCAACTTGTGAAGCTATTTGGTTAAGGAGGATTCTTGAAGATGTTGGAGAAAAGCAAAGAGGGCGAACAAGCATCAAATGTGACAACCAGAGTTCCATGAAGTTGGAAAATAATCCAATTTATCATGCCAGAACAAAACATATTGAAGTCTAGCATGATTTTGTAAGAGAAAAGATACAATCAAATGAGATTCATTTAGTTTATTCTAATACAAGTAAGAATGTAGCTGACATCTTTACCAAGCCTCTCGAAAAGATGAACTTTGAAATATGTAGACAACAACTAGGCATTGTTGAAAATCCATTTCTACATTAAGGGGGGATGTTGGAATAATGTAGAAATGATATGTCCAGATAGAGTTGATGAGTTGTATTCTCATAGTTAGTGTTTGAGTCTATCTGTCATGAGTTGTGTCTTTGTAGTTTGTGTTGAGTTGTTGATCTGAATTATTTGGATCTAGATTGTCCTAAAAGATGTCTATGTGTGCCTATATAATGTACTAGTTGTCCAAGCAGTTTGATCAATAAGATTTGGTTTTATTCTTGTGCATCTTTCTGATTTTCTATTATGAAAATAATATTTCTAACAACCCTTGATCTTTCCTTTGATTCGTTGATCTAGATCCTCCCCATGTTGCCCCTTGCGTTCTTCCTCAAACCCTGCACATGTGAATGGAAGTCTTCCACTCAATCACTAAGGAAGCACTCTCATGCATCTTATGCTCAAGATGTGTGTCTTCTCCCTTAGCCTAGCCTTTCTTTTATAAGTTTGTGTTATTGACTAAATCCACAATCTTAATATCCAAAGTGATTGATTGTCGATATTATATCTCAACATCCTTTTAGATCAAAAATTAAGATTCATCCTATATCACAGGGTTAGCCAAATTCAAATCTTAAGATTCAAAATTCGACAAATCTCAAAAGAAAATTTGAAATTCATTTAGATTCGTCGAATTAGTTCGAATCCTCATAATCGAGCCTAAACATATTCGAATCAACCAAACGTTAAAGAAGAATTTGAAATGATTTTTTTACAAAATTGAGGATTAGGGTTTCATTGTTTTGTTTTAACAAGTATAAAATAATCAAGTTGTAGACATAACCGTCCATTCTCATCACCGCACATAAGACTTCTCATTCTCACCACGCCACAGACCCTTTGATTCTACTACGCCCTATCTAACTTTTTTTTTCAATAGTAAAAAAAAAAAAACAAAAAAAAAACAAGAAACAAAACAAAACAAAAAAAACAAAACAAAAAAAAAACAAAACAAAAAAATAAAAACAAAAAAAATAAAAACAAAAAAATAAAACAAAACAAAACAAAACAAAACAAAAACAAAAACAAAAACAAAAACAAAACAAAAACAAAAACAAAAACAAAAAAAAAAACAAAAACAAAACAAAAATAAAACAAAAAACAAAACAAAACAAAACAAAAAACAAAACAAAACAAAACAAAAAACAAAACAAAACAAAACAAAACAAAAACAAAAACAAAAACAAAAACAAAAAACAAAAAACAAAAAAAACAAAACAAAAAAAACCAAAAAAAAACAAAACAAATAAAAATAACAAAAAAAACATCTTTATTACTAAAATTGTTTGATACATTAGATGGAAAAAATACCAGTCTTCTACATTTTACATACAACCACGCACCTTACAATAAACATCTAGTAAAATCTCAATACCCTGCAGTCAGAATTTTTAGATTCAAGCACAAAACCAAATAAAAGAAAAACTCCCAACATCTATAGGCCAACAGGAACATGAAGGCCAAAATATACCCCAGATCAGAACTCAAAGGATCCTCTAGCACATATAGATCCATCCATCAGCAGTTCAAATGCCACCATGCCAAAACAGAGGAGCAGTCCACGTTTAGATAGGGCATCCACCATCCCATTTTGTTCCCTATATACATGAATAAAGGAGATGCCCTCGAAAGAATGAATGATCTGCATGATTTGTGCCATCCAATGTTGTACAGAGGGATTTGGAGGGAATTTTGTCCCAACACCCACTCAATGATAGATTTTGAATCCCCAACGATCTTGATAGGTCCAATCTCCAGCCATTTAACACATTTCAGGAGCCCCCAAAGAGCCACAATTTCAATCCTGAAGTTTGTGCCCTCCCCCCGTGCCAAACAAAACGAACTCCCTATCCAACTTGACAATCGCTCCATTGAATTCTTGCAAATTACAATGCCCTTTCCAACTTGGACTAGTCACAATTTTTGTCATATAGCCAAGCTTTCTCCAACTCGAACCTAGTTTGATTTTTTTTCATATCACATGCACACCCTCTATGGGTTGTTTTTCATTTCGCCATTCAATCTCTCTCGAAATTGAAATCACTGGACTTTTGATAGGTATTTAGAGTGTTTTTTGTTTTGTTGTTTCTTTTAAATAAAAGTTTGGTTGGTGAGATATGTCCGGAGGATTGAACTTTTGATCACTTGAATACACAAGAGTCTGCCAACATGTTTTTTGTCAATTGTCCTACCACCAGCGAATAATAGGTATTTAGAGCTGATTTTATGTATTTTGTTTAATAATTTTTTATAAGAAATAATATTATTTCAAAAAATAATAAATGTAAGAAATAATATTATTTCAAAAATAATAAATTAAAATTAAAATTAAGAGCAAAATATTATATTTTATAGCTGATTACATATTATTATATTGTGGATTTATTTTAAAATTAATTTTGAATTTTTTAAAATTTTATTGTTAATTGAAAATACATTATTTAATGAGCTATATTATTATTAACATTAATTTTTATTTAAGATTTTAAAATATTGTATAAGTAAATAATATGTTAATTAGATTTATTTTGAGATGATTAAGAGAAATGATAAGTAACCTAATAAACTTTGTTATTAAATGTAAACAATCCCTCTCCACATTATATTCTAATAACATTAGAAAACCATTGCTTCTAAATGTATCCTGATTATTCATCCTCGGGCATTGTTCATAGAGTTTTTCTGTTATTGTTTTGGCTCTTGATCTATTAATGGAGTGGAAAGTAAATGGTTCCCATGTTCTTGGTATTCTTCCATTTTTACTTTCGTTCATTTTTCATAAAGCTGTTTCTTAATTTGCTAAGCTCCGTTACCTCTCCGATCCAGAAAACTGTACCCTGAAAATGATACCATAGATACCTCAACTAACTTTGATTAACATTAAAAAAATGGTTCGTCTCTCACAAGAGACCCCTCCTGAAAACGTTTTAAATGCTGAAAAATAAATTACTGCCAATACTCCAACTATTATGAATAAAAAATGCCAAAGAAACTATCAATATAGATTCATTATAATTATAGATTTAACTAATTTTTTTGGTGAGCCTTAAAACACTTTTTAGAATGTAAAATTTGAACATTGGGTTTTATTATTTGATATATTTTTTTTTTAATTTTTTATAGAATTATAATTAAAATTTTATATTTATACATATAAAATGTGTGTAGCTTTTTATTATTTAAATTGTATTTTTGAATATTAATTTCTCTTGAATACTTATGTAAAAAGCACATCTTATAATTCCAAATAAAATTGATAAAAAAATATACCATGGAAAATAACAAAAATATTTATTAAAAAAAATCATTTATTTTATATACCAAAGGAGGTGTTTCTAAAACCATATATATCTTATACTACAAAGTAACAATAAAATATTTATTTAATATTCACATTAAATTGTATAATTTACATTGAATTTTTTATTATTATTAATATTTTCAAATGCTATATATTAATTTTTTATTAAGAATTAAATGAATTACACATTATTTTTATTGAAAAGTAATTAAATTTTTTATTTCTAATTATTTTTTGTTTAAGAGAATTCAAGTATTTCTTTTTATAAATTAGTTAAATAATTAAATTTTAAAATTATATATATATATATATATACTTTATTTTTTTAAATAAATATAAAATTATTTTATTTTATTAAAACAAAAATATTTTATTTATAATTAAGAATAAATATGAAATATTATTACTATATATTTTTTATACTAAATTATAATATCAAAAACAAACTAACTGAAAATTACATCATAAAGGGTTTCCACACCAACCACCTCTGGGAACAACTTTGTTTCATTTCCATACACGTTTTCGTACTAAGCATACGTTTTCATCGGTAAGCATCGTTGGACGGATAGTTAAGAATCGTTGGAGGTGCGGGAAAAGTAAGTTGGGTCGTCCCCAGAAAGGGCAAGACTAAACGCCAGCTCTCAGGCACCAGCAAACCGTGATCTGCGAAGCACAAGCAACATGACCATGGAATAAATATCTCGTACTGGATGCCAAAGGGAAACGCTGATACGATTCACTATTAATTCGAAGGTCATGGTAGGAAGGGTGTTAACAGAACGAGCATGTATGAATCAGAAGCACAGAGGTAACTACGGGACACTTTGCACTGCCAAGTTCAGCGATCTTCAAGAGGGAGCGGTTTCCATTAAGGACAGTTCGAATCAGTTTACCGCCTCAGTTAGAGGGATTAATTTTTGTCTGTTTCTTTCCTTCATAGGGTTCGCATTGTTATACCGCAGTCTTGTTTATTTCATTAGGTTTTATTAACTTCCAAATAGGTAAACATTTAAAACACAGAAATTTCAAATTTTGTGGAAACAAATTATTTGGGTCAAGTCAAAATTGCTTCAACACACAAAATAGGGAAGTGGATTTATGTAAACGCAAAGCAATATGAGGGCATTTTAAGGCCTAGGTTTGCTTGCTTTAAATGACGACAAATGAGAAGAATACCAATCAAGAGAAAGAAAATAAATAAGAAAAACAAAAATAAAGAAGAATCAATCATTTACAGTCCCACATCTACACCTCTTACTTGGCCAATAATAGAGACAAAAACAACAAGGGCAACATGGACGAAAATGGATGAAGACTCAAATTTGAGTCTCAATCAAATCCTACCCAGGTCTACCTAAGTTTAGTTTGTTGGAATTGTAGAGGTTACCCTTGGAGGAGGGGACCTGGGTTAGGGCCTATTGCGGAAGGTAGAGACATAATTTGTCTCGCGAAAACTCATGAGCATGATGGTTGCAAAACTTCTGTGTTTGACACTTATTTGAAGTTGGTAGTTTGGAACAAGGTAGCAGAAAATGGCAGAGGATATGGGGGAATACTAGTTTTAGTGAAAGAAAAAGAAAGTCATCACATTCATTTAATTAAAGAAGATGCAAATAAACAATATTTATGGTTGAAAATATCATATAATGAGAACCACATAAGAATTGCAACATGCTATTTTGCTTCTCAAGTCTCAAAAACTTACGAAAATAAGGGGCTTGACAGCAAGGATCTGTATGCAGCTTTAAAAAAATATATTGTCGTGCTCTCAGCAGGGAGAAATTCTTTTAGTGGGAGATTTCAATGCTAGAACAACAAATAATCAAGCTAGCATTATCTATTGCAAAGAGGATAACAATTCTATTTGGCTCATTGAAGAGGAGAATCCCCAATGGGTGAGGTGTTCAGAAGATGACAAAGTTAGCAATCATTTTGGAGAGGAGTTGCTTACACTATGTGGGGCTTTCAACTTAATTATTTGCAATCGTGTAGATAGATGGAAAAGGTCTGGGAACTTCACTTGCAACACATACAATGGGGCAAGTGTCGTTGACTATGTGATGTGTTCACAAAGCTTAATAGAAAATATAGACGAAGTTAGTATTGGAGAGCATATTTGGGACTTAAAATCATACCATAACCCAATTTATATAAGGTTATCATGGTTAGAAGAAAGTCAGCATGGGAGGAAAACCCAATGCTCTCCACAATTACTATGAAGGGGCAAAATTCTTCTAACACAAGAAAATTGTACTATCTTCAAGACAATGTTAGACAAATTAATTCGAAAGTAGAAAACTAGTTTCAAAAGCTTCAACAGTCATGAGTTAACAAATATAACTCAAAGTGCACCTGAGAAGTGCAAAAGAGCAAAAAATAAGAAATCAGAATCAAATTGTTTTCATGTAAATGCTTGGTTTGATGAGGAATGCAAAATGGCAAGGAGAACCTTAAAAAATGCAAGAAATGAGAAGATGAATGTAAAGTTATATAAGCAGATACTAAAAGGAAAAAAATGAGTTCATGCAAACAAGGAGAGAAGAGTTAATATATTTAAACAAGAATAATCCAAAGCTTTTCTCGAAGGAATTGCAACCAAGGAAGAAGAAAATTGAAAATAATATTAAAGCCAATCAATGGTTTGAATATGCAAGGCAACTCTATGAGAAATAATCTGAGGCTGATTCCCCCCCCCCAGGATCAACACAAATTCAAAGCTCTTCACATTATAGGAGGTGGAGAATGGAATTAAGAAGCTAAAACAGGAAAGGCAAAGGACTTGGTTGAACTTCAAACAGAGTATCTAAAATGCGGAAAGAACGATCTTGCACCGCACATCATGGAAATATTCAAAAACATCATTCAGCAAGGATTCCTAAGAGACTAGACAACTAGCCTAGCAATACCCCTTTTTAAAAGTGGAGACATTAATAATCCATCCAACTATAAAACAATTATGATCAATCCTTTGTTTGCAAAGCTTTTCGGTAGCATGGTAGAAGACAAAATTAGTAAGTGGGCAGAAGTAAACGAAAAGAGGGCAAGAGGAAAATCGGGTTTTAGGCTGAAACATTCTACAATAGATCATGACATCATGTTGAGACACATTGTTGAAAAGGTTTGGGAGGACAAAGCAGAAGTATTTTGTTGCTTTGTTGACTACAAAAAAGCATTTGACATAGTCCCTGGGGATAAGTTGTGGCATAGAATGGAAGAACTTGAAATTCCTGTGCATTATAGAGTCGTTGTCCATAGATTTTATGAAGAAGTGAAAGTCAAAATTAGCATCTCAGCAGGTATTTCATAAATATTTAGAAATGACGTTGGAGTCAAGCAAGGTTTCCCTCTATCCCCTACTCTTTTTGGTCTATATATTGATAAATTGGAAGAGTGGCTAAATATGCAAGGTGGAGATGGTATTTGGTTGGGGGAGTTTGTGATAAAGCTTCTTTTATATGCTGATGATATTGTATTGATTTCTAAATCGACCCATGGATTGCAAATGCACTTATATGTCCTTGAGTATTTTTGTAGAGTAGTGGGGATGCAAGTCAATACTAGCAAGACCAAAATAATGATTTTTTCTAATAAAAGGAAGTAGAGCCAGCATACTTTCTTCTTTGAAGACAATATTCTTGGAGAAGTAAATGAGTACAAGTACCTTGGGATTGATTTCAACAACAAATTCAATTGGGAGGACTGCAGAAAGAAGAGAATTTTAGGAGGGTGGAAAGCATTATATGCTCTTCAAAACAGATGTAGAGAGGCAGAGTTATAGGATTGGAAAACGATTAAAGTGCTTTTTGGACTCCTAGTTTGTCTAGTGATGCTATATGAGTGTGAATTGTGGGCTAGAAGCACTCCCATCTCAAAATAGAAACAAATTGAGAAAATCCAAAAACGCTTGATCATGAGCAAATTCAAAATAAAAAGTTCAGTACCTTACGAGATAATGTTGAGTGAAACAGGAGCAACTCCCATTGACGCAATTTCTATGGTGCGGCTCATAATATATCTAAAATTAATTGAGAAAATGAGAGTAGGTAGATGGCCTAATGTTATATTCAATGAAGGCATTAGTGAAAGAAGAAAACATGGATGAAACAAAACTACACATGGATGCAAAAATGAAATATCTACCTCAATGCCTATCCCACAAATAGCAAGGAACTAAAGGATTTTGTTATGGAGAAGCTTCGTAAAAAGGTATGGGGAAAAGAGTTGGGTAAAAAGAAGAAATATTACATTGAGGAATTCAACCCTACGTGTGATCTACAACAAAAAGAGTTCATTGGAGCTAGCATTCCGTGGAGGGCCAAGGTTCTTATTGCTCAATAAAGGACCAACTCACATCAACTTTTGTGTGAAACAAGACAATTGAAAAGGCCTAAAGAAGCTTGGGAAGAATGGGTGTGTACATTTTGCACGTCTGGGGCTGTAGAATTGGAAAAACATTTCATTTTGGAATGTGATGCATTCAAAGACATCAGAGAAAGTTATGAGAACATGTTAGCATCAGTTTCTTGGCATTGTCTTTTTAGTGAGAGGATTGTTGGAAGGTTGGGTCAGCTCATCATCAATTTGAATCAGAAAAGGATTGAATTGAAAAAAACAAAAAACAGGGAACTAATGGTCTCATATACTATTTTTAGTCTCGTGGACCTTAAAAAATCATTTCATTTCATTTCAGTAACATTATTAACAACAGAATGAAGAAACATAGAAATAAAATTATTATTATTTTATAGCTAAAAGTAACAAATTTTATTATTTAAAAAACATTTTATATCCTATCTTAATTCAAGAGTGAGCACGAAACCAATTACATTAATCATCTCAAACTATGGGGGTGAGACATTTGGATGAGGGTTGCACATATTTGGGTTTCATACTGAAGCCCAACCATGATAACATTATGTACTGGGAATGGTTAGTAATAAGGTTCCAAAAGAAGCTGGATGGATGGACAAATCAATGGTTCTCTATGGGTGCTAGGATGATAATGTTAAAATTTGTTCTACAAAAACTTGTGGTATACTAGATGCACCTTTTCCAACTGCCAATAAAGATCATTAAAAAGATCCAATCTATTATGGATCGATTCATTTGGAATGGGAAATTATCTCGGGGGAAGTATCATCATGTTAAATGGTCACAAATTGCAAGACCCATTGAGGAAGGGGGATGGGGAATTATTGATCCAATTGCCTTGATCATAAAGAACATGTGGAGGGCAGTATTAGGATCAGGCATATGGTCAAATATCATCACTGAAAAGTACATGTATGGGCAGTATTTCACTGCTTGGATTTCGGGAGGGGCCAAGAGGAAGACTAATTCATCATACATTTGGAGGAGTATGATGAAAAACATCCAGTGGATGATGGGATCGATTCGGTGGGAGGTTGGAGATGGGACAATCATCAAGATTGGACTGGATGCTATTAAAGGTATGGGAGGGAACCACACTCTATCATATGGAATTCTTAATCTCCTACATAACAGAGAGCTAATCTACCTAAATCAGATTTATAAGTTTGATGCATTGTGCATAGACCGCCAATCATGGAAAAGTGCTAGGGACATTCAACTATTAGAGGGGGATGTCGGTGAATGGGAAGATTATATCACCAACCTGAGAAACATGGGCATCTCTCTAAATGATCAGAATGATCATTTGTCATGGGGGGGGGAGGGCATGAAAAAGGGGCATCCTTTGGTAAAAGAGATATACAATGGCATCCCTAGGGAGGCATTGGGACATCAGGGGAACTCCTAGATTCAAAAAATTTGGAAAGGGAATATCCCCAACAAAATCAAGTGTTTCAACTGGCTGGCTATAAAGGACAGAGTACTGACATGGAATAATTTACTTAAAAGAGGACACATAGGGCCGGGGATATGCCTCCTTTGTAAGAAAAGTAGTGAGGATAATGCACATTTATTTCTGCATTGCCCATATGTGATGGTTGTTTGGGAAGGGGTATTGGACACCTTAGGCATCATGCCAATGAAGCATTTCACTACATTAAGAAGTTGCATATGGAAGTGGATTAAATCTCATGATAAATTTCGTTTTCTCCCTCTATATCTCATATGGATCATTTGGCGGAGCAGAAATGCACTCATTTTTTAGAACAAAAACCCAACATTAAGGGAGGACATAATCAAAATTGTTGCCTATTTCTTGGAGCTAGGACCTACTCAAGTTGCAAGCACGCAAAGAAGAACCATTTGGAAAAACATATGGCATACACTCCCAATGGGTTTCTTTGATGGTGCTTGATGTGGAAGGAAATGTGGATGTGGGGTTTACATAGTCATTGAACTGAGAAAAAGCTATCACTTTTGGTGGGAAGGGGGACATGGCATGAACAGTAAGGCAAAGATAGTGGCGTTATGGGGAGTGTTGATAGCTAGGAAATGGTTGGGATTGGAAAGCCTACAGGTCTATGGGGATGCAAAAGGCATTATTGATTGGACTAAGGCACAAAATAAATTCAACCCTTCGATCTTGAATAATTTGATGAAGTGCATCAAGACGATGGTAAGCACATACCAACACATTAACATTGATCACAGCTACAGAGAACAGAATTGGACTACAGATTTACTATCCAAAAGAGGTATTGGGAAAGAACATGGTAAGTTTTTTTTTACAGCGTTTGATCATGGCGTTAGGTGGACTGTGTTGAAAATGGAAACAAGAAATGCTAAAAATAGAAATGTTAAAAATAGCATTGCATTTCAGGATATACTCCAACTCTGTTGGAAATAGCAAAAAATAGAAATGCTAAAAATAACAAATTCCAATTTTAATTAGTCCCTGAATTAAAATTGAGAATTAAAATTCGAATTTAATCTCACTAGCTATTTGAAAAATAATTAATTAATTCATCTTGAGTTAATTAGTTGGAAAAAATCGAACATGAAGTCTTTGTGAAGACATGCAACAACTATCCCTTTGATTGAGGAAGTTATCCCTTAATTAAGGAGATAAGGATGAGTTGTATTTGAGTTGTAATTAGTTAGCTCAGTTAACTGAGTTAAGTCCAGTTAGATTAGTTCCAAACAGTTTGTGGAACTGATTGTGAGTTCAGTTAGTTAATGCATGCATGCATGCAACTAGTGTACTTCAGATAACTGAATATTATCTCATAAATAACTCATGCATGTCAGTTCAGACAGAGACCCAATTGAGATTAAAGACAGGGACATTGTACTATCACTTGGAGGCATTTTCCTATAAAGGAAACTCATCCATGTAGAAGGAATTAACTCCTTCAGGATTGCGTAGTTATTTTAGAGGTCAGAGCAGTGTCTAAGGTGAGAATCACACAGGTGGCAGTTGGAGGACCCAAGAGAAACTGCGCAAGTAAATAGGAGGCTTGGAGGACTGAAGGAAGGCATATGTGTTGTCTATTCTGTCTATGAGCAGTAGTGAGGGATTGTACTAAGAGTTGGATAGCTTGTGAGCTAAATCTTTGTGTAATCCTGAGATATTTCCACTTGTATGATAATACTGATAACAAGGTTTTTAGCTGAGGCTTTCCCGAGAGTATTCTTCTGTGTTTCATGTGTGATTGAATCTTCTTCTCTGTTATATGTGTTCTATTTGATCTTGCTCAAAATCGATTAAACTTCCACAAGTTTGATAGTAGAAGTAGATCAAGTATTTTTCTTTAGTTACATTGCATTATCAAGTGATCTACAATGAGAATTTCTACATGGTATCAGAGCAAGGTTTTGTAGAAAAAGTTCTACATGGTATCAGAGAAAAGTTGATCAAAGTGAAGAACAATATACAAAGAAGGGAGAAGTTCGAAGGTTGAAGTTCCTGATTATAAAATGTGAATTCTTATCACATCTCAAATTTCACCAATGGCATTCAACAGTTTAAGACTCAAGTATGCCCTTGATGGCAGCTCGAATTATATAGCCTGGAAGGATTGCATGGAAGCAGTATTAGAGGACAATGGTCTAAAGGACTTTATTAATCAAAAAGTCCCCAAGCCGGCAGCAGCTAATGCTACAAAATTGGTGGAATGGAAGAAATGTGTGGCTAGAGCGAGGAGAATCCTTCTGAAGGGAGTTCGAGACCACATAGTCTCGAGTCTCCATGGGAAGGAGACATTGTTTTCAATGTGGAAAACATTGAAGGATCTATATCCGAACAAAAACGATCAAAGGAAGCTGGCGCTGAAAGACAAGCTTCGGAAAATCAAGTGTGAAAAGGGCAATATGATCTCTACATATCTGAACAAGCTCACCACCTGTAGGGATGAGCTTGGAAGTGTAGGGATCACGACAGTCAATGATGACATGGTGAGTCGTGTTCTCTTCGGTCTTCCTAAGAGCTAGTATAGCTACCAAGACTCGATAAATGGAAGAGAGAAACTGCTAGATTGGGAATGACTTTTTTCAGATCTGATGTAGAAGGAGATAAGGAGAAGCACCAGAGATGGTTCTTCATCCAAGGAGGATGAAGAAAATTGTGCCTTAGCAAGTAAGGCAAAGAAAGGGAAGGAGAAGGACTCTCATCCCAAATTGAGTTCTTCCCATGGTGGGAAGAAGTTTGACAAATCGAAAGTGCCATGCTTTCATTGTCATGAGGTGGGCCATTATGCTATGAATTGTCCACAGAAGAAATCCAAGATGGGATCCAAGGAAGGATCAGAAGGTGAGGCACTGGTCTCACAGTTCGAGTCGAATTTCACCCTCATCACATGCATGGTTTTATCCATGGAGGGATGTGGTTGGTTTCTTGACAGTGGAGCTTCATTCCACATGACCAGCGATAAGAGTTTTTTCAGTACCTTGGAGGGGAAAGATCTCCAGATACTCATAGAGATGGGTAATGATGAAAAATATAGCATCTCAGGAGTAGGCACAATTTTTTTCAGAGGGAGCATGGAGCTCGTATTACCTTGACAGATGTGAAGTATGTGCCAGGACTGAGGAAAAACTTGGTATCAATCGCAATGCTGAAGACAAAGGCTATGATGTAGTCTTCAGTAAGGGAAAGGTTTTCCTTAGACACGTCACCACGAAACAGGTGAAACAGATCGGTTCACGAGTCAATGACCTGTATGCTCTTGAGGTTCAAGATGCATGCAAAGCCTTGAGAAGCAAGGCAACTATTGAAGACTTGGTGGTTGAGAGGGAGATTCCATTACCTCTCAACACGTAGTGCCAGAAGAAGTCTCAGACAATTGTGGAGGAGCTACAATTGGTGAAGCAACTTCAGGAGGTTGTGGAACAACCACAATTAGAGAAGTCGAGATGAGACCGAGTGGAGGCATCCACTCATGTAGAGACCTCCAGTAGGGGGAAATTTCAAGCCAAGTGGGCAGAGGGATCATATGCATCCATACCTCTAGGTCGGAGGTGGGGCGATGTAAAGTGATAGTCCCAAGAAGGCTGAAATAGGGGCAAGATCCTTGAGGTACCCAGCCTCTTTGATTAGACCTTGCTAAGGGAGCCCCGACGAGGAGTAGCAAAACTGGCTGAGTGGGTAGAGACAGATGTGGATGGAGTGGTAGAGAGAGCTAAAATGTAGAAGTCCCAAGACAATGCAGAGCTTGCAGGCTGCAACAATGCGAGAGGCACAGGAGTGTTGCACCAGTGCAGGATGGCACAGAGAGGTGTGCTACGGTGCGAGATGCAGCGAGTTGTTGCAATAGCGTAGAGGTCAGAGAAGGAGCACTTGTCAGCGGCAGAGAGAGCTTCAACATCAGAGGGTGTTTCTAGCCCAACAGGGAGGTCAGTTGGGAGGTTAGTTACTTACTTCTCAGTAATTGAGTTGCAGTGTAGTAGTGGGAATTACGATGCAACATGATGAGAGGAGGTGCAGTGCTGGGAGATAGGACCAGCAGCAACACGAATGCAGCAAGAGGTATCAGTGTGATTGATGCAGTGAGAAATCAAAGTGACAAAGGCTAGAGCAGTCAGATACTGAAAGACACAGAGGTGCAGAGTTTTCAGTCAACAGAGGCAATAGCAGTGAGAGAATTTGATGACAGAGGCATCATTCTGATTCAGGTTGGACATTTTTTGTGTTCTTAGAGTTGTTGGAACAACAACACTTGAGAGAAGTGTTACATGCAGAACGTTCCAAAGGTTCAGGATCGGGTTCAAGTTGAATGCCTTTCTTGTTAAGAGAGAGTGTTGAAAATGGCAAAAAGAAATGCTAAAAATAGCATTGCTATAAATAGCATTTCAGGATATAATCCAACTCTGTTGGAAATAACAAAAAATAGAAATGCTAAAAATAGCATTGCTATAAATAGTATTTCGGGATAGATTCCAATTTTATTTAGTCCCTGAATTAAAATTGAGAATTAAAATTCGAATTTAGTCTCACTAGCTATTTGAAAAATAATTAATTAATTCATCTTGAGTTAATTAGTTGGAGAAAATCAAACATGAAGTCTTTGTGAAAACATGAAACAATTATCCTTTTGATTGAGGAAGTTATCCCTTAATTAAGAAGATAAGGATGAGTTGTATTTGAGTTGCAATTAGTTAGCTCAGTTAACTGAGTTAAGTCCAGTTAGATTAGTTCCAAACAGTTTGTGGAACTGATTGTGAGTTCAGTTAGTTAATGCATGCATGCATGCAACTAGTGTACTTCAGATAACTGAATATTCTCTCATAAATAACTCATGCATGTCAGTTCAGACAGATACCTAGTTGAGATTAAAGACAGGGACATCGTACTATTAGTTGGAGGAATTTTCCTATAAAGGAAACTCATTCATGCAGAAGGAATTAACTTCTTCAGGATTGCGCAACTATTTTAGAGGTCAGAGCAGTGTGTGAGATGAGAATCACACAGGTGGCAGCTAGAGGACCCAGGAGAAACTAAGCAAGGAAATAGGAGGCTTGGAGGACTGAAAGAATGCATATGTGTTGTCTATTATATCTATAAACAGCAGTGAGGGCTTTTACTGAGAACTGAATAGCTTGTGAGCTAAAGCTTTGTGTAATCCTGAGATATTTCCACTTGTATGATAATACAGATAGCGGGGTTTTTCGCTGAGGCTTTCCTGAGAGTATTCTTCTGTGTTTCATGTGTGATTGAATCTTCTCTCTGTTATATGTGTTATGTTTGATCTTGCTTAAAATCGATTAAGCTTCCACAAGTTTGATAGTAGAAGTAAATCAAGTATTTTGTTGTAGTTACATTGCATTATCAGGTAATCTACACTGAAAATTTCTACAGACTACATATTTACTATCCAAAGAGGTATTGAGAAAAAACCTGGTAAGTTTTTTTTTTTACAGCATTTCATCATGAGGTTAACACAAACCCGAGAAGTATCAACTTCTACCAAAGTTAAAAGACAATGTTAAATAATGAAGGACACATGGAACCTTTTTTATTATAAAAAAATGAATACATTTTATGTTTTCTTTTTTATCTTTAAATGGTATATGGACTTAAATGGTATATGGACTAAGTAAGACATATAGTGAATTAAAACACTTATGTAAATAGAACTATAAGATATGGCTACTTGAAAAGACAGATCATTTTCTTTTTGGAGGTAATGTATGCGGAAGAAGCAAGTTGTAATCAAGAAACATGACGCATGTAGTAGAATCAAGAAACATGACACGTACTATCTGTTTAATATTAATACAGAAGCTTTTTTTTTTTCTTAAAAAAAAAAAATGCGCCTCTTGAACGCAAGAAACCCTGACCTTAAACCAAACGGATTCGACTGTCATGGCTGAGGAAAATACTACCGATGTTGCTCTCTGAAACTTCAACTAATAACCGTCTTCTGCAATATATTCTAATGAGGTGTTATTTTCTACAATAGAATTCAATTGATCCTCACCAACTAATAAAGCCGCAGAGTATTCTTCTACTTCATACAAGTTTTTCATGCCGCTACGATCTTCTTTTGCCGAAACCGTCTCAAAGAGAGGAGATATATCCGAGCTAGTTTTCATCCACTCGCCAAGCTCCTCAACATCCCTGAGTGTGAAGAGTCCTTCCACTGTCAGTGCATACCCGCCTTCTGCAAGCAACTAAACTTTGATTATCTTATGGTAGTGACTCTTGGTGTAGGGTTTCACAGCGAAACTGCGAGGATCTCTGAGAGTTTCAGACTCCCACACATATAGATAAGAGAGGAGAAATACACAATCAATGAGGTTTGTACATCCGTTCCAAAAGGAAATCTTAAGACAAGCAATGCCGCAAGTAAGTACATAGCGTTTTAATACCGCTGAAAAAATGGTGTTGAGAAGGCTGAAGATTCGCGTTAAATCTCTAGCGTGCGCAAGCTCACGGTATTGAGCCCACCCTAGAAAAATAATGTGTTGGACTGGACTATGGGGATTCTAGATTGTTGGGTGTTCAGCCCGGCGTTGCAAAAGGAGGAACCTATATCTGGCCGTGAACCGATATGAACTACGAGGATCAGTATGAAATCTCCATCGTAGATCTGAACCAATGATCTCCTACCTTAGTACCAAGGCATATGGTGTGGTTTCCACATTGTGAACAACCCAACATGAACATAAAACTCACTAAACACAAACATGAATTTGGGCTAATCTGTATATTTGTTTATTAACTAGCAATGGACCCGCAAGCTGCAAAAACTTAAGTCAGATTGAAGAAGGAGGATCTGATCAAAAACTGAGTGCCTTGAATATTATCAGCTTCATCGCCATTTCAATTTCAAAGATGGTTTTAGAGCTACCTAAAGGATGATTTTGGAGCTATCTATGAAGTAGGTTCATATTTAGTGCTATATTTTTTCCAATTAGAAGAGTTTTTAAGTTACAGTTTGAATCTATTTTTATATCATCCATATATAATATCAAAAGAATAACTAATTTTTGAAATATATACAATGATTTACTTTTGTTCCTTTTCAATATTTAAGTATCAAATTTTTGATCCCACATTTTTGGTGATTGCTTAATTTATATAGAGACTTTTTTAGTCTAGCTCTTTTTTTCCTTTCATAACAAAGTCTTCTCATTGTTTCGTGTAGATTTTTTTCTTTCAAATCCCCATGTAGAAATGTTGTCTTTACATCTATTGTACTTCAAAATCAAAAGTAGCAACGAATCAAAGAATATAATAGAAGTTTACTTGGTAATAGGAGAAAAAATATCACCAAAGTCAGTTCCCTCTACTTAGGAATAACCCTTTGCTACTAATGAAGCTCTATGTTTCTCTAGTCTACCTTTTGCATTCAACTTCTTCTTAAAGACTCATTGGGACTTCTTTTAGCTCACAACTCCACTAAATCTCAAGCCTTATTCTTGTCCGAAGTTGTTATTCTTCAACCATTGCCTTTTTCCAAAGTTTGTCATCCTCTGAATCCACTGCCTCCTTAACAGTTCTAGGATCATCATTAGTAATAAACAAAGAAAAATTTGAATGTAAATTAGGTAGAGTATACCCTTTTGGCTGCCTTCTTTCTCGAACTAATATCCTCAATATTGAAGTATGTCTATCTTCTTTTTCCAATTCTAGTTCTTCTAGAGTTTGATTCATCATCCTTCAAGTCAAATTCTATCATGTATGGTTCTTTCTCCCTTGTTATGATTTCCTATTTGACAACATCTTTAATTTCTCTGAATACCACTTCTACCATAGACAACCTTCTTAGTTTCTAGGTTCCAAAGCTTATAACCTTTTAGACCGTATTTATATCCAATAAAGATACAATTTTTAGCTTTCTTATCCATCTTACTCCTATTCTCCTTTAGAACTTGTGCATAAGCATCACAGTCTAATACCCTAAAATGTTTAAAAGAATGTTTATTACTAATCCATACCTCATGTAGAGTCTTGTCATCTAATGCTAATTAAGGTGACCTATCTACCAGATAACATGTAGTGTCCATTAACTCTGCCTAGAATTATTGTTCTAACCCAACACCACTAAGCATACTCCTTGCTTTCTCTATCAACATCATTTTCATCCTTTCTACAACTCCATTTTGTTGAGGTGTGTATGGAGTGGTCTTCTACCTTTTTATATCATACTTCTTATATAATTCTTCAAAATTATCACTGTAAAATTCTCCACCATTATCTGCTCTTGTCACCTTAGTTTTCTTCTCTATTCGATTTTCCATAAGAGCCTTAAACTCTTTGAATTTGTCAAAGACCTTGGATTTATTCTAGAAGAAATAAATTGATGTATTCCTCAAGAATTCATCTATAAATGAGACATTGTACACAGATGTTCCTAGTGATGGAACTGACATAGATCCAAACACATTAATATACACCAACTCTAATATTCCCTCTACCCTCATAGCACCCAAGAAGAATCTTACATGATTTTGCATCCCATAAAAACAATTTCCATAAAAATCAAAATCTAGAGAGAAATTAGGCATACCTTCTATCATACCATTACTATGCAGTACTTAAAGACCCTTTTCTTCGATACCACAACAGAGTCTTTTTTCCGAAGACCACATGTGTTTTTCCTTCTTCTGCTCCATTCTCAGGATCAATAGAATTGTTGTACCCATCATTAACATTTCTTCCCAATAGTTTTTAAAGACTTCCATTTTGAACTCCTCTTATTAATACCATTGCTCCTCGAGAAATCCTATATGTATCCTTTTCAAACATTATTTTTACACCTACATGACTCATCTTGTTTACAGAAATCAAATTCTATCCAATCCTAGAATGTGCAGAGTTATTTTATCCTTCTACCAATGAGTTTCAACATGAATTTATTCGACTTATGCTTCTAGGTTTCGAGTTGTCTCCTAGAAAAACATCACCACCATCATATCGTTCATATCTGCAAAACCACTCCATGTGAGGATTCATATGAAAAGATGTGCCTAAGTCGATCAACCATGCCTTGTGATCTACATGTGTACTTGAAGAAGTACACATCCCTCTCTTCATATGAGAAGGATTTTGCTTCTAGAGGAGTGTCTTCATATCCCTTCCATTCCTCAAAAATTTTGGACCTACAATATTTCTTATAATTCCCTTATTTTCCATGTCTCCAACATACATTTACAAACTTTCCTAAAGATTTACATATTCCTCTATATTTAGATCTCCCACTCAAGTACTTGTTTCTATATCTATTCTATGATCATCCTCTTATATACAAGGCATCTATGTTTTGGATTTCCATGTTTTTTCTTCTCATCTCCTCCAATAACAAGGATGTGACTATTTCATCAAAACTTAAAGTAGTTGAATCACTACTTATGGTAATAACTAGAGTATCATGCGATTTGGTAGAGAACATAAAATTATGCACTTATATTCATCTAAAATATTAATAACAATATATAATAGCTAACTTACCACCATATTGAAGGCATTTAGAGTCTCCATCCTTCGTCTTTAAGTTATACATTCTCTTTTGCAAAAGCTATTTGTTCACCATGGACTTACACAGATATAAAGCCCCTAACTTGTACCACAAACCCTTTGTTGTAAATTCCCCTTAAAACATTCAATAATATTGAATTCAAGAGACACAATTGGTTTGTGCTCTTTGCCTTTTGATACAACTTGGTCTACTGGTTTGTTGACATCCCCAATGGTGCAAAACTTGGGTCTGCAATGATCCATTGATCTCTATCCACCAATAAATCTTCCATTTGATCTTCCACAACTCAAAACTCTACCTATTGAATTTTTTTATCTCTATCTTTGAACTACTTGTCATTTCCTTTCATCACAAGATCAAGCAAAAAAACCCTTAACAACAAAGGCATCCCCTTAAAGCCAAAATTGTGTTGATATCAAATGTATGTTTTAACCATGTACCATCAATTTTTTTAAAATATTCTTAAGTAAAATAGAAAAGATGCAATGACAAGCACACATTAACATAAAGATTTTATCCCGAAAACCCAAATTGGGAAATCCAACAAAAAAATTCATTATATCTTTTTGTACAATATGCAAATACAATATATATACCACGTCATCCATAAAATGCTAATCCATTTATCATGGATTAGAATACAATTGTAGTTCCTTAACTAGAACTACAAAACCATGGGAAAACCACCATGCATTGCAAAACCACTTTTAGCAAAAAAATGTGTGCAGAAAAATACCAAAAATGGATGCAAATTCCACCCAAATGTTTTTTAGGGGTGATGCCCTGGAACCACCTATCAGACCCCCTATAAATCCCATGTTATGACTAACATAATGTACGATTCATGTGTATGGTCGTGCAAAGGATATAACACATGGCCAACACTTTCCTTTGAGAACATGCACATATATACATGCTTTCTCTCAAGGGCATACATGTATATAGATTTCCATACACTCCCCATGGTCATGGACAACATTATTGATCCAAAAACATAGAAAATGTGACTTTGGTTTCAATATGTATTCGAGTGTGTTTTCATGTTTAATCATCGATTAAGTGCATAGGCATAATAAATATGAAGAAATTAGGGAAAATCACAGAAATGAGAAGAGAACAACAAAAGAAAGATAGTGCACAACCAGATTGATAACAGAGTTCATCTAACATAGACTATGTCTCCAGGCCTTTTTCTCCAAGTTGGGAGGTTGCCTCTATTAGGTTCAAATGTTATGAAATAAAAGCTTTGTTACATCAACAAGTCTTCAATCTGCTACTGGAAGCCCACAAATTGAAACAAAGGTATTGGTATTCACAAACCACTTTTCCCCTTCTTGCTGCCAAAAACTAGGCTCGAAACTCACTATCTACCAATTGAACTTAAATACAAAAGCCTTCAGAAGTACATCAAAACTGCCCTTGCTGACTCCAATAACTTCTTCGCAGCCCTAGAACCTGTTGTAAAAGACGACACTGAAAAAGGCTAATTATAGCTCCCTAAAATGACCTTTAAATTTGAAGAGCCTCATTAATCTACGGGCTCTCGAGTTTGCAATAAAAATCTACGATTCTGTCAATACTTTGAATGCTCCCCCAGTGGCACATTGACATATTATTTTCTAATGAGTAAATTAGTGGCCAACACTCCTGGGGTCAAACTCGTGGGGTGGCATTGTTTCATAACAACATAACTATAGTCATTGTATTAGTTCTAGCATAGTCGAATAATATTAAGCCACATAATGTTATGGTTGCCGCCACATTTAACAATAATTGTTGGCGTATATAACCACCCTCGTCGACAGTTTAATAAAAAAAATCACAATATAATATATATATTGATATACTTATATGGTGGTCCACACCAATTAAATGATTTAAATGAATTTATAGCGATGGTTATCTACCATCCACCGATTAAATCTTGTCGACCACCATGAACTATGTGTACTCGTGGCATGGGCTACAAATATGATAACAATCGTTGTTTGAACAACCGTTTCTATGGACTGGATTTACGTGTGTGTGTCGGGATTGTGGGTTGATCCCTCGATACCCCACCTCTTTTCATCCATATCATATACATTGAATATAATAAAATATTTCGATGTACATAAAACAAGCAACATCACAGCCTAGTGGTATGGCATGAAACTTGATGGTGACAAAACTAGGGTTCAATTCCTAGAAAGACCCTCAGACATATATCAATTTTTTACCTCTAACCTAAGGACACATGGTTGTTTATGATAGGGACACGTGTCACCCATTCATTGTCCCACTTGGTTGCTTCCAACTAGTCCACATGGTGCTTCTTGACCAAGCCACGCATTAACTTTGTGTCGTGCCACATCCAAGCCTAGTCACTACCACATCATGCCCAATCAATGATCAAATTGTCTAGTTAGCCTACCTCGTGTCATGTTGACATGTCAAAATTGACTTGAGTTTGATGTTTTCATGTCTACCTTGAACTTTAAACTACGATATCTCCGCCATACAAACTCAGTTTTTCCTGTTCAAGTTGCATTGGATTCAGTTTTTTGAGCTCTACACAATGGCACTCCTTTCGCCTTAATACAAAGATTTTGAATTTTTGGCCATTTATGGATCCTCCTGGATCAATCCTCCCCACTGAGAGCTTTTGGACCTCCAAAATCCTGACTTTTACCCTGATGTGAAGTGAATATAATGTTTCTCCACTTGTCATGTATCACTAGGCCTTCTTGCTTGATACTTGTACATGACTCATCATGACAACAATCAATATTGCAAAACCATTGTTAAGTACACTGGTACATTTTTCATCCACATCTACAATCACTGTTACTGTTACCAACCACACATTGTTGAACAGTAAAAATTTGAATAACAAAACTCAACGTACAAATGCAAATGAAATTGTACCCTACTTATTGTTCATAACTGGAACAAGAACTAACTGATCATGTAATAACACCTAATGTTGTAGAAATTGTGATTTCTTAAGCACATATTCATGATTAGAATTCATATTAACTATTTTATGCTTAAGTTCCAAATGTTGTACAAACATAGGTGTTGAAATTTTACTTTCATAAGACACCTTGTTTAATTGTTCCACTATTTGAAGATATTTGGTTGCTTTGATTGGATGGGTGTGTATGATATATTTTGAAATTCATTTTTAAACAAATGATATTGATTTTGTTCCCTAAAAAATATTTCTTTATGTTCATACAAATAAGGGTTACCTAATACCATTCCACATGCATCTAGTAACACTACATCACATGTTACCTCATCCACAAACTGAGAAGTGATTCAAAATCTTAAGACAAATTGCTTAGTTATTGGAAATTTATGAGCTTTGTGCATCCAATTTAGTAAGGTTTATGATGTAATTTAATTTTCAATCTCAATTGCTTAACCACTTCCGCTGAAATTAGATTAGCTTGAGACCCGCTATATAACAAAGTATCAATTTCAGTATGTTTCGAAACAACCCTTATGTGAAGAAATGTACATCTCTTCTTATCTTCATAAACATGTAAACCATCAAAATCAAGATCATTACCATAACCAATTTTACCTACCAAGCCCACTGCTACAATTTAAGACTCATCATCTGAATATGACCCCAAATCCAACGGTTGTGTTGTTGCTACAACTTTTCGCTTCCCCTTCTCTCCTTTAAACCATTTCGATCACATCTTTGGGTGCAATTGCTAGTAATGCTCGTTATCATGTCCTTCTTTCTTGCAGTGCTTGCAAGAGGGTTTTTCATCCTCCTTTTTACTGAATTGGTCCTTTTCACTTTCCCTTTTCCGTGTTTTGATCAAATGGATTCCATGGAGACTCCACCACTCTATTTACCTGCTTCAATATAGGATACTTGTACACAAACCTCATCCAGGTTAGATGGCTTCAAAATAAAAATAATGCTGCATATATACCCATGTAAAAAACCAATGTATTCTAAAAGAGTCTCTTGTGTGTTAAGTGGGATATTTAATGCCAATGCCTTTTTTCTAAATTCTTCTGTAAAGTTTGGCATATTTTTCCCTTTACGTTGCCACATATTTTTCCATTTAATTATTTCCTTTTTATTATTTTCTAATGGGTAAAATTGATTTTTCGTTGTTGAATAAAATTGAAACCAAGAGGAATTTGTTTTACCTTGCCATCATCTAGTTTCCCACCATGTCAATGTAGTACCCATCGATCGAAGAGAGGCTAACTGAATTTTTACCTCATCATCAATGATTTGTTGCACATGGTAGTAAACCTCCATTTGGTGAATCCAATCATCCAACTTTTCAGCATTGAGCTCCCTATCATAAACTAGCAAATCGAATTTGATGTCCAATTTCAACAAAGGCTTCTTTGAAGTGGCTTTCCCTTGAGAAGATGGAGGAGGAAAATGAGGAGGACTTGAGGAAGGTTAAGAAGGAGGAGAAGGAGGAGGAGTCTTTTTCAAATCACCTTCGTCTTTAACTTTCTTTGATGAGATTTCCTCTCTAAACTTCTTCCATTCCTAATACATTTCATCGACCATTGCCTTCATCGCCATGAAAGTTTCATGAAACTCCTTCTCAAAACCAGAAGGACTCTTCTCTTCCTCATGTGAAGACGACATCTCTCTTCTTCGAGTTGTTTATTTTCTTGATCCAATTTATGGGTCACCTTCCACAAGTGTTCCTTCACCTGCCTTAAGCTCACTTCTAGTGATCATGCACACTCATAAACTAATTATCAAACTCTCTAATACTAAAAATGATTCGCAAACGTGGAAAATGTTTTCAATATGTGTTTGAGTGTGTTTTCATTTTTAATCACTGATTAAGCACATAAACATAATAAACATGAAGAAATTACGGAAAATCACAGTGAAGATAAGAGAAAAACACAAGCAAGATAGTGCACAACCAGATTGATAACAAAGTTCATCCAACGTGGACTACACTTCTGGGCATTTTCCTCCAAGTGGGAAGGGCATTTCTATTAGGTTCAGATGTTAAGCAATAAAATCTTTGTTACATTAACAAAACTTAAATTTTCTATAAGAAGCCCACAAATTTCAACTAAGGTATTGGTATTCACAAACCACTTTTCGCCCTTTTTGCTGCCAAAAACTAGGCTCAAAATCATTATCTACAAATCGAACTTGAATACAAAAGCCTTCAAAGGTACATCAAAGTAAATCAAAACTACTCCTTGCTAGCTCCAATAGCTTCTTCTCAGCACTAAGAACCTGTTGTAAAAGGCTGAGTATAGCTCCCTAAAATGGCCTCCTAAGTTTAAGAGTCTCGTTGGTCTACATGCTCTCGACTCTGTGATAAAAATTCATGGCTCTGTCAATACTTTGAATATTCCTGCGGTGGCACATTGGCATATTATTTTATAATAAAAAATTAGTGGCCAAAATTGATCCAAACTTAAACCGAAACGAAAAAAATTACAGATATAACCATAAATACAGACATGCAGCAGAAATAACACTTCATTTCATTAATATCAAAATACCGAAATATGCTTACAAACAGAATAGAAATAAACTAGCTCAGGTGATGGTAGCTTATCTCTAAGAAGAGATATGGCTCTACATGCATCTAAATTGTGTTACAATGAGGCTCAAGGGCTTATTTATTATTAAACAATAAGAGAGAACCCTAAACAACCAAAACCCTAACCCAAGGAGATGGAACGCCAAGAGTTTGTGGGCCCTGTTGGGGTTAGTTGGGCAGCCAACTTCCCAGGGTCGTAACTTGGTCATATTATCTCTGTTTGGTGCATACAATACCTTTTTGGAAAGGTATATTTGTGTACTATAGGATTTGTAGCAAGCCCCAACCTATGGCTACAGCCTATTGTGGACCTCCAAAAAATGTCCTTTAGGGGGTCAAAACTGCTTTGGAAGTTCAGGACCCGAAAAACTACTAAAAATAGTAAATGCTGAAATAAATAAGGAAACTGATGAAACCGACTGGAGGTATAGGTGGAATAGGCAGGTGGCCACCAATATCCACCTGGATCATTCCTCCCCCCTTAGGAAGCAATGGTCCCCATTGCATGCAAAGCCTCCATGAGGTGAGGAAATTTCTGTTGAACCTGGTCCCTGGTGAACCACTTGCCCTAGTGAAGGAGTTGGCCTGCTTTGACAACTCGATATAGTTGGATCCTTTATTGGTGAGTGTTCTTGATCTACATGTCCATGAGATGATCAGTTGTGGCCTATTCCATGCAGTCCAGGTTTAGCTCTATTGGTATGATTTTTTCTGCAATGGCAGATGTGTCCAACAATGGTAGCAAGTATGGCCGAAGGTGGTCTACATTGAACACTAGGTGCAGACCAAGGAACGGTGGGATGTTGAGCTCTAAGCCATTTTCCCCTATAGTCTTGGTGATGGTGTATGGCCCATATCGGAGTGGGCAAAGCTTGCGGTGGGGACCATCAAGGTGCTCCTTCTGCAAATGTAGCCAAACTTTGTCGCCCACCTAGAACTTGTGCGACACTTGAAGCTGATCATGGTACTGCTTGTACTTATCATTAGCTTTGTCCAATATATCATGGACTGGCTGGTGGATGTGTTGAATGCGCTCAATGAATCTGTTAGCCCTGTCACCTTCGGACTGGACGTGAGTTGAATCTGCCAGACTAGCTACAAATGGTATGGCTACATCAATGGTACAAAATGGTTGAAATCCCAGCCCAGCCTGAAAGAGGATATGGCTCGTTGAGCTATGGAGATCTATGTTGTAGTTGTGCTAAACATAGGGAAGGTTTTCATCCCATATGCGTGGATGCTTCGAGTTGTACATGCACAGTTTGTACGATCATCGTGTTGACAACCTCTATTTGGCCATCAGTTTGGGGTGGAACATTATGGACTTAGTAAGTTTGGTATCTGTCATCGACCAAAGACTTGACCGAAATGCACTTAGGAATCTGTTGTCTCGATCTGAGATAATCAACTATGGGATCCCAAAGTGTACCCACACTCGCTCAAAGAAGAGCTTAGTAGTGGCCTCTATTGTGATACTCTTCTTGCAGGCTGCCATGATGGCCATCTTAGAGAATCTGTCAATGACCACGAAAACACAGTCGTTGTCGTGCTTAGAAGAAGGGAGGCTTGACATGTAATCCATGAAGATGGAGTCCCAAGTTCGACTAGGAGTGTTGGGTGTGGAGCCTGATTATCTTCTTTATTTAGAGGTATCACCGCATTGGACCCCACTTCGTAATGTGGTGGTAACACCGCCCGTAATGTTTTCACTACAAGGGGGGTCCAGGGGGGGCAACTGCGATCTTTGGGAGCCCCCCCCCGATGGGGGATCGAGGGAAGTGCCCCCAAAGCTAAAAGTAGATGTAAATTTGCCTTGTAAAATAATTTCGTAGTCAATCTAGGCCATTCATTAGGCGGAGAAATGACGGTAGAAGTTATGATTAATTTAGGGTTTTTTTCCCTAGAAGGCAACCCCTCACTATATATGAGGGAATTGTATTGCGTCTATGTAGATCTGTATTCTGAGTGAGAAAGAGGGAGGAGATTGTGTGAGAGCGAAGAGGGAATTACAGCGGATCTGTTGTAAGTTGTATCTCTTCAGTTTGCAGGATAATATAAAAGGAAGGACTCATTGTTTCTCCGTGGACGTAGCACAAATTGGGTGAACCACGTATATCTGTGTCTCTCTTGTTTTATGTGTTTTCTGTGTTTATATTTCTACAATATATAATTTTATGTGTTCCATTCCTCTGTAATATATAATTTTCTAACAATGAGTAGGTAGAGGAGTATACAGGTCTTTCTTCTTGATTGTTGGTTTGGAAATGGCACAGTGGTGTAGGATCTAATGTACTTCCCAACATCCTCACGAAGTTTCGGCCAATAAAAATATTTCTGTAGTATCACCATTGTTTTCTCTACTTTTAAATGTCTAGCGACCTGACTGTAGTGCACCTCCCAAATCATCTTGGCATGCTCCTTGAAGGAACACAAATGTGTCCTAGGTGGCATAATAGTGCATACTGGAGGTGAAAATATTCAACTTGCTTCCCTTCCGGGAGTGTCTAGTATGTGCTACTAAATTTTGGATTGCTCTTGTAAAAATGCAGCCACCCCGAATTCTTGTGCCCATAGGAGTTGAGCACAGTGATCAGCGCCATGACTGGAGGTCCGCTAAGGAAGTCTGTAACATTATTGGTTTTTCCCTTCATGTACTTAATGTTCAAATGGAACTGTTGCAGGTATGTGGACCATTTTTTATGGCGATCATTCTGCAACTTCCCTTGTGTCTATATGAACTCCAAGGGTTGATGGTCTGTGTGGATGACCGTTTCCTTCCCCATAATGTAATGGTTCCTTTGACGGCAAGCCTTCACAATGGAATACATTTCTTTGTCATAAGTGGGATGCTTTCGGACTATGTCTGAAAGTGTCTCACTGTGGTAAGTCACTGGATGCCCCTGTTGAGTAAGAATTGCGCCAATAGGATAGTCGTAGGCCTCTGTCTCAATCTCAAATGGTTTCTGCAAGTCTGCTAATGTGAGCATTGGTGCGGAGCAGAGGCGATGCTTCAACTCAGAAAACACATTATGTTGGGTTTCAGACCAAAAAAAAAATTTCTTTTGCTCCACCCTTGGTGACTTGACTTAAAGGCCAAGTGATATGAGAGAACCCCAACACGAACCTGCGGTAAAAACTGGTAAGACCTAGAAAGATGCGGAGCTATGTTAGAGTGGTTGGGACTGGCCAATTCCAAATGACTTGTGTTTTGCCTGGGTCCACATGCATACCCTTCTCATCAAGGATGTACCCTAGATATTGAACCTAGGTCATGCCAAAAGTGTAGTTCTCCAAATTGGCACACAACTTGTGTTTTCGCAAGGTTTGAAGGACCTATCAAATATGGTGGGGTGCTCTTCCTATGAAAAATCGGTTACTCGATTCCCTACTGCAACAAATGATTAGATTTCTCCTACTTGTTAATTTCTGAATCAAGTTATTTATAGTGTTACAAAATAAACATCGAAATAAAACCTACGACAACATTCACAACATAAAATACTATGGAAACAAGTACTGAGAAAGAAGGAAATAACACACACACAATTGACAACGTTGTTTTTGGACAATGTCCCCGAAAAAACCCAATGTAGGAAAATCGGTGCAGCAGCTAAGGTTTTTAATTATTATGCAGTAGTTTATGAATATAATCTTTGGATGCCTTACTGGATATCTGATACAGAGAATCTGAATGGCAGAGAAATTAGTGAGAAATACCTCACACTATCACTGGCAATTCGACATTGATCCAATGACTGAATGGCTAGCCCCAAGCTGCCTCTGTGTAGTCACTGCACTGCTTTGTGGAACAACGAATAGGGACTGCATCACTCCCTCTGGTTGATCTATCTGCTGGTTAGATGCTCTATCCTCTGCCCCTCCAGTCTCACACCTCAGTTCCTGACACTAGATATGATCTGCTCCACAACAAATTTATGAATCCCCTTAAGGCCTTTACGCTACCTCAGCATGGCTTTACACTGCCTAGGGGCCAGCGTGGCTCTGTGTTGCCTCTTATGTATCTCTCTCTGACTCCTCTAAAATGTATCCCTGGATCAGGAAACTCTCCAACTGTAAAACTATCCTTGCCCCTCACTCAAAGAAATCTCCTCGATGAATTCTCCTACAACTACTGCGCTGCTCTCTTGAGAAATTAATCTCTTGATCTCACTCGATGTGTGTTTCTAAATGACCATAAAGTCTCTTCTTATAATCTTTTCGTTGATCAATCAACGAACCAAATTAGATTCTAATCAATGGCTCAAATCATCTTGACTTGATCCTCATCTTTCTCTAGAAAATTCACACCCATTTTAATTAATACATTTTAATTACTTTAATTTCCTAAGTTTAGACTTAGGCATCCATTAAAAATAATTAATAGTTTTAGTTAAACCTACTTCGGGTGGAATTTCCCAAAACGATTTCTGGGTATTATGGAATACATGTGTCCTAGCCTCCCTGCAAAATAGTGAGGCCAGAGAACATCCGATGCTAGTAGAATTCAACACTCGCTCTTAGCAAGGAATATGCTCTAGTGTTGCAACCCCTTAAAGCATCACTCTAACTCTCCAACACCTTTTGTTGTGCTACTGATGTCTAGCTCTACTACCCACCAACTACTGCGCAACTTTGATATGAGCTACATCTATGCTAATACTAACCCTGCTGAACTGTTGTCAACTACTGCATCTGCACTACAACCCTCTCTCCATCTGTTGTTGCTGCTACTGCAACATCTGCAACAGAAAAGCATCCAAAATACGGAATTAATTGTGTTCAGTATGATGCATCTATCGTCTAAGTTTTGACTGTTGCTAGACTATGCATTGTAACTAAATATTTTGCATTGTTGTTGACTCTTCTCTGTGCCAACTGCATTACTGCTAACACTATCTCTGTGTTTCTCAGTATTTGACCACTACTAGCCACTTCATCTGTCACTCTAGCACCTGATTGCGCCACCTGACACTGGTCCATCTTGCTATTATTGACTATGGGCTCCTGTAGCAAGGTATTGATCCAAGAGGTGGACTCCTTAAGGATCCTTCCCATCCTATAGCTCTTTGAGGCTACCACTCTAGATCACCCCACGTCACTCCTAGAAGCATCTTGGCAATCATGGCAAATTCTTCCTCCAGTATGGAGGACAACCTGTCAATATCAATGGATACAGCTTGTTGATCTTGATTCTCCTCCTTGTCCCTCTTTCTGAGAGGACACTGAGTGTTGTAGTGGCCCATCTCACCACACCTGAAGCACTTGATCTTTGAAATGTCATTTTTCCTCCTTCACTTCTCCTGCGGCCCCTTTGATGCAAGGGCCACGTCCTCCTCTTCCTTCATGAACTTTGTCCCACTGCTACTACTACCACTGATTGTTGCCTTCACCAGGTCACGCATCATCTCCTCCTTCTATAGATCAGCCCATACTCATTCCAAATCTGGAAGGTGTTCTCTACCTAGGATTCTTTGGACAAACACTTTTCAATCTTCAGAGACGTTATTCAGCGCTAATCGAACAAATTCTGTAGGTTGGGGCCTTAACCCTACTAAAGCCAGATGATCTCGGACTTCCTGAAGCCTCTTAAGGAAGGGGTCTATTCACTCCCCTTTCTATATCCTTGTGCATCTCAACTTGTCCCCAAGTACATCTTTTGCTACTCGAAAGAGCCTTCGTATAGTGTGGCTAAGGCTTCCCACATCTATTGAGCAGTGTCCTTGTCGACTATATGGGATACTACATGATCGCAAACTCCATTGAGAATGATCCTCTTAGTCTTTTCCATATCAACCTTGTACTTCTTGAGTGGAATTGCATTGGTGAGCACCCCTACCACACTATTGACATACATCTTTAGATCATGATCATTTAGAAGGAAAGAGTTCCTAGCCTTCCAAATCACATAGTTGGAGGCTTCGTCCAACTGATCTTGATATCTTAATGTTGTTGCTGCCATTTCTCCTTAAAAAGTCAAAATGCTCCCTCTTCTCCTCTACATAGCTGCTACCCAGCTATTCGAACTCCCTTCTGGAGTGAGAAATCCTACACACAACTAGTGTTGCTCTACTTGGAAAATTCAGACTTTTTCGCTGGAAGTCCTCTTAGAAAGAAATTTCCTAAGTGTGCCTTCTTCTTTTTCTAGCGCTTTTCTGCCCCAATAACTGCTATAAAAAAAACTACATCCCACTTGAATACTTCTCTTCGTTGAAGTTGTTGTTGCGTTGCTCCCTTTGTCACTAAAAAATCTCAATCTGGAAAATCTTTCTCTCTATCGACTCACTCACAGAGAGATTTTTCCTTGAGAATCTTGCCCTCCTGGCACTGGAATGTTCAATTCTTCTGGGGATTCGACCTGCTGCATATGCAGCTCTTCCATCTCCCTCTTTAGCTTGACACTAGGCTCTTCTAGCTCTGCTTTCCTGCTTCACCTGTGCTCTGAAAGCATGTGAAAAATCAGTTACCCAATTCCCTACTGCAACAACTGATTAGATTTATCCTACTTGTTAATTTCTGAATCAAGTTATTTACAGTGTTACAAAGTAAACATCAAAATAAAATCTATTTCAACCTTCACAACATAAAATATTGCGGAAACAAGTACTGAGCAAGAAGGAATAGCACACACACAATTGACATTGTTGTTTTTGGACAATGTCTCCAAAAAAACCCAATGTGGGAAACTTGGTGTAGCAACTGAGGATTTTAATTATTAAGCAGTAGTTTCTGAATATAATCTTTGGATGTCGTATTAGCTATCTGATACAGAGAATCGGACTGATAGAGAAATAGTGAGAAATACCTCACACTATCACTGGCAATTTAACACTGATCCAACCACTGAATGCCTAGCCCCAAGCTGCCTCTACGCAGTCACAGCTGATAGGGACTATGTCACTCTCTCTAGATGACCTATTTACTAGATGGATGCTCTATCCTTTGGCCCTCTGGTCTGACACCCCAGTTTCTGACAATGGATCTGATCTTCTCCTCATCAAATTTGTGAATCCCCTCAAGTTCACTGCACTGCCTCAATGTCGCTTTATGCTGCCCAGCTTGGCTCTTCGCTGCCTCTTGTTGAAGAAAAGTGTAACTAGGTTCAGTATTTGTAAATATAATTTTGATCTTTGTACTTTTCAAGAAAAAGAAATATTATTTTTATAAGTTATTTGAATGAGTTTCTTTCTCATTCCATAGGTCTAGGAAAGTCAAAGAATTAAAGTCATGTTAAATATCTCTTCTTGAGCCTATGTGTAAATGTAGACTAGTCTAAAAGGCCCTCCAAGACAAGCACAATCTTCGAAGAGAGCACAAGAAGAAGTCTACAAACAAAATGATGGAAAATGAAATCAAGTTATCCAGTAAAACAAATCAAAGGATGTCATGTCAACTTCCATTAAAGACACATCTATTCACTAGCTCAAGTCGGCTTATTATGAAGTTGAAACTACTATATATGCCTCACTATGGATCTGCACAAAAGAAGGTAAGTCACAGACATGTTTTCGTATGGCATCCGCATTACAGGAGAAAAATATGTCTCTACCATCTTCGATCACAGTAGGTTATAACCTCGACTTCTTCACAATAATTACAGTCTCGACGTAAATGTGAAGATAGAGGCCTCAGCGCAAAACACTTTGTCTCGAAAAACAATCATAATCTCTATATATTCAATGGAATATCTGTTTAGTCAATTTAGTGTCCTAAATTGCTTGCATAAATTATCAACCGAGGTTTGTAAGCTGATGAAGTGTAGTACACTATATGTGCTTAGTTAACCTTTCTTACTTCGTTGTTCTATATTTTATATTGTTTTGGGGGTTTCTGTTCTTTGATTCCTAATGATGTACAATCTGAACTATGAGAAACATAAATGAATCTAATGGATTTGTTTTAAGGGAAAAAAATGTTCCTAAGTAAATCTAACTTCCTAAAGGTGAACCAAGAGCTGAAGCTAGTCAAAATCTAATTTAAATAAAGGAAAAACATAGCATCTATCCTATCTCATCATTAATCCTAAGTCATGAATCTATTTCTTAAAATTAAGGGTGAAGTTGTAATTCATGTTGAAATAAATACATATAATGAAATCAACTAAATTACTTCTAGTTACTCTAGCCTTCAATTTTGAAAGACAACCTTCTTGAGATGGGATACAAGCAACTTTTTGTACTTTATGATCTAGAGAACTCAATGAAACATGCAGAAGGTAACTGATTGATTTCAACCATTGTGTGAAGTGAATGTTTAACCATTTAGTTTAGGATGAGTGTCAACTTGAAATGGTGTTCAAAAAAATTCATTAACACAAAGGATTGACAAATTTGTCCTAGGAAATAAATAACAAAACAGTGAGTAAGCTAGACAACAATGCATTCTTATTACTTCAACCTTACTCTGTTTAGAAACAAAATTGTTTCCTTTCATGAAATGTGTTGGAAGAACAAGACTGCACAATTGAGTTTTAACATTATGCTATTGATCAAAACTAAAATAAATCAACCTAAGTTAGAAAAACTACTAAAAGCAAAGTAATGAAATTAAAACTAAACAGAAAACGAATGGAAAGAAAACCTCCTTCAGTGCAGGGGCCCTCTGCAACTGACTTGGTTGAGCTGCTAACTAATTAAAAATGCTCTCTTAAATGATCATTGGTCAACACACGACTTATATTATAGAAAAGAACGAAGTCCAAAATACAGAGCTGAAAGTCTGAACTTAATACATAAAATTCTCCGAACCCCCCTCGGTTCTGTACAACCAGTATTTAAAAGGAAATAATCATAACCATCTTTGAGGAAAACTAGCTACAAGTGGCTCATACATATTACAACAAAATTGTGTAAACGTCTGATCAGCGATAGGTGATTTAAATTCGAGAGAGATGTTTGCAACCGAACCGTTAACACAGGTTGTTGATCCGAGTTAATGCTTGCAACAAAACTGTTAGATTTATTGATTAACCACGAAAGAGCAGATGAAGAGTCCTATTGCTTCCGGGTATCATATGTTTGACTGCACCTTTGACTACGATCTTGAGCTTACTTTCATGTCGATATGGGCTGAGTGAATAGGATAGAATCCATGTGGAGACGATTCTAGAGATTCCCATGTGGCCAGATTCTTCATTTGACACCTGGAACTTGCCAAACCATGGAAGTAGCTATGGAATACACAGTTAGCTGCAGAATAGGTTGTGTTCTGTAACTAATTTACAAAAAATTATTCAAAGAGAAAAACATAAAAATATAACATGTCAATCATTTAATGCCTTCCTTAAGACAAAACCTATCATTTATCATTGATTGGGATCTGTAATCTTATGGAAAAGCAAGGGAAAAAGGTGAGAAAAGTTGTCAAGGAGAGGGTAATTCTAAGGTTCAACATACCCCCACTGCAAAATCATTGCATGTCCTCATGCAATTTTCCAAAATTGTGAATTCTTCTTTCCTATTGCATTTGCTCAGACACTTCTGCTAATACATCCAATTTTCTTCTTTTGCTCTTCTTCGAAGTGACTGCCATTCTGGGTTTCTTCATGAGAAGCCTTTATTTAAAGTTGATGACTATTCTATTCAGAATTCTATTCTTCCTCTTCAACTTCCTATTTTTCTTATGCCATAGTCGTAGATGCAGAATGGTATTATCATGAATAACCTCGTCCAATTTACTTTGTTCCCTCAAGGTTTCGTTTTTCTTTCTTGATATGTATGTTCAATATCTCTAATTCATAGATTTCCTGTTTAAGAGAGTCAATTAGAGGTTCATGTGGATTCACAGAGGGTTCTGGATTGACAGAGGATTCTGGATCCATTGAGGCACTTTTCTTCTCCAATGATTCTATATAGTCATATATTTGTTGTTGTACTGGGTCTATGCCTGGAGATCTTCTACTAGGGCTGCCTTCGAAATAATGTTCAGGAGAATTTTGAGGATTGTGTGTAGAGGGAATGTTATTAGGAGATGGTATTGGGGTTTCTTCTTCTAAATTTATGAACTCCATCCCCTTTGATGATATCTTCTTTACCATACCCCGGAGTCTAGAGCTCCTTCTACGTCGTAGAGGACTTACATTCTCCTTATTTGTACCCTTTTCCTCCTTTCTTATTAATTTTTCATCATCTTTCTATAATGAAGATTCAGGTTTGTTTTCAGTAGTTTCACTAGCTTTCTTTTTCATCTTCCCTTTTTGCTTGATTTGCTTCCTGATCTCTATCAATTTTTCAGAGATTAGCTCTTCATCATTTTTTTGCATTGAGGACTCAGGTTTGCTTTGAATGGATATACCGGTCTTTTGTCTCCTTCTCTTTCTGACATCACCTTCTTCACGTGACTATGGTGCTGTCAGGCCAGGCAGTAACTCCACAAAACAAACAACTGATTCATTTATTATTCCATAGGTAGGTCATTGTTATATACAATAGGAGTGATTGTTCAGTTCATCTCCCGATGACTGTTCACATTCCTAATTTATTTATTTACACAAAATTCCCCCAATCATGAAGATTAGGTGTCAACATTCCCCCCCTTAATCTGAAGGGATGTTGGTGAGTCCAAGCATCATTCTGAATCGTTCAAGCTTTTCCCTTCCAAGTGCTTTGGTGAAGATGTTTGCAATTTGCTCATTTGTGGAACAATGACGGAGATGGATTGTTTTGGCCTCAACATGATGTCGAATCAGATGATATTTAGTATTGATATGCTTTGTTCGATCATGGAACTTTGGGTTCTTGGCCAACTTTATTACAGAGGTGTTGTCAATCATGAGTGGAGTTGATTGTACTTGTTTTACCTGCAAATCTTCAAGAATTTTCCTGCGCCACACAATTTCTTTCGTTGCTTCAGCTGCTGCCACGTATTCTGCTTCTGTTGTGGAATCTGCTGGAACTGATTGTTTGCGTGATCTCCAGGAGACAGCTCCTGATCCAAGACTCATAGCATATCCTGAAGTAGATACCCCAGTTTCTTTGTCTCCATCGAATTCTGAATCAGAGTATCCAATCAAGCTGAAGTCGTCCACCTGTGTATACTTGATTCCAAGGTCTCGAGTTCCCTTCAAGTACCTTAGAAATTTTTTTGTAGCAGACCAATTTCCCTCACAAGGCTTTTGCATAAACCTGGAGAGGATTCCAACAACAAATGAAATGTCTGGTCTGGTAGTAGTGAGCTAGATGAGACTTCCTACAAGTTGTCTATACTTTGTTGCATCCTCAAATTCCTTTCCTTCAATAGATGTGAGCTTTAAGTTTTGTTCCATTGGAGTAGTAAGAGGATTGCACTCTGTCATGCCAAACCTGTTCAACAAATATCCAATGTATTTCTTTTGAGAAAGAAATATGGACTTTGGATGTTGGGTTACTTCAATGCCAAGATAGTAATGAACACAGCCCAAATCAGTCATTTCAAAACATTTCCCCAATTCCTTCTTTATGGATGCAATGTAGCTTTCATTGTTCCTTGTCATTAAAAGATCATCTACATATACCACAAGATATACAACTCTTTTGCCAACTTTCTTGACAAATAAAGTTGCATCATCAAGATCAAAATGATTGAAGTTGAGTTTCAAAAGATGCTCAGTTAGTTTTTCATACCAGGCTCGTGGTGCTTGTTTGAGGCCATACAAGGACTTCACAAGTTTGCATACTTTATGTTCATGTCCTTTCACAGCAAATCCTTCAGGCTGGGACATAAAAACATTCTCTTTTAGATCTCCATTCAAGAAGGCAGTTTTTACATCCATTTGATGGACTTTCCAACCGTTCTGAGCTGCTAGTGCAAAGAGTGTCCGGATGGTGGCCCATTTTGCTGTGGGGGAAAAAGTTTCCTCATAATCAACCCCTTCCTTCTGTGCAAAACCTTTTTCCACAAGCCTAGATTTTTGCTTGTCAAGTGAGCCATCAGCTTTGTACTTGTTCTTGTAGACCCACTTGCAGCCAATTGGTTTGGTTCCAAATGGAGGATCAACCAGCTTCCAAGTGTCGTTCTTTATGAGGGCATCATACTCCTTTTGCATCGCTTCTTTCCATTCATCATGAGAAGCAGCTTCTTTAAAGGAAGTTGGTCCAAAATCTGTAGACAAGTTCAATTCACAATCATAAGAAACATCCATATCAACAGGTGAATTAGAGTCATCTACATCACCTCCATTTTTTCGGTTTGAATTTTTGGTTCTATTTTTCCAATTTCATCAGGATGAACACTTTCAAGTGTCTTTGTCAGCCACTTTCGGGGACCTTTCTGAGATGGTCCAGGCTACTCTGTTGATTGAGTTGGGACTGAATCAAGATTGAGTCTCCCAATTCTATCAATTACATCACTTAAAGCATCATCCGTTGTTGGAGTTTCAGTCGGGGGAGAGTGTTCTTCAGAAGAAGATTCCACATGTTGATCTAGTATAGGAATCCCCCCTTCAAGATGTGGAATCTGATTATCAATTTCTTGAAATGATTTAGTTTTTGTGAATCTATCCAAGCGATCAAGTTGCCGCTCAACAACATTGTCAGATTTGGATGATTCAAGAAAAATTACATCTCTAGATACAACAAACTTTTTATTTACTTCATCATAGAGGCGGTATGCTTTGGAGGTTGTTAAATACCCCAGGAAGATACACTTACGACTTCTAGCACCAAGTTTGTTTCTATGTACCTTTGGTATCAAAGCATAATAGGTGGAACCAAAGATCCTGAGATGTTTTACCGAAGGAACATGTCCATACCATAATTCATAAGGATTCTTGTTTCTTATAGCATTAGATGGACATCTATTCTTTATATATGCAGCACATAGAACAGCATCAGCCCAAAACATTATCTTTACATTTTTGAAGAAAAGCATGGATCGTACCATATTCAAGATTGTTCTATTCATTCTTTTAGCTACACCATTATGTTGGGGATTATAAGGCATAGTTGTTTGATGTTTGATCCCATGTTGGTGAAGATAGTTTTCAAATTCATTTGATGTATATTCTTTTCCATTATCAGCGCGAATAGACCCAATATGAGATTGTGCATCATTTTCAATCCATTTATGAAAATTCTTGAATGTTTGAAAGGCATCAGATTTGTTCTTCAATAAATAAACCCAACACATTCTGGTGTAATCATCAATAAATGTCATGATATATTTATTTCCATTTGCAGAAGGAACATGCATTGGACCACATAAATCTGAATGAATGAGTTCAAGCTTCCTATGTGCTCTTGAATGTGAATCATGAAAAGACTGTTTGCTATGATTTCCTAGAATGCAAGCATCACATTGCTTATGTTTGCTAGGAATTGTAGGCAAACCAGCAACACCATTTTTCTTCAATAAGCGGAGGCTGTCATAGTTTAAATGTCCAAATCTAGCATGCCATAATAAACTTGATGGAATTGTACCTTCTTCATGATGAGAAATATATGAGAAATGTTGTACATGAGCAGAGCTTCCTTGTAGTTTGAGAAGCCTTTCTTCTTCTATTCCCCTCATGAAAAGTGAGTGGTTAGAAGCTTTTCTTACCTCAAGCTTGCCATCAAACATATGAATGGAGTGACCTTGCTGGCGGATGTGGACCAAGGACAACAAGTTTCTCTTGAGCTGTGGGAGATATAGAACATGATCCAGAAGAAAGTCTGGAAGACCAGGCAGTTTAAGCCTGATTGTGCCAAGCCCTGATGACTTGATTTTTGACTGATCTGCAAAGTATACTGCTCCATCAACATTATCAGTGAAATCTTCAAAAAAAAAAATCTGTGAGTCATGTGACAGGTTGCTCCTGAATCAAGCAACCAATCATTTTTCGAAGAAGCAAGTGAAGCATTAAACAAATCTTCATTTACTCCAATGTTACATTGTGCCTCAATATAGTGAGTGGATTCATGTGCTTTACCTTTGTCTGTATCATCAGTTTTACCTTTCTGTTGGTTTCTTTTCTGCTCAATTTTGTCCCATGGTAGCTTGCATGTAGAGGCATCATGTGATCCATTTCTTTTGCAGCGAATGCAGTGTAAGTTTCCCTTTTCTCCTTGAGAATGTCTGCCCCCCCTGCCTCTGAAATATATTCCTCTTCCTCTTCGTCCACCTCTTCCTCTTGTAGAATCTTGAGCAGGATGCTTTTCTTTATGAGCAAGACTCACAGTCTCTTCAGAAGATTCATGGGTTGTCTTCTTTCCAAAGGCTTTCTCTCTTTCAACAAACTTTTTCACAAGAGAGTCAAAGGTTATATCTTTAAGATTTCCATTTGCTTGTAAAGACTCAAGATAATTGGAGTAAGTAGGATAGAGTGCCTTGAGAAAAGCAATAAGAGGGATATCCAGCTCAACCTTAGTGGATTTGATATCATGCATTATAGACTTTACTTCAGATGCAAGAGCAAGAGGATCATTATTTTTCAGTTCAAGAGTGAAGAGTTTAATCATGAGTTGAACAACTTCAAGTGCAGAATGTGAGTCATAGAGTTCTTTCAGCTTTTGTAAGGCTTCAAAGGCGATTGAATATGATGAAATATGACGACTCACCTCTTCATTTACAGATGATGCGATTAATGCATAGGCTTTGTTGTTCTTGTTTTCCCAAATGACGAGCTCTTTGTCTGAGGTAGGCTGTACAGGGTAATTGTCTCCTTCTCCGACACACACTCCTTTCCACAACTCATTGAAGATGAGGGTGTGTTTTATCATCCGGGACCATTCAGGATAGTTCTCATTGCCAGTGAGAACTATTCCTACCATAGAGATGATTGAATGCATTCTGTAAAAAAAAAAAATACTTCTGCTGATAGAAAAAATACTTCTGCTGATATACAGTGAAATTGTACTCAAAAGGGCAAAAAGATTTCAAATACTTTATGCACTATGTTTTCTTCAAATCCCTCCAATGTTTATAAAAACATCCTCATATAATATTTCCATATCACCTCCCTTTTTTTCTTTTAAACAAGATCTCCACGCACATATAAAGTCAACAAAGGATTCAAATGGAAACCATTCAATATATATATGCTAGACCATTCGTTGGACCATTCAACAGTTTCAAATGCAGTTCATAAGTGGTGTATATCACTCAATAAAGCCGCAGTTCAAATACCATTTCAACCGCACAGTTCAATACCATATATACGTTGGACCATTCAACAGCGTTAATACCATGTTAGTGTTTCAAATACCATTTCAACCGCACAATTCAATACCATATATCGTTAAAACAGGAAAACTGGACAGCGTTAGAACCATTCAACACAGTTCAATGGGACAGCGTTAATATTCAAACATCGTCCAATAATTCAAACGCATTCAATATTCAAAACTCAAGCGTTGTGTCAAACAACAACACGGCATATACAGCGATACCAAACGTTATGGACAAGCGGTTCAATACCAAACGTTATGGACAACGTTACCAAACGTTACGCAAACGTATACCACTCGTATACCATGTCAGTCCAGAGAAATATAAACTCAAACACTTTAAAAATTCTTGTGTTTAATAATTTTGTTACAGTCTCGCTCTCAAAGGATTTTCAAAGGAGAAACGAAAATATGGAAACTCGGAACTTTTGTAATCGGAATCAGGAAGAAGACAGCATTTCGTTTGTATGTGATAGATTTCAAAGCCTCATAATCATATAAAATAGCAGAATGAGAGAGATGAATAGACTATGCAGAGATTGGAATCTAGAAACGGCTCGTAGACTGCAATTCTCTGGCAAATCCTGCATCCATGGCAGAAACATTTATGAATCAGTCATCCGCACAGTCATAGTATGCAATGATACCATGTCAAGCGCAGCTACCATGTCAGAAACGTTTATGAATCAAACAGAGAGCTGAACAGTCAGACAGTGGGGTAGCTAATTTTATGAAGAACCTGCTCAGCTATATGGAGAGCAGACAGGGAGTTACAAGTGACACAAAGGCTAAAAAGAGCTTGATACCATGTCACTTGTAACTCCCTGTCTGCTCTCCATATAGCTGAGCAGGTTCTTCATAAAATTAGCTGCCCCACTATCTGACTTTTCAGCTCTCTGTTTGATTCATAAATGTTTCTGACATGGTAGCTGCGCCTGACAGGTGCCTCTTGGAAATAGTTTCTTATTAGGAAATTTTCCCAGGTATCTCCTATTGTTTTCAAATGAAACTCAATCAGTGTCTTTACCAACCCATGATGGTACATGGTTGTGTCTATGAATTCTATTTTCTTCTGTATATTTGAAGCCATCCTTCTTAAACTGTTTAGCAGGAAGAAAGGAATATTGATTTCTCCATTTTCTAGAAATTTCATCAATAAACGTATATGGTAGACATACATGCACCCGAATCTCCCCTCACAGGTGATAAATTTCTGTAATATCAAAAGCATGCTTCTCCATTTACTTTTAAGAGCTGAAATAGGAATTCCTTTTCTAAACACAGAGACATTCATACCTAGGTTCATGAGGATTATTTTCCATGATTCACTATGGAATTCCTTGTTTTTGAACCATCTTTCACCATGTATTGGAAGTTTTGTAGCCTCCTTTATGAAGGATTATGTTACTGCAAACTTAATGTCTCCAATTTCTACTTATGTACCACCAAAAGATCTAGCAAAAGATTTTGTGATCTCTTTATGAAAACCATCAAATTTTTCAATGAAGTTGAGTCATCCAGCCTTTTGCAGCATTTCCTTGAGTTGTAGGTATCCTTCCATATATTTTTCTCCTACTGGTTTTGTCTTGACAATGAGTCCCATGGCTTCTATTTCACAAAATTTCTTAACCTTCATAATTACTCTCCTGGTCTATGAAATGGATTGACTGCGAGTATGGTGAAAAAGAACTACGTTTTGTGTGGAATAAGTAGATGGTGAGGGTTTGGAGAGACGTGGACAAGTTGGTCACATCGTAGCCATGACTGTTAGGTACAGAGTATGGAGGATGTGGTATGATGAAGTTATTATGGACCATTAGGTACAGAGTATGGAGGATGTGGTGGAGATGTGGTATGATGAAGTGGCCGTCAAATCAAATGATGACTCATTAAGGAGACATACGATTATCCATATTATACATGCCTTATGTTTTTAACTTCTTGTTTGAAATAAATTTTTCATTTTACCTTTAGAATTTAACCTTTATGTTTGGTGTTGAATCATAGGTACCTTTTAGGATGTTTGGTCTCCAAAACTAGATTCTTCAATTTCTCGCATTCATGATTTATTTGTGAGTTGTACAATTGTGCCAGAGCTAATAAATAAGTTGTAGCTGCAGAATGGAATCAGCTGTAGAATATGAAAAGAAGGAAAAGTGAAGTATGGCTATGGAATATGAGTGTAAAAATGAAATGGAAATGGGTTATGATAGTGAAATGGAATGAAATGTAAAAATAAAAATGGAAAATAGGGTGAGATGGAGAAAAACTGTAAAAATAAAATGTAAATGAAATATGATAGTGAGATGAAATGGAACTGTAAAATAAAATGAAAACAGAATGAGATGGAATGATGCTATGAATTTGCAGACTCTGAACTACAAGTGAATGTAGCTTTTTGTCACTACTTATTACAGAAAGGAAATGGAAAATATAGGATGTCAGAGATCTCTGATTTTCACCCTGTATTTTCTATATAAATATGCCAATCAATGATTGGTTTTCAAACTTATACAATTTATTTTCTATCTATATATATATATATATATATATATATATATATATATTTTCAGGAAAAGTAAAGGCTAAGTTAGTGGAGAAGAAGAATTCTTCTTCACTAGCTTCATTTCAGAGTTATTATGAAAAATCTTAATAAACTCCTCTCTTGAAATTGGCTTCTGATATATCTTCAACCGATGACCATTCACAAGAAGAGGTATTCTTCTTTCATCTATTGTCCTTATCCTTACTGCTCTATTATTAAAGACTTATTCAATCTCATATGGCCCAAGCCAATGACTCTAAAACTTCCCTTGAAAATCTTTGAATTTTAAATCGAACAAAAGTGCCCAATCTCCTGCTTGAAACTTCTTCTCCTTGATATATTTATCATGCCATTTAGCCCTTTGCTGTTGGACCATACTGGTTCTTTGAATTGCATCTTGCCTGATTTCATCAATATCATTGAGTTGCTCCAATCTATGTTTTTGAGCCTCTGATAAATCCAGTCCCAATTGAACTGCCATCTTGAAGGTTTTGATTTGAAACTCTATAGGGAACAGGACTTGTTTCCCATAAACAAGTTCATAGGGTGTATGTCTCGTCGTGTTCCTCCATGTAGTTCTATATGCCCATAAGGCTTCAGGAAGCCTTTATGCCCAATCTCTTCTATGTAGATGCACAATATTAGTGAGAATTCCTTTAATCACCTTATTGGTAGATTCAACTTGACCATTTGTTTGTGGATGATAGGGGGTAGATTTCCTATGTTTGATCTTGTAATCTTCCACAAGACTTTTCACCATTTTAGATGTAAATTGAGACCCCTGATCTGTCACAATTTCTCTTGGAACACCAAAACCAGTGAAGATGTCCTCAAAAATAAAATTAACTACAGATTTTTCATTAGAGAAAGGTAATGTTTTAGCCTCTACCCATTTAGTGACATAATCAGTGCATACCAATATACTTCTTTTGCTTAGATGGGGGATTAATTGGTCCAACAAAATCCAAGACCCATTTTTCAAAAGGTTCAATGAGTACCTGAATTTGTAGTGGCATTTCATTTGAAGAAGCAGGTTTTCCTACCCTTTGGCAGTTGTCACACCTCTTGACATATTCTTTGGCATCTCTAAAGATGGATGGCCAATAATATCCTAAAGAAAGGATTTTATAGGCTATCCTCTTGTCAGCAAAGTGTCCACCACACGGTTCATCATGACATGCCTTAAGAATCTCAGCAATTTCATATTCCCTAACACATCTTCTGATCATGAGATTTGGACCTGTTTTATACAATTCATTAGTGATCCATGAGTATGTTGCACTTATTTGAATGATTTTTCTTTTCTCTCTAGGAAACAAATGTGAAGGCAATTTTCCTGTGACTAAGTAACTGGCAATATCTGCAAATCAAGGGGTCTGATTAGTCACTGTAAATAGATATTCATCAGGAAACTTATCTTCAACCGAAGTGTCATCTTTGATATTTTGAATTCTGGACAAGAAATCAGCAACCGTGTTTTGTTTTCCAGGTCTATCTAGCATAGTAATGTTGAATTCTTGCAAGAGTAATAGCCATCTTGTAACTCTGCCATTAGTAATAGGTTTATTCACTAGGTATCTAATTGCAGAGTGGTCTTTATGAACAAAGGTTTCACAACCCATTATATAATGTATGAACTTATTGATAGCATGAACAACAGCTAAAAATTCCTTTTCAGTTACAGTATAATTTAACTCAGTGAGAGTCAAATTTTTACTTGTATAGTAGATGGCATAGGGAATCAAATCTTTTTGTCCTAATACAGCTCCCAGAGTTGTATCTGAAGCATCTGTTGAAATGTGAAAAGGTAGTTTCCAATTTGGACCTCTCAATATGGGTGCTTCAGAAATTTTTGTTTTTAAAGTCTCAAATGCTAACTGGAAATCAAGATTCCAATTGAATTCACAATCCTTGGTGAGTAATTTGAAGAGTGGGGATGCTATTTTAGTGAAATTTTTTATAAATCTTCTATAGTATCCTATAAATCCTAGAAAACTTCTAACATCCTTTTGACAATTTGGAATTGATAATTTAGAGATGACTTCAACTTTAGATTTATCAACTTTAATTCCATCTCCTGAAATGTGATGTCCTAAAACAATCCCTTCTATAAACATCATAAAACATTTTTCATGGCTTAGTGAAAGTTTTGCTTCCTTACATCTTTTAAGAACCTTTTCCAAATTTTCTAAAGCTTCTTCAAATGTATTCCCATAGACTGTAAAGTCATCCATATATACCTCTACACAATCATGGATTAGATCAAAAAAAATTCCTAGTACTGCTCTTTGGAATGTTGCAGGTGCATTACACAATCCAAAAGGAATTAATCGGTAGGCATAGGTTCCCCATGGACAAGTAAATGTGGTTTTATCTTGATCTTCAGAGGCCACCTGAATTTGATTATAATCACCAAAACCATTCAAGAATGAGAAATAATTCTTACCTGCTAATGTATCTAACAGTTGATCTATAAAGGGCAAAGGAAAATGATCTTTAAGGGTAGCATTATTCAATTCTCGATAATCAATGCATACCCTCCATTTACCATTATTTTTAGGCACAATCACTAGAGGGGAAACCCAATGGTTGTTTGAAACTGGGGAAATGAAGTTTATATTCAGCAGTTTTTGCAACTCTTCTTTCACAATTTCCTTAAGATTTGGATTCATCCTTCTTTGAGGTTGTCAGATAGGTTTACAATTTTCCTCAATGTAGATGTGATGTATTCAAGTCTTAGGACTAATTCCTTTCATGTCAATATATTCCCATGCATATGCAACAGAATGTTGTTGTAATGTTTTGATTAGCTTTTCCCGTTGTAATTTCTCAAAGTTATTGTTTATGTCCAATGTTCTCCCTGGAAGGATTTCAATTGTAGAGCTACCAAATTCTTCCATAGAATAAAGAGACATCTACCTAGATGACAAATATTCAATATTGGATTTTTCTTAAAATTGATCATGTTCATATTCTGGAGATGATTCAAAATTTTCCATTCTGTTCAAGATTTGACTATCTTCACTAATGTCTGAAATAGTAAAGAGAGGTTGAATGTCATTTTCACCATCAATCCATTCTTTGTCATCTATTTTTGTGATTGTTATTTCTGGAGGATATAAAGTGAATTTCTTAGTTGATTTACCATCAGAAATATACATGTCACCAGATATACAGCTAATGAAAGCATCGGTTGTGGCCAGCCAAGGTCTTCCTAATATAAGTGGATGTCGTCCCAGATTGTTCTTGGGGTTTAACATCATAAAATAAACAAGGTATTCCCAAGAATCTAAGGACACTGAAATATCTTCTAACACACCATCTAGTTTGATTACAAATCTATCTACTAATTGCAGTAATGTAGGTGTGTAAAGAATATTAGGAAGCTTGAGTTGTTCCACGGTTTGTTTGCTCATGATGTTTATCGCCGCTCCTAAATCAATCAATGTATTCAGAATTTCAACTCCATTGATATGTGTTTTTACAATTGAACTTCCTAGATCTACATATTTTTGTATGGAAATTTTTCCCATCATTATGTCTGCTATTTTTCCTACCAAGTGAATTCTTTTTGTTTCTTTTGTTTTTCTTCCTAGTTTCTTTATGCTCAACTCCTTCATTGTTTTAGCTAGAATTGGAATCTCCTTAATGGCTTGTAACAAAGGGATTTTGATACAAAATTTTTCAATTCATCTAGAAAATCATAATTAGGCAACATAATATGCTTTTCTACCCCTCTTATCAACTTGTAATCTTTCAGGAAAAGGAGGTGTAGAAGTAAATACTGGTTGCACAATGATAAGAGTTCAGTTCGTTGTCTCTTTCTGTTTTTCATTTTCAGTATTTTGGTTTTGGAGAGATGTTTCTTCAAAACTTTTATTAGGCTGTAGAGAATCTTCCTCATAATTGTCTTGTTCTAGAGTGACTATAGAAGGCTTTTCCTTTTCTAATATCCTACCGGATCTTAGTTGGACATCATTGAGATCTAGAGGAGTGATCATATAAGTCGGAAATTGTTGTCCTTCCACCATGTAACTATTCTGAGGATTTTTATTGTTGGGGTTTGGTAATGGTTGGGTAGGTAGCTGATTTGGTCTTTGCTGAAATGGTAGTAAGAGTTGAGGATTTTGGTTTTTTTTGGGTGGCGGATCCCCCGCGTAACGGTTTTGGGGCTTAAAGCCCACAATTTTGGGTATTGGTATTGTAAAGACTTCGCGAAGTGTGTGGAGCGCGAATTTTAATAAATCAAGTCAAAGGGTCGTCCACCCTAAAATAAGGTAAGATAATAGAAAGCAAGTCAACCTGCCCATGGTTCGCAGACCATGGGAATGTATACATAGAGCAAGGCTCTAGTTGTAGAAGTCGGTTTTTTGGGTAGTTCGTTATGATCTCAAGTATATGGGTTTCAGAAAGTGATATTCTCTTTGATTTTGTAAGTCCAAGTCATAGGTGGTAGTTGTAAGAGCAGGCTCTGCAGCTGTGTGCGCAGAGGCCTAGTAGAGTCCACAGCTGTGTGCGCGGTCCCCTGTAGCTGAGTGCGCAAGGTAGGAATCAGATTGTACTAGAACAAGAAGATTAATAAAAGATAAGTGTTTCTGAAATATCGTGCATCTGCTTGTAGATCTATGTACTTATTATTCTGTTATGGTTTTATGCATCTATTGAAGGCTTATGTTTGCGTGCACTTGTTACGAATATTAAATGATTGCTAAAGACTACTGAATTAAGTTAGATCTATAATAAAACATACTAAGGGTAAGAGATCTAGACAACGCCTCTTTGCACTTGGTACAAGGGCCAGGCGAAGGTTGGATAGCTGCGCGAATAGTACAAGTACGAACGATCGTCTCGCGACCTTTCCAGACCTCATCAAGACATCCCTAGGGTGCGGAAGCCTGGTTCCAGCACCCTCCCATACTACCTCGAGTGAGACCTTGGTCTGCGCTCCGCGGACTATTGCTGAAAGGGCCCGTAGTTTCGGGATTTGTTTGGCTAAACACTTTTGAACCTGGGTCAGGCCCCAATAAGAAAATAAATGGTTCCGTTGCTGGGACCAAGATCTGCCTAAGGGATGTCTGATGTTGGAACATTGGAACCCGACGAAGAAGGAAATTGAAGATTGGTTGGATCAGAAGCTTCACGAGTTCATGATACAGGAAAATAAAACCCCGCAGATATTCAAGAAGAGGTGGTTGGATCTCTACGTATACACGGAAATCCACGAGATATTCTTCACGACCTTCTCTTCAGAGCTGTATGATTGGATTGCGAGGCTAGCCGACAACCAGGGAAGGTGCAAGCTCGATCAACCCAATAGTGTGGAATCTAGAGTTAGTGCGCAAACTAGAGGCATCAGAAGATAAGATCGCGCGGGCCATAGACCATTAGCTTGACCGAATAATAGGAGGGTTTATCACTGAATTCGCAATAGACACAACTGTGAGTTATAGTGAAGCAAAACGACATTTCCTCTCGGGACCACGAGGTAGGTACATCAAATCCCTGAATACCTGGATTAAGATGTTGTTATGTGAAAAGTGGGTTATGCGAATACATTAATGAGTGAAGAAATGCAAAGCAGAAAAAGCTACAAAGGGATAGAAGGGTTAGGGAACAGTCCTTTTATTTCACCATTGGGAGAGAGTGAGGAAGAGTGCACTCGAGTTTCCCCAAGAAGTGCGATCAGTCTGATAAGGCAGCGCATTCCGCAGCTATCACCTCCACTTACGCCATCACCTGCTTCACCTACTTCACCTCCATCTTCAGCCACCCCACCTCCACCAAACCCGCAGTTCAACATGGCAAGTGTGATCAAGCTACCTGTATTCAGAGGAGTAGGGAATGAAGATCCATATCAGTTTTGGTTCGTAGTAAGAGCAGTGTGGGAAGCACATGGGGTTACGGATGACAACATTAAGAATACCACACTAGTAAGTGCGCTACAGGATCATAATCACTCGAATGATCATCCAAATGCAGGAATAGTGGAAATCCAGAACATGCTGAACAGAGAATTTAGCCGGCCGAATTCAGAAACACAGTTGATCATCGTATTTAAGGAGATCGTGATGCTTCCAGGTGAAACCCCCTGGGATCTAGATCAGAGGCTGAAAAGTACGATCCACGAAGCTAATATGACATTGACGGATGCGTAGCACCATGCATGGTTTGTGGCATCTTTGCCACTACACTTGAGGATGGCGTTGTCACAACAAAAGCTCTCAACCCAGGCAGAAGCATTGGAAATGGCGATGAGGTTGCATGAAACACCAATACAGGATCCGGGGTTGGGAATCCAACAAATCCATGCATAGCTACAGAACCTATGCCTGGAGATGCAGAGTTTGAAGCAGGATAGGGCACCCCGGACGGAGGCGCGCGAAGAAGTGTGGTGCATAAAATCTAAGGGCCAGGGCCATGATAAGGATCACTGTTCAGTATTCATGAACAATTTGGCAGGAGGGGGACCAATGCCGCTGAGACCTGAGGCATAGGCAGGGCCAAGTGCGGCGCCTGCTCTCTGGTGTGTGATCTGTCAAGTGGGAGGAAAGCACACGATGGAAAATTGTCACCTGTTGCACAAGTATACATAGACTCCACAACAACTGTTTTGTAATTTCTGTAGATCAGTGGGCCACGATGAGCGGACATGTTGGAGCTATGAGCTAATGATGGATAGGACCCCAGCTTATCAAATGCAGATAGAAACACGAGGCCTCGATCCAACCGCAGCAATAGCGCAGGGTGGATTTCAAGGACAAGGTTAAGGACGAGGAGGAATGGGGCCCGGAAGGGGCCGCGGACAGCTAATCTGTTACAATTGCAGAGGACCAGGGCACTACGCTTGCAATTGTACCAACCCAACAAGAATATCTTGTTCGTACTGTGAGCAATTTGATCATGAAATGGTAGATTGTCCTACACTGATTGCACAAATGAGCGAGAAAGGGGTACTACAGCCTACTCCAACTCAAAATATCCAAATGACGAAGTTTGAACTGCGTGAAGAAGACCCCAATGTGAACATGGTGCTTAGAAGCAATGTGACCACAGGGGAAGATAAGGGAAAGCAACCCGAGGACGATACATGGGTTCGCAAGGCTTCTACGAAGGAACCTGAGTTTGACTTGGAACACACAAGGGAAACGTTTATGGAAGCTAAGAAGAGCTTCAAGGAGGCCTCTACCTCAGGTAGTAAGGATCAACCAGAACCGGGAATGGATCCTTCTATGCTTACTACCTTTTTAGAGACATGCATGAAGCTGCTACGAGACAATAAGGTAGTTAAAGGACTACAGGAGTTGATCACTAGGTGTGCAGGGTCAAGGGAACCGCGTTTAGTTCGAAAGATGGGGAAGCATGCCTTGCGCACCGGGAGGGAAATGCAATTAACGGTGCAGATAGGCGAATATGAAATGGATCAGGTAATCTTAGACTTGGGTTCGAACGTGAATGTGTTACCAAAACAAACATGGGAATGCATGGGCAAGCCCACGTTACAGTGGTCTCCTATTCAATTGTGGATGGCGAACCAACAAAAGATCTTTCCCATGGGAAGATTACAAGGGGTAACAGTGGATATTGAATGTGAGAGCATGCAGACGAACTTTGAGGTAATAGATATTGTAGATGACAGTAACCTTTACCCTACATTTTTAGGGATAGACTAGGCCATGGATATGAATGGAGTCATCAAACTGAAGAAGCGGAAAATGATTTTCGAGAAAAAGTCCCTACGCGTAGTAGTTCTGCTAGATCCAGCAGAAGGAGCGCGCTATATTGAACCTATGCGTGAGGATGACAACAACGATGAGATGGATTGCATTTACCAGATAACAACGCAAGACTAGGATCAGGTGAACCTGACTAAAGATGGGAGAATCTCATGGGAGCGTGATAGTTCCTGTACTTCAAATTCAGATGAAGAAATAGAACACTAGCAAAACCGATTGCATGAAGTAACCATGCTAAATTGCAACCTAATGATTTGATCACTATGGCGCGTGACGACTGAAGCAAGGGAAATGATAATAGATGAGGGGGTAACAAGAATATATGAATCCTTAGACAAAATTGAAAGTACCATACCAGAACGACAGTAGTGCAGTTCGCTTGAATGGGTGTTGTACACGACACCCACACGATGGGGGCATATACATCAGAAGAATATTGGAAATTGGCACGAAGGTAGAAGATGGATGCACTTACAATTTGAAAGACCCTAGCTAAGGCAGATTGGTGGAAAAGGGCAGAACATCTTGCAAGCACACCTTTACCAATGGGTACAAACGTATATAGAACAGACTGTTCCAGTGCGTAGTAGTATTACAATCGCAAGCCCAAACAGGATGCATTGGCTGAAGAAAAGGATCACACTACCAAGTGCAAGGGGGAAGCGTTCGTGAAGGTACGCGAAGTCACGAATAAGGGTCAGTGGATACAATGTAAAAAAGAGCACCTGCACGTCCCACTGGTCAGATGGGCATATACGCTGCTATGCAAGAACCTAGCCACAAATTCGAGGTTGAAGAATGGTATAAGAACTGAGTTCCCTGAAGCAGCTCCGCAGAAGGTCTTGGATGTAGTAAAGTCGGTGAAAAGAACAACGCGTGAAGTTCAGACTGAAGCACTCATAAGACCATGCAAAGAGGAATATGAAGGGATTCAGGAAGCCATTCGGCAAGGGAATGCGCAACTTCGTGAATTGGAAAGAAACAGGATACTACTCAGAATGAAGAATATGATGCTGGACGCGGAGATTAAACAGCTGGAAAAGGAACTAAAGGAGGACTTTTTGAACGAAAAACCTGGAAAGTTGCAGCCGGATACGTGCAAACCTAAGGATGAATTGGAGGAGTATGACCGCAAGGTAATTGGTCGAATACCGTGGTTAAGGCCGTACCTCACTCTCAAGGGAAATCAGGAGAGCGCGCCACATCCAGCAGCATGCATAGCAGTGACAATAGAGACCGTGTCGCGGGTTGTTCGCCAAGACGTGATAGCGGTGCACCAAGGGGGTGCGACCACCTGACTAGCCGAAGAGGAGATAGTCTCAGCATTCCAAACAATTTAAAGAGAGTGCGAGACTATAAAATAGTCTGTTAGGGAGCTGCGCAACAACAGGGGTGCACGGAGGGTCGGTACGTCCCAAGGGTCGCGGTGGTGCAAAAGGAGCTATGCCACTATGCAGATAAACAAGGAAGTGATCATTGGTGTCATTGTTCATGAAAAGATGCCCAAGTTAAGGCGAAAAGGAGCGGGTAGTGGGCATTTAAGACACGAAGTTAGAACTAGATTTGAAATGATCTGCCGCCAGTATAGAATTAATGAGCTAGAAAATGGGGGGACAATCGAGTTTGAATTTCAATGGCCTATAAATGATGAGTGGCCCTCCATCGAACAACCCTTAGCATTTTGCGAATAGAGTTGTTGCATTATCAAGTGGGCATGAACCTAATGAATGAGGAGGTTGTACGAGCAAGTCTGTGGTTTGAAGCATTGCTAAAGGATACATAGGAGTCCTTGATCAAAATCATGTCAACAACCAAGGGAGCCGTGTAGAGTTCTACGCCACAGGTAGGGGATGCACCAGAAATCCCTAAATTTCCTCGGACACCAAGGCCTAAGAAGGACCCACAGTTAGCAGGATCGTTCCATATGTCTCTGCAAAATACATAGTTCGGAAAATTGTCGATGGAAGAAAAGGGAAAAATAGTTAATATTGAGAGCGATGATGAGGAAGAGGATCCTCCGACCTTTGTTGAAGAAATGGAACCGGAGGAAGAGATGGAAGAAGACATCCAGCCAACAAAACTGCCTAAGTATGTCCCTCGGCAGAAAGGGAGGGTAAAGGTACCTAAAGATTTGGATGCCATTAAAAGCACACTTAACACCCCGTCCCTCCCCGAGGGGGTTCTGTTCGAAGGAGTGGTTGTGGGTCACATTCCCACTATGAAGTTTGAAGACTGGGACCTCGCAGATAGCGAGAAGTTTCCTCATTTGGAAACTAGTGAGCTGATGTAACAAAGCACGGAGGGGGCCGTTACAATGTTGCAGCCATGGACATGGCTGCGCAGGGTGGAGGAGGCAAGGCTACTCCACCTCCTATCGATTCCACACATTCATCGAGCCCTAATCATGATATTTGTCATCAAGCAACTCCTTTGCCTGGTTCACAATGGGTACTTGTGGCTGGAAGAGCCCATTCCTATCACGGTGGAGCTCATTCATAGGATTTCTTGGCTTCCTTGTGCGGGAAGGGACCCCGCAGAAATAGCTGGCACAAGTGGAGACTTGACGCTTGCGGAGGCCATGAAAAAGAAATATAAGTTGGAGAAAAAGCAGAGGGGGTACGTTATTACTAGTATTCAGGACAAAGGGGTTCGCGTCGCCACCCAGTTGTTGGCAGGAAAACTGATGAGAAAATGTCAGGGTTATGAGGTACCGACAACGGTCATCGCACTAACCGAGAAATGTGCAGAAGGGGTACAGTTTAACTGGGTGCAGTTCCTCCACGACAAGTTCCTAACGAACTGCAGGGAGGCCCAAGAACAGGGTAAGACCTTCCACTATGCGTGGTTTCTCTTATCCATATTGTTGGTTACAGGCAAATTGCCTGAGGATAGTCAGTTTCCTCCCCTTGACCAGGGCTAGCTAGAGGCAGCAAAATATGCATCACTATGGGCGACGAAGGATGCCACGCGAATTCGAGAAACCAAGATCTTCTAGGTACTGATGGAGGCAAGCATACGGCTGTGGATCAACAAACGACCACGCCTATCTGCCTCGGTATACGACAGTGTGAAGAGTTTTGCAGACTTTAAAGCAGATATGCACCATGTGTATATCAGGGTGCAGAAGGATCCAGAGCAGAAGTGGACCACACTCCCCTTCATCGCAATAGATGACGTTATTTTCACAGTGCTTGACACATGGCCACTGGAATGGCACACACCAGATTTGGTGGTGCGCGATGAGACGGAGATTCAAAGACAGAAGGTTGCCACCAAGTTTCTAGCACAACAGAAGCAGAATGAACAACTAGCTGAAGAAGTACGGATGTCCTAGGAGGCAGAAAAGGCCGCCGTGGAAAAGACAACAACAATAGGGACCACTACGATGCCGAAAGAAAGAGGCCCGAATTTAACCACCAGGTAGGGATTAGATGATACGATAGAAGGCGCAGACCCAAGCACCACCTCTACACAATTGAAATGGCCGCGCGTGACAGAACGAACAAGGCCACAGAAGAAGTTCAAGGCTTCCAAGTTGGATGGGGAGCCTATTACACTAACCCAGGGTGACCTATGCGACATCGGCGATACAGTTCGTGAAGTCACCAGGGAAGCGCTCCAGGAGGCAATGACGGAGCAACAGATTGTGTTGGGGGCACTCAGGATGCAACTTCAGGAACTTCAGGTGTGGTCCCCACAGCAAGGAATGGTAGCCACCTACAGGGCTATGGGTACATCAGCAACCGAGCAGTTGCTACAGGCCAAAATGGCTAATACAGTCGCACTGTTAGAAGAAGCACTAACAGTAGACAACGCGGAGTACAGAGCCGCGGTAGGCTGGCTCAAGGGACTTGGATTAAACTTGGCTACCCTTCCACAAGAAATATTATACCAACTACAGGATGGATTGATGACAGAGCTCCGTGCTAGGGACAGACACACAGTACAAATGCTCAGTGAACAATGAATCAACATCGAGCAGGTGAGCCTCCAACGCGATGAAGCAGTAGCACAGACTCAGCAGTTAGAGCAAATCGTCGAGGAATCATGTCGCTGGTCCTCGAGCTCGAGATTACAACAGACTTACCAGTAGGCATATGTTGTTGGGAAAAGTATCCAATACGGAATGACCCTATCCCACTCTAAGGGTGATAGTACCTCAGCAACAACTGAATACAAAGCTATTCAAGATTACTTCTTTATGAGATGAGAGAGAGAAGAGAAAAGGGATCCACTAACCGTTATCTTCCGCTAATGGTTGATCCAATCTTCCCTCTTGCTGCTTGCTCCTAGCTCCTTGCTTTTTCACCGGCCCAGCTACACAAAGATCCTGTAAAAGCACAAAGAAAGGAAACTACAAGAAGCATACATCCATAACTGATTCAAGGATTAGGATAAATCAAATATACAAGCATCAATTCACCATAGAGACACATGCATATAGAAGAACCTCAAATACTTTATTAATGGAAGAAGTAAAGTTCTAAGAGTTTTACAACCATAATAGGCCCAATCCAGCAACACCTCCCAGCAGAAAGAAATCTCCTCTTCACCTCCTTCAAAGCAATCACCCAATAGTTCTATACACAAACCAACAGCACTTCCTTACTTGCACAAAATTCCAGCCTCCCTAGACCTCATGAGAGAGCTCTATATATAGGAGATTTGGAGAAAGGATGAGTCAGCTTGAGGCTGGCATGAAGCTGACTAGTGTCCTCTCCCACTTTAGTTAATATTCATTTCTTGAGTCCACTTGGAGATTCTTGCTTCCACTTGGAGATCAAGACCCTCTTACTCATCACAAGGCGAATTCCTTGACCCAAGTGTCAGTTTGGAAGCTTCCTGGGCAGTTGACACCTTGCAGAATGACTGTGCCACTTGGCCAATCTCGCCCAGCGCAGGTAGCCTTCATTAGATTTGACATTCAGCGCAGGTACAGAGTGGAGCAGTTGACATTCAGCGCAGATGCTCAGTGGAGCAGCTGACATGATCCAGAAACAGCTTGTTTTTGAGTGTTTTCAGGTGGAGAACTGATTTTCAGTGCTGTGGTTTGCTGACCTTGTTCCTCTAGGGGTAGGAACAACATGTTTAGGGACTTTGGATCCCTCAGATTATCGACATTTCATGCTTCATGCTGTAAGGCACAAAAATGTCTATAACAGTTGCCCCCTAAAGTATGAGGTCGTTTATCGGGTGAAATGCTTTATCAGGAGGATCCGAAGTTCATTCAATCGCTGAGAGGTGTCCTGTAATAAAATACAATACAACACATTATTTTTTCATTCTGCTTTCATGATCTAGCTGAGGCGGGCATTCCCATGCTCAGCTTTATAAATTCATTTTGGTACATAGAACAGACGATCGTCTGATGGTAGACTGATAATTCTCTGCTGAAATTATCATCCTTTGAGTAGGATGATCATCTGCTGCAATGATGTACATAACAAATGTCTTTATATCCTGAATATATATCGCAGCCCGGATGGATGAAACTAGATCCGGGGTCTTCAAACTCGTTCGATCTTCACTCTAAGTACAAGTCGATCCATATGAGAATTGCGCTGAAGTCGAACATGGAAAGACATCGCTTGATTACCGGTCAATAATGTAAACCGTTAACAAGCGCGAGAGGAATCACCAATAATGACAATGACCCTCAAGGTACTGCAGTACAATTCATGTGGTGTGAATAAAGGACTTGGCGTCGAACACCACGCAAAATCTTCTGGTCGAAGGTCATTGATGTATACCTGTCGCCGGAAGTGAGAAACTTGCCATTGAGGCATGCAAGCTTCAAAGTACTGGGGGGGTTGTTCCTAGATCAACTTCCTGGATAATGAGCTGAAGTCGACAAGAAGCGATCCGTCAAAGGAGGGCCTTAATGAATCCCACATCAGTGACACGGAACGGAGTTAATGATTTTAGTGGAGGTGAAAACAATCTGCGAAATATGATTCAGGGTGGCGATCATGGGTGGATGAAGGATAATGTATGGTAGTGGATGGGACACGGTTGACTCTTTCTGAACACATCTCTTGAACATATAACGACACTAATGTGATGGATTGGTAGCATTACCCAAAATGTGGATGGTTTGGCGAGGACCATGGTGATGAGACCGGTGGATGAAACAACCCAACCCGATGTGATACGGAGGACAAAGTGTCATGTTCAAGAGCGACTTGCTACCATTAAAGCTTTGAGGTTCTCCCAATTTTTCCCCAGTCATTTCTGACCAGTACCTCTTTATTTTTGTCAAGCTTGAGGAGGATAACATATGCTTGTTCTATAACCTGCCCTTCGGGCAAGCCCATCGCTATGTTTTAACGAGCTTAGCGATAGGGAAACTCGTTCTCGTCTAAAGACAAGTTTGTCGCTATTTAATCATTTTAACGAGTCTAACGACAAGGAAAACTCGGTCCTTTTCATTTTTAGAGAGTCTGAAAAGGTACAGAAAGTTAACTCCAAATTCCTTTTTCGTCATCTAATCCCTTAAGTCCGAAAAAGTATAAAACAATACAGAAGGGATGAGTTTTCGATAATTTTAACGAGCCGAATAAAACAAGCGCTCGACCTTTTTGTGTAATAATCCCTCAGGTCCAAAAAGATTAAAATCTAGAGGAGGGATAGCTCTTCCGGTCACTTTAACGAGCTGGAAGGCCAAAACTCGGCAAACTTTTCATATTTTACGAGTCAAGAGAAAAGAGCTCAAAGAAGACTCGTCTTTTGAGGAACGAGTGATAAACAGGGATAGCAGCAGATTCCAGGTACAGGTTGGAATTTTTTCAATCACGGCAGTGTCACAAGGATGGCTAAGTGAAATCACTCTTCGCAGCTGTTCCTCAAAATGGGTAAACAATCATATGGAGGTGAACGATTGGCCAAATGGAATGGAGGTGGCGGGTGCAAACACGACCAAGGCTTTTATGGCTAATAAATTTACGATCACAATGGTTATTTACTAGTACTGGGTTCATTTTTTAAAGAGCTTGAATGCGCCAAAACACTGCTCAAAAGCTTATGTTTATTTTTTAACGAGCATGAACTATGACGCTAAAACTGCTCGGATCTCGCTTTTCTATTTTTTAACGAGCATAAATTCCGCGGTAAAACTGCTCGATCTTATGCTTGTATGCCCCCAGCATAATAATGCAAACGAGGTACATGCCCCCAGCATAATAATGTAAACGAGGCACATGCCTTTAGGGGGGCGCTTCATTTTTTAATGAGGTTGACACCGTAAAGAACTATCCTCTTGACTCTTCATTTTTTAACGAGGTTGACCTAAGATAGGGACTATCCTCGAAGCTTTAGATCCATTAGAAATAGAAGGTTTCATATTCCATTGTGGCCATTTCCGCCAGATTACTCGTAGGCGGTAGGGCAGCAGTACCCATTATCTTGGGGTCTTTTAGGAAAATGACTCCGATATTTTGGAGAGGATGATCGCTTCTATGGATCTTTGGAATGCTCCCCGTTATGAATGGTGGTACGATTTCCGTCGAAGTTGTTGTCGAACTGCTTGGTTGATCTTTTCCTTTGCCGTTTGACAACTGCGGATTCCCGCAATCTTTGCTTCTTGTCGAAATCAAAGCATCATCCTGTTGCTTGGAGGTCGACAGCATTAGCACCTGGCACCGGGAAGCATTTTCACTATCAACCAGATTTTGACCTGGATTCGGAAACGGATCAGTTAACACCGCTGGAGTTTGTGAATTCTTTAAGAATCTTTTAAACTCAGCTTTGTATGGACAGTTTGCCGTCCAATGATCCTCGTCACATATCAAACATGGACTTTTTGGTTTTCCTTTCCAAGGAGAGCTCGAAGAATTCTTTTCAGGAGATGACTCACCCTGTTTCTTCTTCTTCCCTTTGTTTTGTTTCTTCTTGCTTCCTGGTTGATTGGTTTCTTTGCCCTTATCTTCCGATACGGCATTTACTTCCGAAGCAAGAATTTCTTCTTTTGCATTTTGATCCGAATTCTTACGGGCTTTCTTTGACGAAGCCTTTATCGATTTCGCGTTTGCTGTGCCAATCACGCCATCACCGGCATGAGAGTCACTATTTGATTTAGGAGGGGGAGGAATTGAAAACTCTGGTCTAGGGGCGTCAGGTATTTTGTCATAGAGTGTGCCGGACTGAGTATAAACTAAGTCCAAATATTGTGCACGAGCAATAACCTGCTCCTCTGTTACGACTCCCCCCTTGGCCACATCTTCCGTAATAGCCGGAAGTAACGACTTTATAAACCATTCAGCTAATAGCTGATCGGGAACATATGTTTTCACCATCCTACGACGACGGCGCCACTCGTGTATATGATCAGATATATGGGTAGCAGTTGTCTGTTTGAAGTTGGTTAATATTTCTGTTCCCGTTTCATACCTTATCGGTAATTGAAAGTGGGTTAAGAAAGTCGTGGCTAGGGAACTAAAATTGTCGAAAGAGGCTCTTGGCAATTCAATATACCATTTAGCCGCTGGACCTGTCAATGTCCTCCGAAAAAGGCGAAGTCTTATCGAATCGTCGTTAAGGGTGTTTGACGAACACCACAGATGAAAAGTCATCACGTGATTCGACGGGTCTTCACCTGGATTTCCATTGAATTTAGGAATGTCAAATGGAAGTTTATGAGGAATCGCTGGCCACCAAGGGGCATAAGCAATCGGATCGTTGGTTAAACGGTGTAAATTGGGTAACTCTAAAGTTGCCACGAATGGTAACTGTTGATTCAGGTTAGGCGAAGCGTAACCAGGGTACGATGGAATCGCTTTAGCAGTGGGTCTTTGCATACCAGCATAATGTAATTGATGTTGGTATGATTGATACGGTTGGTGGACTTGACCACTGTAAAGTGGTTGGTTTTGACCGTTTTGGATATACGGTTGTCCACTATTCGCAAAGATCTGCTGCTCAGAACCTTGGTACACCTGCTGGAACTGCGGTTGTTGGTATTGTACAAGCCATGGTTGTGACGCCACGTTCTGTTGCGCCATGCTAACCATTGGACCAAGGTGTGGGGTAATTGTACCCGTTTGCACTTGTGTCGTCCCACCAGTTGGCGATTGTGGTTGTGACCCATGGTCAAGCGACTGTTGCATTACAACCTAAGAAATCTGAGGTTGACATGTAACAGGTATCGCTTGAACTTGCGACACGGTTACAATAGCCGGGGTGGTTGGGATGTTCGTCACAGGTACACACTGTTGCATAGAATATACAATCCTTGGTTGTTGAGGTAGCATAGGTACCCAACTACTTGATGCAATTCCAGTGTAACCAGAATACTGTTGAGAACTGCCATATGGATATCCTCCCGAAGGAGGTAATGAAAGGGCATACTGCCCCCCATATGGTAGCAATCCGGAAGTCAGAGGGATTGTTAGTCCTTGAGGACTAGATGGCCCAAATTGACCTCCATGAGGGTCAATCTGTCGAGTTTCAACATAAGAATTACCGGGTATTACTCCGGATGAACAAACTGGAACAGACCATACTGTCGAAATAGTCCCTTGGTGGACTCCTTCTAGCTGTTGAGAGCTAGTTGGGACAGCTGGTATGCCGGCAAACATCGTTGGAGTGACGGCAGGGGCTTCTGCTGTCGCTGTGTCATTTGACACAGTCCTAGATGATGACGGTTGTTCAGACATTTTAAGTCTATCCAATAGATTGCCTAGCGATTCTACAGGGACTTCCACTTGTGGTGGATTAACCTCTGATGAAGGAAAGAGAGTGACCCCTACTCCAAAATGAGTTGGAGTACTTGCTTGCGGATCCTCTGCAATTTCCTCTATCGCAATCAAACCCGGTGGAAGAGGAAGACCGTCAGGTCCGTAAAATATTTCTGGTGCCGAAGAAGTGGTTGTTTCGACAGCGACAGTTGTTTGGGGAACAAAACTTTCTGGACCGGTTACAGATGGAACTGGTTCAGTTACACAAGTATTTGCCCCCAGACTAGGATCAGTATTACTGTCCTTTTGTGGCTGTTGAACTTCTTCTATAGAGGCAGGGTTTCCAGAAATGTTAGGAGTAACCGGAACCTCAGTTGCAGTTGGAACACTTGTTCTAACTTTCAAAGGAGATTTTGAACCGGTTAAACGAGTTCGCTTCGCCCGTACTGTTTTCGATTCCGGGGACAAAGACGGTTGACTCGTAAGCCTCCGCGAACGACGGGGTTTCAATTGACTTTCTTCCACGATTGCGGATTACTCGATCAACTAAAATATTAAAAGGGGAAATTTGTGTTTCCAAATTGAATGAATTTTATTAGACGCTTTTAGACACAACTTGCTTTTTCACTTTTTAAGAGTCGAGAAAAAGCTAAAGATGACTCTAGTCTCCTTCGATGTATTAACGAGCCCGAAGTGACAAATGCTCGGTTGGACTTTTTCAGTTATAGAGTTTGAAAAAGGCCAAAAGAAACTGCTCTGGAGATCTAGGCAGAGGGTGTGCCAAACCTTTTGCAAAACCACAGAATACGTTTTACGGTACGAGTGGTCGATCTTCATGAATGTTGTGTTCACTGCATTGCGATCAGTAGGGCGGCCGACACGGTTTCCTATTGGATAAAGGCTTTATTCCTATAGGGATCTTCCAATATATACGCGACGGTACGTGGGAGCACAAGTCCGTATTAGTGCCACCGACTCTCAGGAGGAATCACCCACCTTCGTCGAGATCGACAGTCACTACGTTTAACGACGCCGGAACACGTCTCTAGCTTAGACCTCTAGATGTTTGCGTTATGTTTAAAAGCGTTGTTAGGTTCATTCAATATATTTTAAGTTGATCTTTTTAAAGTTTGCCTTTCAAGGTTCACCACGAGATGTATTGATACAAACTCCTAAATGCAGTCTAAGATGAGAAGCAAGCTTTTTCAATCTTTTCGACTTATGAAAATCTTAACTACTGAGGGAAAATAGAGACAAAATCTTTTCACACAGATCAAAGAGCACTCGCTAATGCACTTTTTCCCTAAATCAACATACAAACTTATATGCAAAATGCAAAGATGCAGGTATTTCTTTTCTCTTCCTTAATGTTGGTGAAATGCAAAAAGAAAGCTGTTGTATAATTTTGAATTCAATTTCAAGTGAAAGCAAACAAGCTTGTCCAAAATCAAAAGACACCTTAAGATTTACTTGTTTCGACACTAGAAATATATAAATTCAAACCAAATGACGAAAGCAAAAGCCCAATCAGCTATGAACAGCAAACAAACTAACTCTTAAGATCAAAACGACACTTTATCACAAGTCTAGATCTAAGAGGTCACAGCAAGACTAGTTCACTTTCGTTATGGGAAACTGTAAATGTACAAGAAATACACAAAGAACAAACACAGTTTCTTTATACAACTGAGGCGGAATAGTGACAAGGAAAGTTGGTTTCAGCTAGGCCCACTGACTGGTAACAAACAGCAAAAACAAGAGTGAAAACAGGGCAAGAAACAGCAGGAAACCCCAGCAGCACAAGGCAGGACTGGTCCAGCGCAGGTGGAACACTGCCTGTTTGACCTTCAGCGCAGGTAGCCCCTTCGGGAACTGCGCTGAAATGCAAACAGCCTTTGTACAGCCTGCACTGAAGAATGAAACTTTCGTTTCTGGTGGTTTCCGGGTCACAGATTGCTCAAAAATTCACAGTTTTTGCTCAAATCAGAAGCTATCAGTCAAGGACACACTAAGGGATGACAAGGAGGATGAAAAGCTATCATTAAGAGCTTATTAGAGTCCTTGTGGATCAGCTCTTCAAATCATAAACTTGCCCAGAAACTGAGCTAGAGTAGCTGCCCTCTACTTTGTATTTGAAAGATTCAAACACAGTTCGATTCGGTACTCCCTTTGTTTATGAAATGAATAGCAAAAACACAAACAACCAACAAGATACGATCCCCAGCGGAGTCGCCAATTTGTTGTTGGGAAAAGTATCCAATACGGAATGACCCTATCCCACTCTAAGGGTGATAGTACCTCAGCAACAACTTAATACAAATCTATTCAAGATTACTTCTTTATGAGATGAGAGAGAGAAGAGAAAAGGGATCCACTAACCGTTATCTTCCGCTAATGGTTGATCCAATCTTCCCTCTTGCTGCTTGCTCCTAGCTCCTTGCTCTTTCACCGGCCCAGCTACACAAAGATCCTGTAAAAGCACAAAGAAAGGAAACTACAAGAAGCATACATCCATAACTGATTCAAGGATTAGGATAAATCAAATATACAAGCATTAATTCACCATAGAGACACATGCATATAGAAGAACCTCAAATACTTTATTAATGGAAGAAGTAAAGTTCTGAGAGTGTTACAACCATAATAGGCCCAATCCAGCAACACCTCCCAGCAAAAGAAATCTCCTCTTCACCTCCTTCAAAGCAATCACCCAATAGTTCTATACACAAACCAACAGCACTTCCTTACTTGCACAAAATTCCAGCCTCCCTAGACCTCATGAGAGAGCTCTATATATAGGAGATTTGGAGAAAGGATGAGTCAGCTTGAGGCTGGCATGAAGCTGACTAGTGTCCTCTCCCACTTTAGTTAATCTTCAGTTCTTGAGTCCACTTGGAGATTCTTGCTTCCACTTGGAGATCAAGACCCTCTTACTCATCACAAGGCGAATTCCTTGACCCAAGTGTCAGTTTGGAAGCTTCCTGGGCAGTTGACACCTTGCAGAATGACTGTGCCACTTGGCCAATCTCGCCCAGCGCAGGTAGCCTTCATTAGATTTGACATTCAGCGCAGGTACAGAGTGGAGCAGTTGACATTCAGTGCAGATGCTCAGTGGAGCAGCTGACATGATCCAGAAACAACTTGTTTTTGAGTGTTTTCAGGTGGAGAACTGATTTTCAGTGCTGTGGTTTGTTGACCTTGTTCCTCTAGGGTAGGAACAACATGTTTAGGGACTTTGGATCCCTCAGATTATCGACATTTCATGCTTCATGCTGTAAGGCACAAAAATGTCTATAACAGCATACGGATCCACAAATTGGACAGTGGATTCTGCAAGGAAAAGGAGGAAGAAACAAGGATCCAGTTGGACCTCAACTTGCAGATCGCAGAGATGAGGCTGAAGGCGCAACCCTCTACACTGTCGGAGGTCAGAGAGCAGCGAAACCATGTCATTCAAGCAAGGTTAGAAGCAATAGAGTGCACCATACAGGATTGCACTGGCTTGGTAGATCAGTCACTTGTCACCCTCACTTCACTGCAGGAAGACCCACTCCAACGGTTAGAGACAAAAGCATGGGAGTTGCAGCAAGCTTACGACAATGTCCAGGGGACCGCGCAGATGATTGTCGTTACTCAGCGGCTGGCCAAGATGAGGGAGGCCCAGGCTCTAAAGGCCCAGGTGGACATCGCGCGTCAAAAAGAAGCAGTGCTTAAAGAACGCATCCAGCCTTGGCTCGAGGAAGCATTCATGGTCACTGCCAAGATTGAGGGAAAGTTGGCACACATGCAGGGCGTATATGCACTCAGGCAAGGAATTGCACCTGACAACGAAACATCGTAGATACGTGCACAACAGGTACAATAGACAATGGAAGAATGTGTTGTGGACGTAAGCGAAGCACAGAAATTGTTGGATGAACTTCACGCGAAGATCACCGCACCAACCGAGTGACTCGGGACGAGTCGCGATGATTGTGTTGGGGGCCTATTGGGCAGCAGATCCCCCGCGTAACAGTTTTGGGGGTTAAAGCCCACAATTTTGGGTATTGGTATTGTAAAGGTTCCGCGAAGTGCGCGGAGCGCGAATTGTAATAAGTCAAGTCAAAGGGTTGTCTGCCCGAAAATAAGGTAAGATAATAGAAAACGAGTCGGCCTGCCCATGGTCCGCGGACCATGGGAATGTATAAATAGAGCAAGGCTCTAGGTGTAGACGTTAGTTTTTTGGGCATTTCGTTCTGATCTTAAGTATATGGGTTTCTGAAAGTGATATTCGCTCTGAGTCTGTAAGTCCGAGTCGTAGGTGGTAGTAGTAAGAGTAGGCTCTACAGCTATGTGCGTAGAGGCCTGGTAGAGTCCGCAGCTATGTGCGCGGACCCCTGCAGCTGAGTGCGCAGGGTAGGAATTAGATTGTACTGGAACAAGAAGATTAATAAAAGATAAGTGTTTCTGAAATATCGTGCATCTGCTTGTAGATCTGTGTGTTTATTCTTCTGTTATGGTTTTATGCATCTCTTTAAGGCTTATGTTTGCGCGCACTTGTTACGAATATTAAATGATTGCTAAAGACTACTGAATTAAGTCAAATCTATAATAAAACATACTAAGGGTAAGGGATCTAGAAAGCGCCTCTTCGTTCTTGCTACAAGGGCCACGCAAAGGTTGGATAGCTGCCCGAACAGTACAAGTACGAACGATCGGTTTGCAACCTTTCTAGACCTCATCAAGACATCCCTAGGGTGTGGAAACCTAGTTCCAACACCGTCCCATACTACCTCGGTGAGACCTCAGTCTGCGCTCTGCGGACTATTGCCGAAAGGGCCAGTAGTTTCGAGATTTGTTTCGCTAAACACTTCTGAACCTGGGTCAGGCCCCAATAAGCCAATAGTTTTGAAGTTGAGGTTGCTGGTTTTGTTGTGGAAATTGTTGTGGAAATGGTAGTGAAAGTTGAGGATTCTAATTTTGAAGTTGTGGTTGCTGATTTTGTTGTAGAATTTGTGGGGGAGGATAATTCTGATATGATGGAGGATATTGATAGTATTGAGAGAATCTTCCATAAGGATTTTGTATTCCTTGAGCCCAAGGTTGAGATTGAGATTGAGGTTGAGGCCAAGGTTGCTGCCAATAATTCCAATTTGGTGGGGGCTGAATATACATTTGATTTTTAAATCCCTGATTTTGTGGCCCCTGCCAAGGTCTTTTAGAGACAAAGCAAAGAGATTCTGCTGGATTTGGAATTGTTTCTTCTTGAAAAATAACATTAAGACCTGGAATTGAAGGACAACCCTTGGTCTCATGGTTTTCTGAACAAATCACAAAAGTCTCTATGATTTTTGCATCCAAGGGGCATTCTCTTAAAGCGTGTTTTTTTTTCTGCATTTGGGACATAAACTAGCTAAAGCATCAGCCTCTTTTGTAATTTAAGGGTGTCTATTTGTTCACTAAGGCTCCCTAGAATATCTGCTTTGCATTCATCAAGCATATTCCCAATTTCTACCCTATTCACTGATCCAGTTGCAGATTTATTCACTCTAACCAGAGAAGGATCTCTTGGACCTTTCCCAGTTTTGGATTTTCCTCTTGAGAGATGAACACATAATTCTCCTATGTCACTTAATGGGAGTTGAGAGATATCTCCCTTCCCCATCTTATTAAGGATATCTATCCACTCATCGCTAATGGATTTTAATAGAAGAGCTTTTAAGGTATCTTCATCTAAGTTATCCATCTTTTCTCTTTTCAAGTTATAGTTGAATCTCTCAATTAACTCCTCTAAATTTTCATCCTCTCTTTGCATCATTTTGAACACTTCATCCTTGTGATTGATGGGCATGCAATAATCCAAATACCTGTCCAAAAACACTTTCTTCATGTCATTCCATGTTCTAATGGACTGAGTGACCAACCCCATGAACCACTTTAAAGCAATTCATTTCAACGTTGAAGGAAACAACTTAAGTTTTTGAGAGTCCTCTAAATAATCATAAGTTCTGCACAAGACTTCAAATTCAAATAAAAATGTTTCAGGGTCTTCACTTTTTAACCCATGGAAATTTGGGAGGACAGAAGGTGAGATATTTTTCATTGTGCCATTTGTTTCTTAATCAACTATAGGGAATCCAAAAGAATTATCAACTTCCCTATTTCCTCTACCTCCTCCCCCAAACAGTGTGAATTCTCCATCCTCTCCTTCTTCTGCCATTATAGTTTCTTCATAGTCAATATAAGATTCAACCTGCAAGGTTAATTGTTCTTCCTCTGGTTCCTCTATTAATGGTATGTGGGAGAGAGGTTCTACTTCTTCTTCCTCACTAGGTATTCTTAATTCTTCAACTAAAATATGTTCCCCTGTGGAGGTGAAAAAGGCTACTCCTTCTGTTGGAGATCCAAGATTTTTCTCCTCTAAGACTGCCTCAGTAGATGAAGTAGGAGATCCTCTTGATTGAATTTCTGACCTTAGAACTCTAGGAGGTCTATGGCTACGAGTATGAGCTTGAGATGGAGGTGTAAATCTTCTTAGTCTTGGTGGAGTAGGTGGTGTTATAGGATTTGAACTCCTGCCTCTAGCTATAAATCTACCCCTAGAGTCTCTTTCTCTACGCATATCATTTTTTTTTTTATGTAAGAGATGTGGTTACCTAATTTACACTTCCCCGACAACGGCGCCAAAATGTTTAGTCAATTTAGTGTCCTAAATTTCTTGCATAAATTATCAACCGAGGTTTGTAAGTTGATGAAGTGTAGTGCACTATATGTGCTTAGTTAACCTTTCTTACTTCGTTGTTTTGTATTTTATATTGTTTTGGGGGTTTCTGTTCTTTGATTCCTAATGATGTACAATCTGAACTATGAGAAACTTAAATGAATCTAATGGATTTTTTTTAAAGGAAAAAATGTTCCTAAGTTAATCTAACTTCCTAAAGGTGAACCAAGAGCTGAAGCTAGTCAAAATCTAATTTAAAGAAAGGAAAAATAGAGCATCTATCCTATCTCATCATTAATCCTAAGTCATGAATCTATTTCTTAAAATTAAGGGTGAAGTTGTAATGCATGTTGAAATAAATACAGAGAATGAAATCAACTAAAGTACTTCTAGTTACTCTAGCCTTCAATTTTGAAAGATAACCTTCTTGAGATGGGATACAAGCAACTTTCTGTACTTTATGATCTAGAGAACTCAATGAAACATGCAGAAGGTAACTGATTGATTTCAACCATTGTGTGAAGTGAATGTTTAACCATTTAGTTTAGGATGAGTATCAACTTGAAATGGTGTTCAAAAACATTCATTAACACAGAGGATTGACAAATTTGTCCTAGGAAATAAATAACAAAACAATGAGTAAGCTAGACAACAGTGCATTCTTATTACTTCAACCTTACTATGTTTATAAACAAAATCGTTTCCTTTCATGAAATATGTTCGAAGAACAAGACTACGCAATTGAGTTTTAACATTATGCTATTGATCAAAACTAAAATAAATCAACCTAAGTTAGAAAAACTGCTAAAAGAAAAGTAATGAAATTAAAACTAAACAGAAAACGAATGGAAATAAAACCTCCTTCAATGCAGGGGCCCTCTGCAACTGACTTGGTTGAGCTATTAACTAATTAAAAGTGATCTCTTAAACGATCATTGGTCAACACATGACTTATGTTATAGAAAAGAACGAAGTCCAAAATATAGAGCTGAAAGTCTGAACTTAATACATAAAATTCTCCGAACCCCCCTGGGTTTTGTACAACCAATATTTAAAAGGAAATAATCATAACTGTCTTTGAGGAAAACTAGCTACAGGTGGCTCATGCGTATTACAAAAAAACTATGTAAACGTCTAATCAGCTACAGGTGGTTTAAATTCGAGCAAAATGTTTGCAACAGAACCGTTAACACAGGTGGCTGATCCGAGTTAATGCTTGCAACAGAACTGTTAGATTTATTGATTAACCACAAAAGAGTAGATGAAGAGTCATATTGCTTCCGGGTATCATATGTTTGACTCCACCTTTGACTACGATCTTGAGCTTGCTTTCTTGTCGATCTGGGCTAAGTGAATAGGATAGAATCCATGTGAAGACGATTCTAGAGATACCCATGTGGCCAAATTCTTCATTTGACACCTAGAACCTGCCAGACCATGGAAGTAGCCACGGAATACACAGTTAGTTGCAGAATAGGCGACGTTATGTAGCTAATTTGCAAAAATTTATTCAAATAGAAAAAACATAAAAATATAACATGTCAATCATTTAATGCCTTCCTTAAGACAAAAACTATCATTTATCATTGATTGGGATATGTAATTTTATGGAAAAGCAAGGGAAAAAGGTGAGAAAAGATGTCAAGGAGAGGGTAATTTTGAGGTTCAACAGTATCTTCATATACCTTTTTGTATATCTTGGACAATTACAATGACGAATATTATTGTGTCTTGGCCTCCACATGATCACATTTTAGCGTACTCAACACAATCACGATGCATAATAAGCACAGTCGCAGTCAAGGCATAAAAATGCGATGATAAGGGTCTCGATGATCCTACAGAGACACACTCTATTTCATATTATGGACATGGTCATAATCTCAGCACAGCGTTTGATGAAGATATAATTACGAAGTCATAATCATAATAAAAGATCTTGGTGCAGCTTCAGTATATAGAGTTTGGTGGTACAGTGATTATCTCTGTCTTATCACTCCAAAATTTCCAAGGGTTGTTAAATGTGTTAAAAGGAAATATCAAAGGTAACTACAAACCTACTTTGGAGCTTAGGATCTAGCCTTCCTAAACTCAGAGAGGGCTCTCTCTATATGATTTAACTTTGTTTATTTTAATGGATTTTAGGCTAGTTATGTTTGATTGATTTGGTTTGATTTTGATTTGTTGGTGGAATTACTGATTTAGATGGATAGGTGCCTGTCTATTTTCCATTGGGCTATGGAGTCAATATATCAAGAAAACATAACATAAACCAATTATAAAAGCAGTGTTACAGGGCAAGGTAACTGAGCAACAATAGATCTTTAGGGCTGAGATGGTGAAATGAGTTTCAATCGGGATCAAGGAGCAGTTAAGGATTCCTTAAACTGGATAATGAAGGAAAATGAAGGAGGTCAATCGGGATTAGAGGGAAATTAAGGATCCTTTAAACCAGATATCAGAAGAAAACATAAAAATGAATAACAGTTCAAAACAGAGTGTACTTAAACAAATTTTGCAATAACATCCTTGTTATACCATTCAAATTTAGAAGAAAAACATTCAAGTTTATGGAATACTTTAGAAAAGAACATGAACAATTGAAATATACTTCACTGAAGTGGCTCAACTCATGACTCCTGCGAAGAAATGCTTCTATTATTTGTCTTGTCTGTCAACTAAAAAAGTACAGTAAACCCTCAGGTTGTAGATGAGTTCAACTATAGAAATATTCAGATCTCCACCCTCAATACTTCGAATTATGAAGTATTTATACAAAAACTATTACAAAATATCCTAAAATCGATTTAGGAATATTTCAAGGAAAATGAAATATCTTCATGCAAGAAGATAGAGATAACTATCTAACTAATGCAAGTTGTCCCTGCTTATTTGGCTTTGTTGTTTCCTTTCACTGATATTTTTTTGCTTTATCTCTTTTGTTGTTTGCTTTACGCTGGCTATCTCTTTTTTTGTTTAGTGTATTTCATCTGATACTCTTTAAACTCTGTCACTGCTTTACTTTTAATCTTTGAATGCTCTGTTTCTGTTTTAACCTGCATGCTCTATTTTTACCTTGACTGCTCTTTTACCTGTTTTACTTTTACCTATCAAAGTAAATCATTCAGTTTCTCCCAAGCCTCTTCATCTGGTAATTTTATTTTTACCATTCTTCTGTAGATTTCATCAGCTTCTGTGTACTTTGCAAAAGTAGGCTTGTTTATAAAGAGATGTTTTACCTCATGCTGGAGGTAAAAGAGATTCTCAAAAGTCTGATAGAGCACTTTTCCTGTAGGAATTCCTTTCATGGAGGAATTGTTGGACTGTTCTTTGGCCACTTCTCTGATTTTCTTGTCATAATCTTCATGTTTCATCAACCTGTCATTAATCACCAAAGGATTAGGCAGACCTTTCTGCCTCAAAACATCAAATTTGACCATGAACCTGTCTACTGCCAGTTGCATGTTTTGACATTTCTCCTCAAGCTGTATCATCAGATTTCTTTTGGTGATTACTTTCTTCACTTCTAATATGGTCTCTGTTCTGTCAGTTATTCCAAGCTCCTGCAATTCATACTTGTTTTTTGAATTTAGGAACTGGATTACCCTAGAGGCTTCCTCTGGTTTCTTTCCAAGTTCTGCTCTTACCTTTTGAATTGCCTCACTTGCTTCCTTGATCAAATCTATCTGCTCAAAGATAACTTGGATGGATGGCCAAATATCATTAACAAAGTTAATGATATTGGCCCATAATTGTTGCTTTGCTTGGGCTAGTGGCTCTTTCAGTGTCAATTCTTTCTCTAACTTCTGTAACCTTTCATTCAATCTGTTTGACTTCTGTGTTTCATCTTTATGCATGATTTGAACTAGCTTCTTTTCATCCTCTAGACTTTTTATTTGTTCTTTAAGTCTATTTATTTCATTTGTTTGGATGGACATATCCTGCATGGCTTTGATCAGTTTACCTGCTTCATCACTGGGATGAGTTGTTGTTGTTGTTGAATCTATTGCTGATGTAGTGGCTGATGTAGTAACTGTAAGTGTTGTTGTTAATGGAGCTGATGAAGTAGATGGAACTGTTGTAGTAACTGTAGGAACGGTAGTGACAGTAACTACTTCCATGCTGACCTTCTTTTCATGCACCAATTTTTCCATCTTATTCTCCATTTCTTTCACTTGAGTTGTCAACTGAATGATGAGCTTCATCATTTCATCTTTTTGGCCTTCATTCTCCAAAACTTGTTTTGCTTGTGGATGTTCAGTAGGAGGTAATTTCAATTGCTTCTTCAATGCAACAATGTCTTCATTCTTCTTTTTGATAATCTCTTCAGCTGCTTTGATGTTCTTAGGATCATACCCAATCCTTGTGACCAATTCTTCAAGTGTTTTGATTATGTTATCCTTTGCTTGTGAGGATACTTTCTTTAGTTTTAAATATGCTTTGGTATTTTCTAGATAACTTTGTAGTTTTTGTACACTCATAGCTTTGTTGGTCATAGTTGAGTATAGCATTTCTCCTACTTTCTTATGAAACTCAATTTGATATATAGGATGAACATTCTTGGCAAAAACTTCAAATTCTGTCTTTTTATAATCTGTCGTTGTTTTTGGGCCTTGTATTAGTGGTTGTAGAAAGGCCATCTACATATTTCTAGTTTTGTAGTCGAAAACTAAAAATAACCTATTATGATCACTAGGAGTCTGTTTCATATATTAGGCATAGGTTTCAGCTTTCAATGCTTCATTTCTCAATTTGATTTCTTTATATTTCTCCCTTATGTCTTTTTATTTATCTGTTGGTTTGCTTGATGGAGAGATTTCAACATTATGATGCTGCTAAATAATTTTAGTATTAGAGGTTGAAGGCTGATGAGTTTCCTCTAAAACTGCTGGAAGTGCATTTTCTTTAACCACTGTGTCTGTATTAATGACTTCAATTGTCTCAACTATCTCTTCTTGCTCATTTACATGATTTGGTTTGGGCTTCTTCCTATACATTAGTTTGAATTTAGTTTCAATAGTGGTTTGAGCTGAATGTGAACCTTCTTCTCTTGGTCTCTTGAAATTCATATCTTGTAGGGCTGGAGTCTACAAGACACGACTTGTTTCAACCGTTTTCTCCACCTCTTTCAAAATACCCTCCACCTACTCTAATTGGTTGGAGTGCTTCTTAATCTCTGGTTTGGAATCATGGACAAAAGGAGTTAATTTAAACTTGATTCTTAACTTGTTGATAACTCCTAAAGGATCATACTACCATTTGAAACTATCACTGAATTTGAATTCCTGTAAACACTTATTTGCTTGTTGACCAACATTTCTATCGTTGATAATGAAAGGACCAATCTGGTTCTTGATTTTGAACTGTGTTTTCTTCTTAGTTGGTAGAAAATTAACCTCATCTAAATTTAGGATCTACCTGATATATTCTAGTGCAAATAACCTCATGGGAAGGTATTTGGGCAGCTTGTAAGGAGTGATTTGACATCCATACACCCTAATTTTAGTGTGGTTCTGGTACAAATACTAGTCTCTTGTTCTATTGTGCTCTGACAACTGTAATATTTTCTTCATTTCTTCACTAATCCTAGGTTGACTGCTACATGTTGGAAACTAGATGAATAAAGGAGTCAATGAAGTCCTTGTAGGTGAACTCTGTGGAATCTTTTCTGATTAGGGAAGTCCAGAAGACAACTGATTGTGGGTTACCCTCAGTGTCCAGTTTTTGGAGGCTTACTGCAAACCTTTCAGATTGGAAGTATAAGAACATATGAAACAAAATAGATGAATACTTGAACACACCTTCTTCAGGTAATTTAACTAACTGCTCATGGATAGAATCTGATAGGTATTGAGCAAAGTTAAATGTGAAAGCAGGAGGTTGTCCTGGGTAGAAAATGGACAGAAAACCTAGGATTGAAGCATCAACATACTCATCTGTAAAATATCCTAGAATACAAGACAACATTGAAACAATATGTCTTGTTCTTTTTGAAAAAATTGAGGCTAAATAAGGAGGGTTATTCTTTGGGGTTTCAGCAGATGAAGGAAGAAACTTTGGAAGATTTGAAAACGCTTGGGATTGTCAAGCTTTAGATATAACTCAGTGAGGATTTCAATTGACAAAGGGGCTTCATCAGGCTTAGGTTGAATTTGCAACATCTGGTTTATTGATTCTATAGTAATTGTGAACAAAATTTCTTTGCTAGGGGTTACTAGGGCTCTTTCACTGGGCAGATAATGGACTTGACAAAGCCTGATGATTTCTAGAAATTGGAAAGGTTGTGGGAAGATATACTTGGGTAGGTTTGAATCCCAGAGGAGGATATCATCAGCCTGGTCTATGAATTTATCATGGCTCCAGCAGTGGAGCTCAAGGAAGTTGAAATTAGTGATTGTATCACTGATTTTGAAGTCTTTGTCAGCAAGGGGGTTACGTTCAACATCGATTACAGGTGGTTGCAGGGGATTGACATTTATAATACTCTCGAAGGCCATTTAATTTGTTCAATTTAGCAGTTATTACTTTCTTGCTTAAGTACAGGCCTCGACACTTAGGAATACCTGGAAAATGAAGCTTTTAGTATGTAGAAGGGGTTCTGGAAGCAACTGAGGCTTTCTGGCAGTGAAATAGGCTTCAATGGTATTTATAAAGCTTTATGTTGAGTTGGCACTATCTCCTAATGGCGAAAGGCTTGGATTCCGGTGTGAAATCTCTTGAAAACAGTTTAGCAGAGCTCTTTTTGCAAACTTCAATAGAATAATGGTGAAAAGACTGTAAAGGGTAGGTTTATTGCTTTTAACCAATAGTGGTTAAACATATGGGTGTGGGGTTAAATTCAAATGGCAGGGTGGTTTCATCGTACAGTTTGGACGATGGACTAGCGGTTATCGCATGGTGAAACGTAGGTTAGCGGTTTTGGATTGGAGGATGTGATACAATCTGGAGCCACCACGTAGCAAGGGGATGGGTTTGAGAAACTACTCATTTCGCAACCCATCAATGGTGTTAAAGGTTGGGAAATTGGTGGTGCAATATGCTCTATTGGCCATTGGATCTGAGGAATGAAGATTCGACGGATGGACAAAATAGGAGAGGTGAGTCAGGGATTAGATAGGTGGGGCCCAGGGATAAGTTATGTGATGTGTATTAAAATAGAAGTGGGGACCCGAGATAATTAGTGGGGGAATTAATGAAAAATGGGGCTGGGAAAATATATATGCAGGAGTTAATAATTCAGTAACAACATGAGTTAAAAAAGGATATTGGGTAAAGATTTTAAACATGTAAGTGGCTTTTTACATTTTGAAAAGGGGAAATAGTAAAGGGGAATTTACTTCTCTAATGAAAATATACTTTCTTAAATAGGGAAAAGGGTTTTAGTAAGGGAAAATATGTGAAGTAAGGAGAAAAGGTTAAAATGAAGGAAAGGGATATTTTTACAAGGGAAAATGAGTTCGGAAGGAAGTTAGTAACATGAAATGAGCCAATTGATGCTCTCCATGCCTTGTGAAAACTACTTCTGCCTACCCATCATTTATCCTAACATTTTTTCTTCATTTACTGGGTGCATTTGAGCTTGCTGACCCTTTATTTTTCTTTAATAGAAAAACTATCTAATTCTAATCCTATAACTTCCAATGGCTCAGATTAAACTGATAAGCTCATTATTATTCTCTACCTAACTACTGATCTGCCAAGATTAAACAGTTTGGCTAGATCTTTATTCTCTATATATCAGCATGAAATTTAAAGTATGAATGAATCAAGATTAAATTGTTTGATCATCATGGATTGTGGGATTTTGACAAGCTGCACACAATCTTATTTGCAAAAGTAAACTAAGAGTAGTGGCATTTGAATGTGCACACTTTCATGATCTATTTTTATATCTTTTTGGTGGGGTTCATATTTTATCTTCTTTTTTATCCTTTTCTTTTAGGACTTACCCTCTTTACATTTTTTAATATGGGAAAACATTTGCAGAAAGTAAAAGTATGTACAATATTACGAGACTTTACATAGACAATTCAAAATAATGAAGCCTATTATTATAGGAACCTAACAGTGGCTCCACTTGGGGATGGCATCTTCATGTGAGATGTCAAGAAATTTATGATCAGTGGCCTTGGAACTTTGACTGCGCTTTACTCAGAACTGTTTTCTATGATCTCCTTTATTCAAACATATGATGGTATACCTTTTAAATATTAACATTTCATTTTCAGGCTTCAACTTTAGAAGATAATCATCCACTCCAACCTAAACTTTGCTATGGTATTTACAGTGAATAGAGTTGATGAACTACTGATTACTCTGGTGGAAAATAGTGCTTCAGCATTCGACCATTGACTGGTCCACCTTGTAAGTCTGTGCCATCTAATTCTTTAAAGAAAAATGCATTATTGCCTCTGTAACCATAAATAACATATGGGCCTTTCTAGAGAAAGTCAAATTTCCCATGTTTCCCTTTGTCCTCCCTTCTAGAATCCCATTTTAGTACTTGATCACCTATGTAGAAATCCTCTGCTTTAGTTTTCTTATCAAAGATCTTCTTGATTTTTTCTTGAATTACTTGGGATTTGATATAAACTTCTTCCTTGGTTTGTTGCAAATGAATTGTTTGGTTTATCCTCCTTTGGATGTCATTTGGTTCTACTTGCAGCTCTTGAATCATTTTCATCACTGGTACTCCTAATGAGGATGGAAAAACAACATCCATCCCATATACCAATTGATAAGGAGATGTACCAATAGATTTCTTAGTAGTAAGCCTGTCTGCCCATAGGGCATTCACCAACTTTTTGTTCCAGGTTTTCTTGTTATCTTCTAACAGCTTCTTGATGATGTTGACTAGGATTTTGTTTGAAGATTTTTCTAGCCCATTACCTTGAGGGTAATAGGAAGTGCAATGGCCAAAGGTGATGTGGTATTTGTTACAGAAGTCAACCATTTCTTAGATTTGAAAGCACCTGCATTATCAATAATCAGCTTTTGTGGGCATCCAAATCTTGAAAGGATATTGTTTTCAAGGAATGAGATGATGACAAAGTCAATGACTTGTCTAGAAGGGATGGCTTCTATCCACTTAGTAAAGTAGTCAGTCGCTGTCAGAATCCATTTATTTTGGGTTGAGGAGGGTGGGTGAATTTCCCCAATGAATTCTAGATCCCATTGTTGAAAAGGCATTTCTGTTGAGATAGGTTTGAGGGGTAAAGGTAAGAGTTTCTTCTTGCCTTCAAATATTTGGCATTTGTGACAAGAGGTCACATATTTTCTAACATCTGCAAAAATGGTGGGCCAGTAAAAACCTGCCCTTAAAATCTTATCAGCCGTTGTTTTCCAGTATAGGTGTCCCCCACAATCCCCTGCATGAAATTCCTGCATGACTTTGTTAGCTTCATCTTTTAATAAAATAAGATGCCACCATTATCTTTCCAAAATAAAACATTATCTAAGATACAATATTTCATTGCTTTCATTTTTAGGAACCTACTTTTAGTTCTAGATAAAACAGGAGGAGCTTGTAGGTTGAGTAAAACGAAAATAATGTCTGCATACCAGGGTGAATTTGTGAAAGCTTCACTGATTTGTGGAGTCGCCATCTCTTCCTAATCATCTACGGTAGCAATGAAATTTATGTCTAAGGCTCAACAGTTCGATTCAGCCATGAGTTTGCCTAAACCTTGGCCTTTAATCAATTTTGTAAGCTTGATTTCAATGTCATATTCTAGTATGGTGGCAACCCATTTGCCTCCTTTTCCATCAGGCCCATCCTGAGTTAGAATGTCCTTTACCACTGAGTTTGGAACATATGCTATTATGTGAGAGTATAGAATATATACTCTGAAATACTTTATGGCTTTCACTAAATCAAGGGCTTGTTTTTCCATTATATTGTACTTTAGTGTAGCATCTCTCAAAGCTTTACTGAAGAAAGCGATGGGTTGTTCATAACCCTCATCATTCTTTTGCAACAAGACTACTACAATGGTGTTCTCCAAAGAAAATGAAAAAATTATGAAATCTTTGTTAAATTAGGACTTATGAGGACACGTGTTTTAGTAAGGGCTTCTTTGATTGCTTCAAAATACTCTTTAGCCTCTAATGTCCACTTAAGTGTTGAATCCTTTTTTCTTTTTTTTTAACTCAAACGGTTATATTTTTATTGATTTGGAAGTTCTTGGGTCTGATCCCAGCTACAGTTACATTACATACTTCACGCTATTGCTAATTAAATCTGCTTGCTTTTCAGGGCATATGAATATTGCTTTCGTTGTTTACAATAAGGAGTCCTTTCGCCAAAGAGCTGCCTTTGTTTGCCAGCTGATCTGCTTCCCCATTGGATTTTCTGAGAATATGGTAAAACTTGCATGTATTGTAATCTAGCATGACTCTCTGCAACCTGTCCTGAATTTTGTTTAAGCTAGCATTTCTAAAAGGGTTTGCCATCTTCATGCTCTTTATTATTAGTTCTGAGTCTCCAAACACTTGGATATCTTTAGCTCCTTTATCTCTTGCTATGATGCATGCTTTCAGAAGCTCGAGGATCTCTGCTTGGTTGTTAGATTTCTGTCCGAGTCCCCAGCTAAAACAATCTTTTGTTGTCCCATCTGTGTAGTATATGACTCCCCCTGCTCCTGCACTTCCTGGATTACCTTTGGATGCTCCGTCAAAGAAAATAGTGATTAAATTTTGAGTCCGCCACCATTGTTGAAATTTGTCGTCCTCTTCTCTTATGCACCATTCCTGATTTGTCTTTTTTGGAAAGGAGAGCTGCTTGTGGGGATGAGGCTCTAGCATACCAAGCCATTGTTTTTCTTCAGGCATTAACAGAAAGTCTTCTTTGAAATACTGCTGCTGAGCTGCTTCCAGTAGAAAAGATTTGGCTTTTGATGCTACTTTCAATGGAGTGTGGCTTATTTCTTTAAAAATCTGTTGATTTCGAGCTAACCATAGCTGCCAGCATACAAACTTTGGGATAGCTATCCATATTTTTTTCCAGAACGATTTGGAGGGGATGCAATGAGGGTAAATTCTATTCCAGTTGGCATATAAATCTGCTACATTGATTTGAGGAGGAATAGTAATCTGAAAATTTTGTAATATATAGCTCCATACCTGTTTTGCAAAGTTACATTCCAGGAAAAGATGCTGAGCTGTTTCTAGATTGCTGTTGCAAAGTGCACATCTGTGTGGTCCTGCTATATTCCTTTTAGCCAAGTTGTCACCTGTTAAAAGTTTGTTATGAGCTAGGGTCCAGAAAAAGAAGTTTACCTTCGGAAGTGCTAAAGGATCCCATACATTCTTCCAAAAGGCCGAGTTTTCTCTGCTGTTATTTGAGGCCTGTAGGACTCTATATCCTGCTGTTGTAGTGTAAATTCCGGTCTGGCCCCACCCCCATTTGTCTTTCATGGCTCTGTTGATGGGCGCTGCTTCCTCCAGCCTATCTTCAAGCAAGGTTTGTTGATGAGTTAACCTCTCTGGAACTCCATGAAAGTCCCATCCAACCCAGTCCCCTCGTTCATCCCACTTTGACAATTCAAAAACAGTATTGACTCCTGCCTACATCAACCAGTCCCTTAGGTTGCCTATATCCTCATTGTCCCTCAAGGGTTCTTTCCCCATGATTCTGTCATTCCATAAATGGGTGTTCTTGCCATTGCCCGGGATCTTGTAGACATGTTTGATGAAAAACTTACTGCTCTTGCAACAAAGTTTCCATACCTGCGTACTATTGACTGTATTTGCGTTCTGTAGATTGCTGAGATTTTTGTTGGGACTGTATTTAGTCCTCAGTATTTCACTGACCGGGTGTGTGGGTTCGTGTAACAGTTTCCAAAGGATCTTTCCTCCCAGAGCTAAGTTTATGAGGGCTGGGTCTCTGATTTGCAACCCTCCATCTGCCTGTGTTTTTTTTACCACATCCCATTTCACCAAATGAATTTTCTTTTCATTTCCCTTTCCTCCCTGCCACAAAAAATCTCTGAGTAATTTGGAAATTTGTTCTGTAACGTTTCTTGGAGCAAATAGGAATGTTGCCTGGTATATTGGAAGCGCTGAGAGTACTGCTTTAATTAAGATTACCTTTCCTCCCTTCGTCAGCCAGTGACCTCCCCACACTGCGATTTTGGCTTTTATTTTCGATATTAAATCGCTCCACAACGATCTTCTGTTTGTTCCTGATGAAATGCGGAGGCCTAAATACCTGAAACTGTCCCAGTTTACCTGTCCTTTAAATCCTAGAATCGTGGTAATGTCTGATAGCTCCCTCTGCTCTATATTCCAGCTATAAACCTCTGTTTTATTTTCGTTTATTAACGCCCCAGAGACTCTGCAGTATTTGTTAAGGGTGGCGTTTATGGATCTGGCAATTCTTGTGGTTGCTCCTGCTAATAGAATTGTGTCATCAGCAAATAACGCGTGGTTCTGTCCTTCTGCTCCGTGGAATGCCTTAAGGCCCGGAATGTTGCCTCTTGTTTTTTCTTCTGCAAGTTTTCGGCTTAGCGACTCTGCCATGAGGATATACAGTGACGGGGATAGGGGGCATCCCTGTCTGATGCCCCTCTGCGCTTGAAAGAAGTTCGTGGGACGCCCGTTGACTAGCGGGGCGATCCAAGGATTTCCTATACATGCCTTAATCAAATTTATGAATTGCTGCGAGAACCCAAACGCCAACAGAACTTTGCAAATGAAGGTGCGATCCACTCTGTCGAATGCGGAGGCCATATCTAACTTGACCAGCATGCCCTTTTCCTTGCGCTGTTTGCTTGAATGTATAATCTCTTGAACCTGTATTACGTTATCCGTAATATTTCTGCCTTCCACAAATCCGCCTTGAGAAGGTGAGATCAATTTGTTTAGCAGTGGCTTGATCCTGTTAGCGATCAACTTTGCCAAGATTTTGTATGAGGCATTACACAGCGAGATCGGGCGAAACCTGGCGAATGTCTCCGGATTGGTCTCTTTGGGGATTAGTGCGAGGTATGTAGAATTTGTTCCTCCGCCTACCTTAGCCTTTTCCATAAATCTGCTAATCATTTTGAATAGATCCAGTTTAATGATTTGCCAGCACGCCTTATAGAAATGGATTGAAAATCCATCGGGTCCGGGTGCCTTGTCTGCATCCATGGCCCAGACAACTTTAGTGATTTCTTCCTCCGTGGCTGGCCTGCACAATTCTGCGTTTTCTTCATAGCTAATCAGGTTTGGAATATTAGTCATAAAGTCCACGATTTCTTCATCGTTACTGTGATTTTCTTTCCTGTATAGGTTCCTGAAATAGTTTTCTGCAGCTGCCTTGATCTGGTGGTAACTATTGCATACCCTGCCCTCTGGAGTTTTAATCTCTGCTATATGATTCCTGATCGCTCTCGCTCTGTATTTTCGGTGAAAGTATGAAGTGTTTTTGTCCCCGGCCTTCAACCACAAGCTCCTGGATTTTAAACGCCAGTATTCCTCCTCCTTTCTGAAGGTATGGTGCGCAGAACATTGGGCTTTTGTTTCTTTTTCCAATAGATCTGCGGTTATATCAATATTTTCCATCTCTGTTTGCAGGTTTTGGAGTGCCTGGACTGACTCCTTTCTTTGCTCGGTAGGGGTATGTACTGGCTTTTTTACCCAGTTCTTCAGCACTAATTTGGTGGCCTTTAACTTCTGCTCCCAGACGTAGCTTGGGGATCCCGATACTGGTTTGCCCCAGGCTGCCTTTACTGTCTCTTCGAATCCTTCCTTCTCAATCCATAGTGGGCTGAATCGGAAAGGAATGGGTCCTAAGTCTTTTTCATCTTCTAGAAGGAGTTGAATGGGTTTGTGATCCGAGGCAAACTTGGCTAAAATTTTTGTTGTTATAATTTTTTTCTTCATCATTATGGAACCTTGGACCATGAATCTGTCTAGCCGCGCTGATATGTGATCAGATCCCAGTCTATTGTTGGTCCAAGTGAAAAGACCTCTGATGGGGTTGAAGTCCAGGAGGTCCCAGCGCTGGAAGAGTTCCTCCACTTGATCAAGCATGGGATCTCTGTTATTTGTCCCTCCTCTTTTTTCTTTAGCTTTCATAATAATGTTTAGATCCCCTGCTATGATAATGTTACTGGGGGAAGTCTGTTCTAGATAGGCTGATAGAGAGCTCCAACATTCTCTCTTTTCCTGATAAGTGACAGGAACATAAAGATTAAAGAGGTTGATGTTTAACTTACTTGCTTTGTGCATTAATTCAGTTTGTATCCAATGCTGCGTTTCCTTGTGATTATCCAGCTGGAAAAGGTCATCATTCCAGAGTGTTGCCAGTCCTCCTGATGTGCCCCTTGAGCTGACCGCTTTGCCTGCTTTTTTGTTCCACTTTGAGCTACTAATCTCTAGAAGGGCATGCCCTTCTATTTTAGTCTCTTGGAGCAAGAGTATGTCTGAGGGTTCTGCTTTCATAAGATCCTTGACTGCCTCTATTTTGGAGGGGTTCCCCAGACCTCTGCAATTCCAAGAGACGATGTTCATTATTTACTTGAAGGGGTGGGTCCTCCCTTGGAGGTCCTTGGTCTGGTGTTTCTCCCAATAGTCATTTCGATGGTGGCTTGGCTTCCTTGCGTTTTAAGTCTCTCTGCCTCCTCCTCCCTTTTTTCTTTGCGAGATTTCCTTCCTGCTTTTTTCGATTGGCGCTCATAAACTTCGTCCTCTGAGGAGCTGGAACTTTCAATTGGTTTTTTCTTTTTTATTATTTCTGCATATGTAGGGTTCAGTGGGCTGCCCAGATTGATCTCCCTATGTATTACTTCTTCTACCTCCTTGTTAGGAATAGAAGTGTCCTCTTGTTCTTCATTCTCCTGTCTTAGGATAGTTTGATTGGCCTGATCCTTATCTGCATCTTTAGGATTTACTTCTGTTTCTTGATTGGCTTTACTGGAGCTAGGGACTTCTTCCGTTGAGCCTTTACCATTTCCTTTTTTTTTGGAGGATGCATTCTTCTGTACAAGGTTCCATTGTTCCCCGTTCTGTTTTTCTGCTTGCTCCTCTGCTCTCTTTTTGCAGTTCTTTGCAAAGTGGCCGTGGCTGTGACAGTATCTGCATTTAAAGGGCAACTGTTCGTAATCTAGCTCCTGAACATACGACCACCCAGCTACTGTAAGCTTGATAGCTTCCGGTAACCCTTCCTCTAAGTCCACTTCTACGCAGATCCGTGCACATGAGTATTGGTCTTTCCTCGCTGCCTGATCTATATATTTTCCCAGGGCGTTGCCTATGGTTTGAAAAGATTTTTGATTCCAGCAATGCAATGGCAAATGGGGCAATCTGACCCAGACCGGGACTGCTGAAGGGATGTCCTGAGTGGGGTCAAAATCTGGTGCCCATTTATTCAAATATAGGCCCTGAGGCCCCATAAAATACGGTCCATTCCTAAATATCAAGCCTTTGTCATCAGGGTTTTCAAAGACAAACACGAAGAAACCCTTACCTACGAAATAGCTCTTGACTCCTTCTTTGATGAGGGGCTTCCAGTTCCTTTGTGTCCAATCCTCTACCGACTTAGGAGATGGCCAGAGGCTTGTGAACTGGCCTATGAGGCCTCTTTCCATGAGATTCATTGCGGCTTTGCAGGTTTCTTGTTCAGGTAGAGCAACTGAAGGGATCGAATCCAGCTTTTTCACAAATTTCTTCTGCATTCCTGAGGGCGGCCGCTTTGATCCAGCTGCAATCATTGAACGAAAGGCCATCACCTCCGGAGGCTCTCGGGGGGGATCCGGATCCCCGCTGCCCTCCATTGGATCGGCAGGGGAACGCGAAGGGCGTGCAGAACGCAGAGCGTAAGGGTTGGGGCAGGCTGCTGCAGGCGGGAGCAGCAGGCGCACGCAAATTTTTTTTTAAGTGTTGAATCCTTTTTTAACATGTAATTCAAATATCTAATTAGTTCTGCTAAGTTAGAAATGAATCTTCTAAGAAAATTTATCTTACCTAAGAATGATTGCAATTCTTTAATGTTCCTAGGATGGCTGATGTTTAGGATAGCTTCTATTCTAGTTGGATCAATTCTAATGCCCTCTTTTGAAATTATGTGTCCCAAGAGTTTTCCTTCTTCTAACCGAAAAAAGTGATTTTTTAGGATTTAAGGATATGCCAAACTTTCTGCATTTTATGAATACCTTTCTTAGATGATCTAGATGTTCATTATCTAACTTGGAAAACACTGTGATATCATCTAGGTAAATGACCAAAAACTCATGGATTTATTTTGCAAAGGCTATGTCCATTTCTCTTTGGAATGTTGCCCCAACATTCATCAATCCAAAGGGAATTTTCAAGTACATGAAAGTTCCCCAAGGAGTGGTGAATGTAGTCTTTGCTTGATCTTCGAGCTAGACTAGGATTTGATTGTAACTAGAGAATCCATCAAGTAATGAAATTCTGGATGACCCTACCACCTTCTGGAGAATGTGGTCCATTTTAGGGAGGGGATAGTTATCCTTCAGTGATACTTTGTTCAATTTTTTGAAATCAACACAGAGTCTGATTTCTATTGTTTTCTTTCTAGTGGGGACTAAATTAGAGACCCAATCAAAATATCTAATGGGTTATATGATCTGAGCATCGTACATCCTCTTAAATTCTTTTTCTATTAATGGCATAAGAACAGGGTTAATTCTCCTTAGTTTTTGTTTAAAGGGCTTCTGATTTTCTTTGATGGGTATTTTATGTTGAATAATGCTGGTGTCATAAGACTTGAGGTCTTCATAACTCCAGGCAAAGACATCTTGAAATTCTTTAAACAAGCTAATGTATTTCAGCTTTTCATCTAGGGGTAATGTCTTAGATATCTTGATGAGCTTAGGATTTTCCTCTGTCCCTATGTTGCATTCCTCTATATCTGACCTTAGAGGCTCCATTTTAGGTTTTCTAGCTACATCATTGAAGTCAAAGATGTCTTCTAGTGGGGCTAATCCCTTAGGCAAAAAGTTGTCTTTGAGGTTTAAAACTTCTGATTCATCATTGATTAATTCCTCAATTTCTACATTTTCTAATTGACCTATCTCTAGTTTAGTGAATTTAGTTGGTTCTAACTTATTTACATCATTTACATCTATTTCATTATTTATGGTATAATCTGATGTACAGTCAGTGTCTATATTACCATTTCGAAATTCTCCTTCAGAAATCATAAAATCATGAATTTGATTGTCATGTGAGAAAATTTTCCAATACTTTAAATTATCAGGTATGGTTGGCCTATGTCTTACCTCAACTATGTACTGATGATTTGGTTGGAAGGGCAACCTGCATGTGCTGGCAAAAGTGGCTAAGCTATGAGCTTGCATATTTTGCTTTCTTGGAATAACAACAAAGTCAGTCTCAAGGAAACAATTTATCAAGTCTAGGATGGTTTCTCTGTAGCAGCTAAGTCTAGGGTTATTGGTAATGTACTCTCCCTTGACCTGTTTTATAATGAGTTCTGAGTCTCCCATGATGGAAACTCTTTTAGCTCCAAGTTTTCTTATGATTTGAAGGCCTAGCACTAATGCTTCATATTCTGCCATGTTGTTAGTGCATTTGAAATTTAATCTAAAAGCATGTCCTTCTGAATGATCATTCTCTAAATTGTAAATCCATACACCAACTCCTGCTCCTAATCTATTTACAGAGCCATCAAAATCTAAATGCCATAGAGACTCATGTGTTATGTTTTCACTATCAAGTTCTTTGTGTTTTTCTTCTAAAGTTGTGATTTCGTCTTTGCTATTTTCTGAATTATATAAGATAAATGAGTCCAAATCAGAATGCATGGAATAAATAGGGTAATTCTGTGGTCTTTCTGAACTACTTACCATGTATTTCATCAGGGTCTCCCTATAAAGTTTTCTTTGCTGGCCAAATACAGAAATGGTAGCATATGACATGTCTAATTGCAATGACCCTTGTAACTTTTCTCCCCATGAGCGAGATAACAACATACCATATTTAGGTGGGATATCAGCAACTACTATGTCCACGAGAATACTCTTTGCTGGACACTGGACTAGAGTTACACATAGATCTTTTATAAGGCCAATACATTTGACTTGACTAGAATCAAAGGAAAACAACTCCTTGTTGGGTCTAGTGATATCCAAGTTTAACCTTTCCATGAGTGCTTTAGGTTATGAGATGCTCCTGAATCTAACATAGCATTATGTAGGATTTTGTCATGAACATTTAAGCTAATATAGAATGGAGGGATACCCCCTTGTTGATGTTTGCCATTTACTTTTGGACCAAATAACAACTTAGGTTGATCATCATTAAGGTTTACAGCATCTTCACCTTCCAACATATTCAACCATTTATCTATGGCGTCTGCATCTATCTGGCCATCAAATATTGGAATATCGAAGTTAACTTGTATCTTAAAAGGAGTGGCGCCTCCAAAGTGGCTTCTGGATGAAGGTGCATCGCCTGTGGATAGTTGTCAAAGGATCTGGGGAAAGTTATCCATCATCGCGTTCCTCTGTCGCTCGAGGGCTTCCTCGAGCAATATTTTGGAAGGATCTCTTGCCCCTTTGTCTTTCTTCTCTTCCACCATGGGAGGTCGTCGAGGTTTGCGAGGCCGAACTTGCAAAGTTTCAACCAGTTCGAGCTCTAACTTCTTATACCCTGACCTCGTTGGGGACATGTAAAGAAAAATAGAGAAAGATCATACTGCTCTGATACTACTGATCCAAACTTAAACAGGAACGCAACAAATTACAGATATAACCATAAATACAGAGATGCAAGAGAAATAACACTTCATTTCATTAATATCATAATACTGAAATATGCTTACAAACATAATGGAAATAAACTAGCTTGTGCGATGGTAGCTTATCTCTGAGAAGAGATGTGGCGGCTACATGCCTCTACACTATGTTATAATGAGGCTCAAGAGCCTATTTATTATTGAACAACAAGGGAAAACTCTAAACAACCAAAACCCTAACCCCAGGAGATGGAACACCGAGAGTTTGTAGGCCCTATTGGGATTAGTTGGGAAGCCAACTTCTAGGGGTCGTAACTTGGTCATATTATCTTTGTTTGGCATGTACGATACCTTGTTGGAAAGGAATCTTTGAGTACTATAGGATTTGTGACAGGCCCTCACCCAAGGACCTGAGCATGTTGCGGACCTCAAAAAGATGTCGTTTAGGGAGTCAAAATTGCTTCGGGAGTTCGGGACCCGAAAAAATACTAAAAATAGTAAATGCTTAAATAAACAAGGAAATAGATGAAATCGGCTAGAGGTCTAGGTGGAATAGGCGAGTAGCCACCAATATCCACCTGGATAAAAAACACTCAGGGTAAAACTCACGTGGTGGCATCATTTCATGATAAAAACATAACCATAGTTGTTGTATTAGTTCTGACACGATCGAATAATACTAGCAATTGCCCCAAAAGGTTCAAACAGAGGCTGATAGAATTATTAAATTATGATAATTTCAACGACACATGTACATTTGATCCAATATTTTTAAATTTCAATATCCAAATATTATTAGTCTTTCAAGGGGGAATACAACACCAATTAATCAAAAAACAATTAAACTGCTCAAACTACTTCCACCAGTACATGAAAACTGCAATCTCAGCCCATTAATTGATTAACTTTACTATGAAATTCTACAAGTCAATCTAAAAATAGCACAATCAAATTGAGAATATAGCTTAACTTTCTCAAATAAAGAAAAAGCTTAACTCATTTACCTAGTTGGATCAATGGATAACTATATAAAAATGGATGAAGAGAAAACTTAGCTAACCTGTTTCATTTTAAAATATATTTAATCTAAATTATTAAAATTATAAATATCAAATAATTAAAAATTATATAAGATAAAAATCTCAAATATTTAAATTTAAAACTTATATATATATATATATATATATATATATATATATATAATTTGAATTTGGATGTACATATTAGTGCATATGTCACAGTGTGCATCACTTTGCGATGTATAAGATTTACCATTCAAAATTGTGTGACATAAAAAACATTCAAATGCATCCTCTTGCTAGAAAGATTTTTATTTAGATTGTGGTTTTTTTTTTAAGTTTTGTTATAATGTTAGGGTTCAAGTTTTGTTCATGCTTCAACAATATTTCACACTTTTTTATTCATTTTAAATGGAAGTGTTTAATTTTTCTAATTTTGTTATTTATTTAGTTAAATATCTACTCATTCTAATTTTAATTGTTTATGATTTTATTGATTTAATTAAATATGGATTTATAAAAGATAATTTCATTTTAAATTAATCAAAATTTTGATTAAAAAAAGTTAATTTAAAATTAAAATAAATATTTAAAATAAACAAATTTGATGGTTAAAATAATGTAACTTAAAATTATTGAGGGAAAAAAAAGTAAAAGGATTTTAGTCCAGTGGTTTGGTGAACAATTTGTTTCTTCTTTGGTGGAGAGATAATGTAACTGACCTGTTTATGGTATTTATAAAATAAATAGTTGTATTTGGTTTAATAGTGGCAAATGATGTTTATAAATTACTATTACTCCAAAAATTCTTATTCTGGTTTTAGAAAAACATTTAACACAAACTTGTGGTGAAAAAAAAATTAAACCTAAAATCTTCAATAACAAGTACAGAATATGAAAATGGAGAGGGCTGAGGCTAAATTTGATAGACAATAATCAAATCACTTTATTTAGATGTAGCCTTGTTTTGTTTCTCTGGAGGTCAAAATTTCAACATTTTTAGTAGGTTTTTTTTTACCTGCCATTTTAACTAGTTTTATTGGTAAATTTCTCCTTTTAAATAAAACTAACTTTTTCACATAATTACTGAATTTATGTCAATCTATTACAAATTCCAAGGATATCCATAAATCTTACAGTTAAAAGAAGTCAAACAAATGACCTCTAGTAATCTTTATTAAATTTCTCAAAATCTTGGATAACATAAATATGCCAAATTACAATCAAATTTGAGTTCAAATTTACTCAAACACCTCCACCATTGATCCCACGTAAAGTTTTAATGAAAAACAAAGAAAAAGAGAAGTTCTATAGATAGTAAGTGACGTCAGTTCTCAATTATATTGGAAGGAAAAAGAGTATTTTTGTGCTTATTATGTCAACCAGTGTGTTAGATAGTCGAGGTTGGTTTAATGGTATACAAATTGAGAAAATCAATACTCGCATAATACCCGCAACTTTGGGCCATCTTGTGATGTTGTCGACATTGAATTTGAGTGTAAACACATTGGCTGGAGGAATACCAGGAAATTCGCTCGGACAGTATGAAGTTTGACTTGGATTTGTCACACATGTAGACTATAGAGCTATTGGAAAGATGTCACTAGCACATAGAAAAGGTAGACGCAAATGCCAGGTCACCTGATTCAAAAAGAAGGCCTATTAGCCTAATTAAACCATATGATGTTATGGTTGGTGTCACATTTATAAATAATTATTGGTGGATATAACCACCCTCGTTAGTGGTCCACACCAATTAAATGTTTTAAATGAATTTCTGGCAATGGTTCTCCCCTTCCTGTCGGTCAAATTTCACCGACCACCACTAAATGTGTGTGCTCATGGCATTGGCCACAAATCTGCATACCATTCACCAATTGTACAACCATTTTGTGGACTGGATTGGCATTGTGAGTCAGGATCATGGGTTAATCCCTCGACACCCCTTCTATTTTCTAATAACAGATGTAGGCTTTCTGCATTGCATCACCCATCGTTTTGGGTAATCGAACTCAAGTTTTTCCTTCATAAAATTGGGTAAGCTACTAATGAAACGCTGAATCTTAGCCTTTTATTCTTGCATATAAGGCACATAGCGCAGTAAGGAAGTGAATCGTGACACATATTCATCCATGGTTAAGGTTCCCAATCTCAACTCGTGGAATTCCTTTGCTTTTTCGTCATAATAACGTTCAGTTAGATACTTGTCTTTCAAATGCTTTTGAAATTCATTCTAGGTAACTTGTCCTTGTCAATTTTCCTCACTGTTTTAATTTCTTCTCACCAATAGGTAGCCTTACCTCTTAACTGGTAAACTGCCAATCGAGCCTTCAGTTTATCTGTGTACTCATAAATATGAAAATATTTGCTCATACCAATTAACCAAGCTTCTGATTCCTCCTCAGATTCTCCTTCAAAAAGTGATGGTTTAATCTTTTTGAATTCTCCTTGTAATTTAGATTTCTATCTTTTTGTCTTGCGTTGGTCGGAAACATTGTCTGAGCGTCCTTCTTCGTCTTCCTTGTGTTTTTTTGCTGACTCCGCATTTTCTTCTCCGTGTTGAGTTGTTGGGGTCTTCTCCCCATCTTCAGCATTGGGGTTTGGATGTTTTTGGTTCTATTGATTAGACAAACTTCTGACGATTTTCTCTTGCTCTAGACATAGTCGTTCGTTATCTGTTCTTAAATTTGTCATCTCCGCATGGAGCTATTGTACAGTTTCAAGCAAGACTACATTAGGTTGACGAGATTCCTCACCCAGCTGAATCCAAATATCAGGGTTAGCATTCACATAGTTTGTTCTTGGTGAATTGGGTGGTCCTGGGCTCCTCTGCATTTTGCCCCTTCTTGTGTTGAGGCGATCTCTGTGTTCACATACATGTTTATTTAGTTAAATTAAAGAGATCACATTCACTGCATATACATATATTCTCCCAGAGAGTCTCAGTGTACGAATCTGAGCTCTGATACCATTTGTAACAACTATCAGATAAAAAAAAAAAAAAACTTTTGCATTTACATTTGTGTAATGAGCCAAGTATGATTCATATGCCATGGAGGTGGTGCAGATTTTTATGGCACAAAGTTTAATTAATTCACATATTAAATGACACAATCGGCTGCCCATCTGTCTCTGCCATGCCTTAATGTATCACATGGTTTCCCGCGAGGCATTAGGCCAGTCCTTCAACCTTGGGATGCAGCCCCCTTGTATGCTCTGCTACGTGGCTCGCTCCTCGGCTGCTACATCACATGCATCCGTCCTCTAACTCGCTCCAGCTGCGGCATTTGGAATAGCTCTCGCCCGTTGATTTGGTTAGGGAGATCCAATGGTGAAGAAGGTTTGGGGATTTTCCATCTGCCCAACCCTGTGTCGCTAATCGAACAAGAGTTCATTCGATTTCCGGGGGTGAGGGTTTTGGTCGCTTTGTAACAGTTTCGACCCTGGATTTCTCGAAAGGTCCTGCAACTCTTGTCCATGAAACATGGCTTTGTCTATGCATCTCTCACAAGGAGGTAACCAAGATCCTTACCCTCACTCATTATAGTTTTCTGATGCTATATGCGTTCATGATTTACACTTACAGTCGTTTTCATACATAGGGTTAACGCATGGCTTTTGCTGGCCAAGCTTGGCACCAGGTTCCACAAGCTCAGCGAGGGATGGTGGTTTCCAACACTTTACTAAAGGTAATCCTCAGACTATCAGCTTTTTTATATTCACACTTGAATTATCCGTGCTATTTCTAACCTTATGAATGGTTCTAGGTAAAGCAGGGGACTAGCTCTCAGACGACACTCTTCTAACTCAGGTAAGAAGGCTATTCTTTAATAGTTAATTTGATATGGTTCAATAGTCACACAAGCATTCTTTTGTAGGTTCTAATATGACCATAATGTATCTACAGGTAAGGTATCGCCACTATCAGGACATTTTTGTGATTAAGCTCTGTCGGCCGGATAAGTCGTTCTTGCGGACAAGACCGACCTCCCTAGTATCTAATGATATCTAGCGACAAGCAAACCAAACAAATTCTATCTTTCTCTAAATATGCAATTTATAAATAAAGGCAAACAGGTGTTTTTAGACCTACCTCGGGTCCAGTGCTAGTTTGTGGAAGCCACGCTCCGTTGATCGAAATGAGCCTCCTTGTAAAGAATCTGCAAACACAAACAAGCACACACATTAAATAGCACCTAAAAAACCAATATAATAAAGCATATTTATCATGATGATCAAGGAATTCATGAAACAAACCACATAAGACAATTTGTTGAGAAAAATGAATCTAAGTGTATTAACTTTAATCAAAGAAGAACTTTACAACCTTGGTGCCTTGATGCTGTACAAGCTCCTCCCAGGGTCCAACAAGAATCTCCTCTACTTTGACAAGTTTCACTCTCTTCCCAATGAAGCCAAAAGGTATGTAATCTCTCCTCTCAGGCTCAAATAGGAAGTCTAAATTCCAACAGCATTTACCCTAAAAAATGTTCAGCATTCAACCTCTCTAGCAACCAGCCCAATGCCTCAATTTATAGTGCAGAGGAGGGAAGTTACTAGGTCCACCTTCAAAGGGATAGAGTCCTCCTTCAAAGGGATAAGCTCCTCTCATCAAGGGGTTAGCTCCTTTAGTTATGGGATGCATGAACCACCTAGGAGCGAACCAACCACGTCAAGATTCCTTCTAGAAGCGTCCAGAATTAACCCAAAGTGAGTTTTTAAGAATAAACTTGCACCTTTTTGACTTTCACAGGGGTTCGCACCCACTCCTTTAGAGACAGAGCGGGCAGGTCCGCAGGTAACATGACCAAGGGGTGCGGGACTGCCGGTAATGGTAAGAGAAAGTGCGGAACTGGAGTTTTATTGATTTTTAAAGACTTTCTCTGATTTTTAAGGCTTGACATGAAGAGATGAGGTTTAAGACTTGCAAAGGAGGACAGTATGAGTGGTGATAGACTCACACTGACTGCAAAAAGTCATGGTGACAATATTTTGTGTAACAAGCTCGCATCTCTAGAGTCCTTGTGAACTCATTATCTTCGCGATTTGTCACAGGTGGGAAAATACATCTTCACGAGTTCCTAAGATGATTGTTTGGTTTTTGGGATATCTGAGGAATATTGTTTTGGCGGAAAGTTGTAGCTTAGCTTTACTGTCTTCTTGTTTTATTTTATTAAAGTATGGTGGGAATGGCTTACAATGCCTTCCTCAGGAAATCTCGGCGTGGAAAAACTGTAGATAGGTTTCAGGGTTTTGAAACCCATAAGTCCATGACTATTTTCTTTGTAACTCTGTTTGTAATTCAAAATATACTCTGTTTGTAACTTAAATTATACTCTGGAATGCCGACACTTGAGGTCTGAGAGCTCGAGGGCCTTTCGGCCTTTGCTCCAGTTTGAACACTTGGTAGCTTGTCTTTATCGACTGCTCTGTTTCATTTTCTGAAGAAATATGCATATGCTCTCTATATTTGATTATGTCTTGTTTACACTCGGCTCTATTGCCACTTTACTGGAAGGATGATTTTGATGTTTATAGAACGACTGAGATACAATCTATTGGGAATGCTAAATTATTACTTGCTTCTCCTCCTTGATGTAATTAGTTAAATACTAGCCTTGTCGTTTATTCGATTTTCTTGTTATTTTGAACTGGGATTATGGTTCATCTTTGCCAAGAGAGGAAACTCCTCCATAGGGTTTTACTATTTCCCCTGAGATTCTATAAATGTTCATGCTTATATAGAGAATGATTTTACTGATTTTTACTGGAGTCTATTAATGCTGCATGGCTTCTTAATTCGACAGTTATTACAAATTATAGTATATCTTCTGATTGTCAGAAAGAATAGTTCAAGTATTATTTCATTATGGTGACTGTTCTATAATATTACCTGTGCGTTGTTTTGATAAAAATAACATGCTATAAGCATGTATCTTTCTTCACTAAAGATTAAGCCTTCTGTAATACTAATTGTTACTTGCATGAATATTTTAATTGATTCTAGTCTTATAAACATATATCTTTTTATAAACTAAGGTTAGCTTTCCTTCAGAAGAAATCTATAATACTTATCTGAATTTAATTGTCAGTATGTAAGTCTAGATTGTCTTGGAAAGTCTCTCCTCCCAGCCGCGAGCCTGGCGATTACGTCCAGGCTCTCCCCCGAGCACTTTCTCTCTTTCACCTGGATTATATCCAGCTACATTTGGTGCCTTGGGCCTCAGGACTTCACTGTCCAGCCCAAGTGCCGCACTCTATTTTCACTGTAATCGAGCGACTTCCCACTGGTTTTTCTCCCAGCTCTAGGATAGCCCCCTTTTTCCTTCTTTTCCCCTCTATCTTTCCCTTTCCAGGGTAGGGGTGTAACTGTTTCATGATAACTATTTCTTTTAAATATAGTAAACAATTTATTTTCATTAACATGTCAGAATTCCTAATTAACCATAATTTAGGTAACAAATTGTTCTCTGGCTTTCTAGCCTCAGTCATTGTCATAATGTAAAAGAAATTACTGCAAAAAGATATAAAACTGAATTTAATAACCACAATAATTACTTCATAGAGCCCACGGTGTTATATCAAACAACAAATCCTTATATATAAAACCTTTTATAAATAAAAATCTAAATTTAATAAAAGCAAAGGTCAATCCATCATCAAATCAATATATAAAATACCCTTAAAAATACACTTGTAACAACTCAATAATTTTTTTAATATATTTTGATTAAAATTTTTAAATTATATTTTATTTATTTAAAAAACAAATAAATATTTACCTCACTATATTATTTATTTATAAAAAAATATATGTTTATATTACTTAATTATTAAAAATAAGTAAAATATCCACTCAAACATTTAAAAATTCCTAAAATTATTTAATAAAAATAAAACTTAATCAAACAACACATCCTTATATATAAAACCCTTTATAAACAAAATTCTAAATTGAATAAAATAATTTAATAAAAACAAAGCTCAATCCAACATCAAATCAATATATAAAAAACCCACTAAAAATAAATATGTAACAACCCCATAATTTTTTTATAGGTATATTTTGATTTAAAGTTTTGTAATTATATTTTATTTATTTGAAAACAAATAAATATTTATCTCAAATTTATAAAATAATTTACATCACTATCTTATTTATTTATAAAAATATATATTTTTATATTACTTAATTACTAAAAAAATATCCACTCAAATATTTAAAAATTCATAAAATAATTTAATAAAAATAAAACTTAATCAAACATCAAATCCTTATATATAAAACCTTTTATAAATAAAATTCTAAATTCATTAGAAACAAAGCTTAACCCAACATCAAATCGATATATAAAAAACCCTTTACAAATAAACATGTAACAACCCTCCGAAATAAAAATGTAACGATAACCCTTCGCAATGGATCAGTAACAACCCTACGAAATAAAAATGTAATAATAACCAGTTGCAATGGATCAACAGAAACAACCGTAGACTTCTTTCCGCTCTTTATGATTGACTTTGAACCCCTTCTTTAGGTGTGTCTACTATAAAGTCACTCCAAAGTGTACCGTGGTCCACAAAAATAGATATTATTGAATTCAAAGTTGAAAGGATGTCGCCAGCAACATACCGGACAAGAATGTAAAGTTCAACAATAAACCGCAGAATCCATGGTGATTCGTTTTTTTTAATCTAGATAATCAGTAATCGGTAACTAACTGGTGAGAGAGTTATCCGGAACAGAATCCACGGTGATTCGTTACTAAGGGACTAGTTTCCGTGACAAGGACAATTCCATCTCATCATGCCTGAGAAGCTCTGCTACTATAACTTGCACAAGAGGAGGTCCCCCCATTAGCTTAAACTTGTCTAAGAGAGCTATCTATCTATCGACGTATACTTTCCTTCTACTACAATTTCTTCTTCTTCTGCCGAAAATTTGTTATAATTCTGTCTTCCTCTCAGTATCAATTGCTGGTAACTAAATAACCAAATAAGGAATCAATGACTTGGATATGGGGTTGGTTGAGAAAGCCAGGTTCTTCTGGTTTCACTTCTTCGTCTACAGCCGAGGATGTCACCCAAGGAATTGATGCCACTGGCCTCACTGCCATTGTTACAGGTTTTTCTTCTTCTCCTGTACTTTTTAAGGATACCTTTTCCCAAACTATATATATATATATATATATATATATATATATATATATATATATATATATATATATTATAGATGAAACGCATTCATGCATGCAATTTATGGGCTGCAGAAAAAAATACATGACATATAAGTTCAATTTTATTGGCCTGTAGGAGGGACAAGTGGAATAGGGACAGATACAGTGAGGGTGCTGACCCTGCGAGGTGCACGAGTGATAATGCCTGCCAGAAACATGGAGAGTGGCCACAGGGTGAAAGAAGCCATTCTCAAAGACAATACCAATGCCAAAGTGGATGTCATGGAGCTCGACCTCAGTTCACTTAATTCTGTGCGAAGATTTTCAGCTTCCTTCAAGTCATTGAATCAACCTCTAAATATTCTCATGTAAGCAAATTTTTTTTACTTATATAATTTGTCACATAGATATGTCTGTGCCTCTATCCATGCAATTAGTCTCAATATCATTTCATTTCATATATATATATATATATATATATATATATAAAATGAAATGAAATGATATTGAGACTAAAAATAATCTGCCTGGCAGTAAGGCTCGGAGTCATGCTAAAATTTTACAATAAATTCAATTTTAAACTCTACAAGTACTTAGATTTATACCTGCACGGAATTGTCTTGAGATATTTATCCATTTCTTGGTCTATACGTATTTTTGACCCACAATTCTTCGAAGTGCACCTAAAAAAAACACCTTCGAATAGATCACCTATTTTGTTTTCAATTTTTTATTTTTTTATGCCAAAACTTACAAAAACATGCCTGCCAATTTCTAGTCTTGTTTGGAGTAGCTGTTGATATATGCATTTTTCTGAGTTCTAAGATGAAAAATTGCAATTTTGGGATTGCTGTCTCATTGAGATAGTGCTAATGGGTTGGTTTGGTTGTCTGCGAAGTAATAATGCAGGGATAATGGGATGCCCTTTCCAGCTTTCAGAGGATGGCATAGAGCTTCAATTTGCAACCAATCATTTAGGTAAGCACAAAGAGTGAGTATATACCAAAAGGATCCAAATGTATAATGTTTATTAGAGTTTTATTTGTATTATGCTGGCTATAGGCTCCACAATGGAGCCAAGCTGCTCTGTTCAACTAAATCGTCAATGTAGAACAACTCTTTCCCATCAAGTAATGATAATGTTCCATTCTCTCAGCTCACCATTACTTATTCCAACACAACGCAAATTCCATTTTGTAGGATGCCATGATTTATGTCTTAGTTCTCTAGTATGGGATTAAGTGCCACCTTACGCACAAATTTATAAACATATAAATAGTTTCCAGTAATACCTAACAACGTATCAAAGTACTGACCATCAATACCTTTAAAGCTCGTTACCAGGTTTGGTCATAATTGTCTTTTGCTGTTTCCTACCAGAACTCCATTTCAAAGTTAGACAAAAGATTTATTCAATTTATCTGATAGTGAGCAGTGACCATGGGGCATGTATGAGGTCTCTAGTGCATAAATATACATAGCTACGAGGTTTGACCAAATCTAGAAATTTCCCTCCCCACCTGCACACCTTTGGTTGAAGTTTTGGAAATTTTGAAAGCAGATGAAACTTTGTCTATTTTACTGGATTTTTTTTCAGTCTAAAGTGAACTGACCCGTGTAGCTCTACAGCTTTTCTTCTGCCACTTTGACAAATTTCTAGGGATGTGACAGGTTTTTACAGTTCTCCTCACCTGTTGTGCCTTACACGATCCCCACAACAACAATTATGACAAGTTTTAGGATTACCACAAAATATCTCAGTGATCTTTGTGAAGTTAAGAGACTCAACATGTTGGTTTCTTGAAACTTGGGGAAATGGCTTTGGGAAAGTTAGGTGATTTTTGAAGTGATTTGCAGGTTGAAGTGTGCAATTACAAGAGCTATCAAACAGTTCTTCTCTTCTGGTTGACCTATATTTGAGCATCACATTGTTGAAACCTGAGGAAACAAAAAGGAACATATTTTTCTGGTTAAGCTTCCCAACATAACTGATGCTCATGCTAATAGTAGTGCTATGAAGATACTTTTGTTGAAGTTCCTGCAGATATTCTCCTAATTGAGCTTCCTCTCTTACTCTGGTTGAACGTGATTCGGTGTTTCCACTATAATGTGACACTTCAACACAGATTGTAATGAAAATTTTCCTTTTTTGTTGCTTGGGTAGTGTTACAAAAAGTCTAGAACACACAAAAGTATAAAGTCCCAAGGACCAATGTGAGAGATTTGTATAACTAAGGAAGGCTGCTCACTGTCACTTCAATGATTCTTCCTCTCACTTTAGGCTAGCTCTTCTCTAGCACAATGGGGGTACCTGTAATGTCCCCTATAAATTAATTGTCTATGGAAGGACGAAATGGCCTATCCAACCCCGTAGGCTATAGTCTTGATGAAGGGGAAAACTCTAATTTTCCCATTGCTGTGGCAACATTGTGAAAATGTTGGGTCGGTTGGGGCAAAAAATCCAGAATTGGGGGTGGCATTCACAACCGCTCACATTTGAGAGCCCATGAAGGAATCTATAAATACAAGAGAGTTAGAATCATTTGGGGCATCATTGATTTGGATTAATTGGTCTCTATTTTTCATTGAGCCTCAGGCTCTGAGGGTTTTAAGACCCCTTTCTCTTCCTTGGCTACTTTCGGTGGAGGTGATCCCACCCTACCTAGTCACCCTTTCTCTTATTCTAGCATAGGTTATTGAAGCAATTCTAGTTTGGTTTGAGGATTGACTATTTTCCCTTGTTTTAGTACACAACATATTCTTTAAGACAATTCAGAAGGCAGGTTTCAGTGCTCTCTTCCTTGTGGCAGGTTGGCTTTCCCATAGTAGAGGTGTGAGTATACTTTGGGCAATTTTGGTGGGCATTTTATATAGCACTTCAGGCCTCTTGAGGCTGACTACAGATCTCCTGAGGCATATTTCAGACCGCCCTAAGGTAGACTACGTGTTGTTTTTTGTAGCATCATACATGTGTTCTAGTCTCAATTTGTGTCTAAGAGGCTGAGGAACACAAGTACTCCAAAACCTGGAAAAGGTGTCGCAGGATAAGCTTGCGAAACGCCTCAATTAAATCAATTGATCATTAATTAAAAATTGCCTTAGGAAAATTGATTAATTAATGGGAATTAATTGAGGATGATCGAGAATGCTCTAGAGACTCACATGGATCAAGTCTAAGATGATCTTAGCCATTGATGAGGATCTAATCATGGCCGTTGAAGCTCCTGCGAGAGATTATAAGAGCAGATTGATGGGATGAAGGGAGACATAAGTGAGGGAGCGAATTATGAAAATTTCAAACTGGAATCTATTGCAGCAACTGGAAATTATTCTCCTAATTGTTAATTTAATTTAACAATATATTTGTTGTTTTCTACGACAAATATTGAATAAATCACATTGCAATCTACACAAATAAAACTGCGGAAGAATAAACGCTGAAAGAAATGATAGCACACACACATAAAATTACTGAATAAATCACACTGCAATTTACACAAATAAAACTGTGGAAGAATAAATGCTAGCACAACACATAATATAACACAGTTGTTTTTGGACAAAAGTCCCCGTAAAAACCCAACTTGGGAAAACCGATGCAGCAAATGAGGGTTTTATTATTATGCAGCAGTGAAATAATTTGAGTACATTCTGATGCCAAATACTGGCAATCCTGCAGAGAAAATACTGGCAAAATCTAGTGAGGAATTTTCCTCACCCCACAGGCAAATCTGGGCTCTGACTACATCCCCAATTGAGCCGTCCAAACTGCCTTTGCGCTGGATCTGCGTCACCCTAGCGCAGTCCCTTCTGCGCTTAGTCTGAATCAGCCTCTCCTCAAGTCGTCTAGTTTGCTATTGTTTGGGAAAATGTTTCTCCTGGCCCCTGGAACCTCTGTCCAGCTTCTGGCATTGAAACTCGACTTTCCCTAACAGAATCGAAATTGCCTCTAGAGGCTACTACGCTGCCCCAACGTCAGCCTCTCTATGGATTTTCTGCCTCTTTGCAAATGCACTCACTGGATCTGGAAATCTTCCTCCGGCTTCACTGTCTTTGTCCCTCTCTTATTGCTTCAATCTCTGGCTCTCTCTCCAACAACTGACTGCTGCTACTCTGGAAATTGATTTGCTCATGAAATCGAACCTCTCAAGTGTTTTTTCCATCACCACATCGACTTCCTCTTATAATCCTATGTTCGAGCACCAACGACCAATATTAAAACTTAATCAATGGCTAGGATCATCTCTGAAATCTATTCGTGTGAGTTTCTAGATGATTCTCACCTTGACTTAATTAATACTGATTAATTAACCATATTTCCTATGTTTAGACTTAGGAAATATTTAAAAACTTGTTGGACACCTAATCCTCAATGGGTTAGTGTGGAAGCCGAATAGACAAAAGGAGTCCAAGAGACATTGGGATGTGGAACCCAACAGTCACAATATGTACTATAAATGTAAATCATTTGTTAATAAAAATGTACTCTCATGTTTTATCCTTCAGATTCCTCTGTTGCCCATGTGTGTTTAACATGGTATTAGAGTGGGCGAATTCCTGCCCTGCTCAAGTGTGAGCCACTATGTCTATGTGGCCTTTCTTTGCGTGTCATTCTGGTCGCTGCTCATGATATGTGGGATGTATGCATTGAATTGTGTTGGAGGCTGTGAATTTGGTTGAAAACATTGAAAGCTTAGACACTGCATTCATTTCAATCAACTGCATTGAGTTTTGTATGCTGGTGTTTGAAGAGTTACTTAGAATAAAGTGATGAAATAATGAATTGCAGGATTTGTTCTTATAAAATTGATTTGGAATAAAATCTCAAGACCCAAAAACGTTGTTTTTTGAGTTCCCTGTTGTATTAAAAAGTTGTCTACCGCTTTGCAGTGCTATGGAAGATTTAAAATTTGGGTCTTTGCTGCCTTGAAATGGTTTATTTATTACTGCTGCAAACTATATGCATGTGTCCTTGCTGAGAGACCCATCGTTGAAACCTCAAGCTTCCCATATAATACGCTGCCCATCTGACAGAATTCAGTTTCTAATATATACACTGCTCCTTGCTCTAATACGCAGCCAGCTCTCATATAATCTGTGGTATCTGTCATATACGTTTTATTCTCTCTGAAATGGTCCACCCTCCAAACCGTTATGCTCGGTGATATCGCTGGTTTGACTTGCTGGAATGGAATTGCTGGTGGTATGACTCTGTTCCTCTGCCATCTTTTCATGTCAGACAACTACGCTGCCCACTGTCCGCTAGCATAATAGTTATACTGTTCGCCTCCTCTACTTGCAGAAAATGTCAGCACGAACGTTCCTGGTATCATTTGTCTTTCTGCCTGCCTAATGACTGGATCTCTGCCCATATATTCTGTGGATTCTCTGCCCTGTAATCAATCATAATTCATCTGCTATACAAAGGGACCGTTGCAAGCCTTCGATTACTGACAGTGCCTGGAATCACTCTCCTTTGAATGACTGTGCGTTGAATGTCGTCAAGCCGCTGAAGCAATCCTGAATATCCCGCATTTGGTGAGTGTTATGAGTATGGTGTTGATGCATTAGCCTTATTGTCTACTATGTATCATATTCCAAAAATACGTCTTCCACCACCGTTCGTAGAAGTCGAACTCAAGGGAAGGAGCTGAATCCCATTGAAATTTCAGGAGTCCGAATGTTCTTTCTTATGCCTAAAGAGAGTCGTGTTCAACAAAACCTAGCCGCTGTTCTTTCCTAGAGATTAGAGGCCGAGTTAATATCAAAAGAAGTAGTTTGAACACCAGGGCCAAATTGTTCTAAGCGTTGTCAATAGATTCATGGGTTGTATTCATATGGCTGGAGGTACGGAACGTGAAGTTCTGTGGCAGTGATACCCCAACTATTTGATGCTGACTAAGTGAACCTCCTAACTGAAGGTCGAACCTTGTGGGAAGAGTTGTGTTCCTTTGCTCTGGGAGACTGAGATTCTTGCTCTGTCACCTGAACATATTGGGGAGAAGGTCGCATTATTTTTGGAACATCAATGACTGTCACGAATGTTGAATTGATTGCACCCTATGGAAAGAGCTGAATACTTGTTTAAAGGTTGCTAAATCAATGTCAGAAAAATTCATGTATCACTGGGCTGCGTGTTACTTGAAGTCTGGAGCGTATGGACTGTAGGATGTGAAATATTGTCACAAGCAGAGCCGCAGGACATTTAGGGATACTTCCAGAAATTTCTGATGCTAGAGAAGGGACGTCGTTTTTAGAAGGCCGAGGATAAGTCGCGAAATTGCCATACGCTAGGACGCTGGGCTGAGGAAAGCCATTCATTTAAGCCGAAATTTATTATTCGAGTAAGCCAGGCACTGATTGCAGTCATCCTCATTTGGGCAGATCAAGTTTTGAGACGGGTTTCTCTGTGCATGGCTTGATGGACAAGTTCCCTTGTACATGGTTCGATGGTGTGAGCAATGTCCAAATTGAGGGTGTAAGGGTCTTAATCCACTAAAACCTGCTGCCACATATGAATGCTTGCTAAAATTCTGAACAAATTCTGTGTACGTTGTCGCTTTCAAAGACTAGACGCATGTAGTGTGATTGTTGGAGATCAAATACTTCACTGGTATAAGAATTGATGCTATCGTTCTGTAACGAATGATGCAACTATGCATTTAATTCGTGAAGCAATAACCTTCTTGAACGAATTATTATTTTCTGGGTAAGTCAATTTGCTTAATCCAGAGACAACATTCGATTGTCAGAGATCACTGGGATTGCACAAATCTGGGTGTGAATTCCTCTGCTAATTTCAGAAAGGTTGGGTTGCTGGACGTGCATCTTCAACCGTGGTTGTAGTAGGCATTGTAAAGCAGAGGTGAGGAGGCCGTGTTTATCAGTCTTTCCCAAAGTGTATGCGTTGCGTATGATTCGTTCAAGGAGGTTGCTTATGGTAAGACAATGTATGGTGTGAAAACGGTGATGATTCGATCCATTTCTTTGGCGTTAACTATATTCCGTGATTGCAAATAATGTGACAACAACATTTCATTCCATGTGGGCCACGAAAAATGGTTTTAAATGCATCCCTTCCCGATGAAGAAATGGAAGCGTGAGAGGTTTTGAATCCAGAGTGCAAAGCATTGTTCATTTTCTATTCTTGTCAGGTTTTATATATTAAGAAATTTGCCTCTTAAAATCCCGTGGTTGCTCTTCAATCTGGCATATGCGTTGGTCATTTTTCTTGTCGATTCATGCTCCTTATGTGGCGTTGATTACTTTATGTTATTTCAAATGTGTTGGAATATGAAGCTTATATAACCAAACACAACTGAAATCGAGAGCCATCACTATTTTTGAAGACAATTGCAATCTGTTGTAAAATCCAATTGTATTGACATATTGCGAGTGAGTGTTGATTTTTCTCTACAAGTTCATAGTTGTGATCAGTGTAATTTTGACAATGAATAAAATAGCCAGAATTGGTGAAGTATTGGAGTTCTTAGAAACTCTGATACATTCCTCCGATCATGGTATAGTAAGAATAAGCAAAGCTTCTCTTGTTGACATTAGAACTTGTTTGCATAATGTACAAGAGAATATTGATTTTTTGCAGTTTGAGACAAAGCTATAGCAGCAGTGGAGTCATCATTCTGAACCTGTTTCAGTTCAGAAGATTGAAACAGACTCCCATAAACAGCAAGACAATAATGTTACAGTTCATTCAGATTTAGTACCCCATAAAGCAGCAGTTGTACATGCAGATGTAGAAACTCAGTCTGCACCTCCCAAGCCCATCATCAGACCTTGGGAACAACTTGTCCACAACAAGCACATAACTGGTCTTGGATATGACAAGGACTTGTCCTTTCATATTTCAGACTACTCAAAGCCAATTCAATTTCAAACTGTTGGATTTCTTGAGGATGATTCATCTTCACCTGTTCTTCATGACAGTTCACCTCCAGCTGTTCCAAACTCTGCTCCTCTTCCATAGCAACAACAACAACAACAACATCAGATTGTGAAATGCCAACACTGTGACCGAGTTGGCCATTTGAAAGATCACTGTTTTGATCTTCATCCATGTAAGCACTGTCATAAAACCAGTCATTCTTCACACAGATGCTTCAGAAATAAACGTCCTGCAAGAACAAAGATTCATCTTGGATGGATCGCTTCTTGGCAATGGGCATCAACAACCAAGAAGATATTCCAAACACATGTCAGAACTTGTTCCAGAGTATTGAACAGTCTTGCAGTTGAGTTTTCTCCATCATCTCACCTTGTATCTGACAGGGGGGGAAATGATGGTCATCTACAAGCTTCAAAGCCACATCAAGCGAGCTTGAGCCACAACCTGCCACACCAGTTTCAGAGTTGTAGCCAGAGACAAAGATGCCCATGAACATGCCTTCAGTTGGTAATCTGGGACACTTCCCCTAGCAGAAGACTCTAGCTTCTTGCCAGTTTCGGAAGAATTCCAGGAACAAAATTGAGAACACTTCCTCTAGCAGAAGACTCCAGCTTCTTGCCAGTTTTGGAAGAGTTCCAGGAATTGCATTAAGCATTCCAGTGTTGTTGGTCATCCTTAAACCATCACAGGTTGAGACTTCCCTTTTCAGGTTGAAGTTCTCCCTTTTATGCGGGGTGAGACCTCCCTTTCATGGTTGAAGGTTTTCCTCTTCAAAACAATAGGAGCACTTCCTCCAGCAGACGACTTCAGCTTCTTGCCAGTTTTGGAAGAGTTCCAGGAACTGTACTAAGCGTTCCAGTGTTGGTGGTCATCCTTAAACCACCACCTTTTATACCAACATTTCAGAGAGCACATTCAGCCTAGTGCTGCCATGCATTTTTGCACATTTTGTATTACAGCTCTCTTCTTGGACTCATACATAACCCTTCGGATTAAGGGGGGGAATGTTGGACACCTAATCCTCAATGGGTTAGTGTGGAAGCCGAATAGACAAAAGGAGTCCAAGAGACCTTGGGATGTGGAACTCAACGGTCACAATATGTACTATAAATGTAAATCATTTGTTAATAAAAATGTACTCTCATGTTTTATCCTTCAGATTCCTTTGTTGCCCATGTGTGTTTAACAAAACTGGTTAATAATCTAATTAAGTCATTTCTAGGCGGAATTTCCATAGAGATCTCATGTATTCTAGTCTCTCCACAAAATTTCAAGTCTAGAACACATCTGATGCTACAAAAACTAACACGAATTATCCAGGCAGTGCGAATTTCCTAGTGCACAGTGGTTCAGTGAGGGAAGAATTCGAGCCAATGGAGGAGCATCAATGATTGAGGGAAAAACCTGAGGATTACGAAGAGTTTTTCTGTTAGATTCTAGTGCTAGAGTGGCAGGAAAGAGAGGCCTCATTATTCCACAGTGAGGCTACACAAGGGCTATCCAGAAGCTTCAGAGGGCCACTTTAATTTAGTTGGAGAAGAGGTCGATTTAGTTGTTGGAGGCTGGGATTATCATCTAGAGACCAAGTGAACCACTTCTAGAGGAAGCGACAAGATGAGAGGTCGATTTCGTAGTAGTTTCAGAGGCAGTGTGTATAGGCCTGCACAAGCATTGCACGAAGGTTGCGTAGGGTTACTTCGTGTGAGCCCAGATCGAGCAAGTTTGGAGCCAGATCATTTTTGGAGTGAGGAAGTTAATCTCACAGATATTTTGGCTAGTATATTTGTAGGAGGATAGCTAGTTGGGCATCTAGATATTGTACTCTCCATTTTTGCTGCATAATAATAAAAATAAACCCTTATCTGCTGCACCAATTTTCCCTCTGCGGTTTTTCCGGGGACGTTAGTCCAAAATTTGTGTCGATTTTTATTGTGTGTCTGCGTGTGTGTGTGTGTGTCAATTTCTCAATATTTTTATGGTGAAGATTGCAGTTGTGATTTATTTGTTAATTTTCGTAAACAATTAAACTGCTAACAATTAGAAGAATAAACTCCAATAATTGCAATCAAGGAATTTTCACATGGTATCAGAGCCAAGTTCAATCATATTTGAAGGAGTGAGGTTGTGTAGTATCAGTGGTCGATCTAAAGCACTTTCTCCATATCTGTGCAAGCTAGCCTAGCAGTGTGTATAGTACAAAGGCAAAGTTCAATTTCTAGATCCAGATTGGTGGAAAAGTGTGAAATGCCTCATATTTTTAGCAACTAACAATGGATTTTACGAAAAGAGGGTTCTGGTGGGTAGATCAATGATTTTGCAAGGCAGATTTATCATATCTAGGCGAAGAGATTTGCATCAAGTGTTGCAGTTACAGAACTACACAGGGCATGAAGAGAAAAGCACACGAAATTATTTCCAGATTTCTTTAGTATGGATGCAGAGAGATTTATCATTTATGAGGCTACTAATTTGTCTTCCAGATTGGAAGATGAATTTGCTCATATTGTTTGTGTTAAAATTGGCAACTAGGGACAAACTCCATGTGGGTCATCTTATTTATGGCAACTGATATTTTTCTTGGATTCCTCTTGTCGAGAGGTGTAGGATTGATCTAATGATCATCCGATTCCGACAAGTATTTATAGAGATATGAATTTATTTGTATTTACTTGACAAATTGTCAAGGTCGGCCAACAGTTAAAGGTGTGGCACACATGCTCAGTGTTTCATATAAATACAAGTGAGGTTGAGGCATTATTCCATCTTCTTATCTCACTCATTCTTCTCTCTCTCTCTCCTTAGCATTGGGTTTACACAAGGAGCAGCTCACCGGTGGGAAGAAGGAGGACGCAGAAGGGCAAGGAAGGAAGACGCAAAAGCTGCAGGTCATCTCTTTGACTAGCGTTGACTAGCGTGGACATTTTAGGGCTGCGGTCTGCGGTTTTAGTGTGGCTGTCTCTCCTAGGCAGGCCGCAAATTCTGGCACGCAAACTAAGGAATTCTGACCTCTGGTTTGACCAACGTTGACTGCCCTAGTTTGTGGTAGCAGGTTGACTTCAGTTGACTGCAGTTTGACTGGGATTTTCGGACTGTTTATGGGTTGCCTCTTCTTGCTATTGGAGGCCAAGATGACCGGGAAATTGACCAAGCATATTGGAGGTCAATTTCATCTTGTTTGACCAGATTTGACTTTGCTAGTTAGGGTTTGTTGCTGCTGTCCTAAAATTACAAATTTATGTATTTGTACTATTTCTCTCTCTGCTAAACTATTGAAGATTATATAAGAATTGATCAAAGGCTTCCCCACATTTGGGTTTGTCCCTAGCTAGCCGCCACATCTGGTGTCTCTTGTCTTGGCTTGTTTTCTGTCGATCTATTAATGTTCTATTTGCATTTTACTATATGTTAATATGATTGCTAAACAGTGGCTAATAAGAAGAAATTGAAGTAAACTGCTCTAAGCATAGAACATACCATAAATTAACATGGTATCAAAGCTGAAGTGAAGACAAAGCCTAACCAAGAGCAAGAGCAAGAGAAATCACCGAAGGTTATTGAAGCAATCCTAAAGACTCCATGGGGTCCTCATCACACTTCCCCGCTGAAGACAAGCTCCGTGAGAAGTCTGACTATCATGGATGGAAGATGTCTCTTGATCTAACATTGGAAGAGCAAGAAGTGTTGGACCGTATGAGAGGCAGAATCATTGAGCCTCCATCAAAGGCATTCGTTGCTACAAGGAACAAGTGGACCAAGGGTGAAGTCAAAGCAAAGAAGATCATTCGGGACTCTATCGACAAGCGCCTGGTGGCCTACGTTTCCGAGCTGACCACCTCTAAGGAAATCTACGATAGACTGGTAAGCTTATTTAAAGTTAGTGATGCAAATCAAGTTTTGTTCCTTAAGAATAAGCTGAAGGAAATTAAGAAGGGAAAATATGAGAGTATGCAAGCCTACTTCTTAAGGATCACCAAGATCAAGAATGATCTCCTATCAATTGGGGAAGTCATTCTTGACAGGGAACTGACCATCACAACTCTTGGAGGGCTCCCATCTGAATGGTATATATTCAGAACCACTCTTCTCAACAATAATGTAATTCCAGGATTTGAGGAATTCATGGCGAGATGCATTCAAGAAGAAACAAGGATGGAAGAGCAGGAAATGCCTGCACTTAGAGGAAATCCCGTTGCATTCTCCTCTCATGATAAAAGGAGAAATAATTTCGGGGCAAAATCTAAGGGAAAGGCCGGACCGAAAGGTGGAAGGAAAGGAAGATGTTTCATTTGCAACAAAATTGGCCATTATGGAAAGGAAGATGTTCCATTTGCAACAAAATTGGCCATTATGCGAGGGAATGTCCTGATAGAAAGGACACATCTCATGACAATGATCAAAATCCCTCCAAGGGCAATTCCAACAACAATCAAAGGAAGGGTAGGTTCAATGGCAAAGGAAAGAGGAATGCCGAAAATCAAGGAAGTGGTCAACCCTCCAAGAAGGCAAGACACTCCAGGTATGAATCTAATGTTGTTAACAATAATCAAGATGAATATTATCCGATATCGGTCCTCTCTACCACTTCTCCTCCGGACTCGTTGGGAAATTGGCTTATTGATAGTGGTGCCTCAAGGCACTTCACTGGTTACAAAGAAGCTCTCTCTAATTTGATAAAGAAGGAGACCAACCTGGAAATTATTCTTGGGGACAACTCCAAATATCCTGTGAAAGGCGTAGGGAATGTCTCTCTTCAATTGAATCAGGGTAATACAATTCATTTGCAAGAAGTCCTATATGTACCTGATCTAAAAAAGAACCTAGTGTCCATTTCGTCAATGGAAGACAAAGGCTACAAGGTGGCCTTCATCGATGGCAAAGTACGTGTGGAAAAAGAATTTTAAAAATGCTTTCACTCTTGGTTTCGAGTTGACTCTCTATATCAAGTCGGAGGAAGTCCGCTGGGTGTCATGTCTTGTGACACATCTCTTCAGTCCGAACTATGGCACCGGAGGTTTTCCCACCTTCATTATAAGGCTCTACCCGATGTGAGACAAATAGTGACAGGGATGCCTGAATTTACAGTAGAACAAGAAGGTGTATGTCTAGGATGTGTCGAAGGAAAGCTCAAAAGGGGACCATTCCCCTCAAGCCATAGCAAGACCTCCGGTATATTACAATTAGTTCACTTCGACATATCTGGTATGGTGCTTGTGAACTCCTTGGGAGGACATTTATATTACCTCACTTTTACAGATGATTATTCTTGCAAAACTTGGATATACTTCTTGAAAAAGAAGGATGAAGTATTCTCTTGGTTCTGTCACTTCAAAGCCTTGATCAAGAATCAAACTGAGAAGAAGATCAAGATCTTAAGGACTGATAATGGTATTGAGTATGAATCCAATGAGTTCCATGACTTTTGTATGTAAGCTGGCATTAAGAGGGAGACCACAACACCATACACCCTTGAGCAGAATGGTGTGGCGGAAAGGAAGAATCGTACGATTATGGAAGCTGTTTGTTCCATGCTCCATGATCAAAGGCTTCCGATGTTTCTATGGGCCAAAGCTACAAATATCGCCGTATATGTTCAAAATCGATGCCCTCATCAAGCATTGGATTCTAAGACTCCCAAAGAAATGTTCACTGGTAAGAAAGCTGACGTATCTCATTTTAGAATTTTTGGAAGTCCTCTATATTTTCATGTGTTGAAAGAGAAAAGGAATAAATTGGGTGCATCTGGAAAGAAGGGAATCTTCGTGGGCTATAGCGAAAATACTAAGGGTTATAGAATTTATGTGGCTAGTCAAAGGGAAGTTGAAATTATCCATGATGTCACCTTTGACGAAGATATGGCTCTTAGCAAAGTTGACAATCTTCCTATACTAAGGAAATCTGGAGAAGCTGGCACCAGCAAACCGGAGGAAAAGCAAGATGAAACAATGCTCGAAATGCAAGAACCCATGAACCCTATTGATCCCCCTCTGCAAGAGCCTTCCTCTTCTAGGAAGAGGCCCTCATGGCTTAGGGGGACACTTGATGATACTAAAGGACACATTGCACCCAGAGGGACTTTCCAGGAAAGCAAGAAGCCGACCAGGTATCATGGATACTTGACCATTATGAGCACGATCATTCAAAATGAGTCCTCATCGTTTGTTGAAGCTATGAAGCATCAAGTATGGAAGGATGCTATGACTGAGGAATACGAGTCCATCATGAAGAACGATGTCTAGGATGTGGTCCCCAGACCCTAGGACAAAACTGTTGTCACTTCGAAATGGATTTACAAGATAAAGCATGTAGCTGATGGAAGTGCTGAAAAGTATAAAGCTCGTTTTGTTGCTCGTGGCTTCTCTCGAAAGGAAGGTATAGAATATGACGAGATATTTGCACCTGTTGCCCGATATACCACCATCAGCTCGATCATAGGCCTTGCTGCTTTGCAAGGATGGAACCTACATCAAATGGATGCCAAGACCGCATTCTTGCATGGTTCGATCAAAGAGGAAGTCTATGTGGAACAACCCGAAGGATTTGAGATTCATGATTGAGAATCTCACGTATGCAGGTTGAAGAAAGCCCTCTATGGGTTGAAGCAAGCACCCCGAGCTTGGTATGAGAGAATCGATAGCTACTTGATGAAGCTGGGATTCACTAGGAGTGAAGCCGACCCTAACCTTTACTTTAAGGTTGAAGATGATAAACCTCTCATACTGGTGCTGTACGTTGACGACCTCTTTCTAACAGGTGCAAACCCTCTCATTCACAAATGTAAGAGGGAGTTGGCTTTTGAGTTTGAGATGAAGGACCTAGGATTGATGCACTATTTCCTACGACTGGAAGTCTGGCAGAAGCCAGGGGAGATTTTCCTATCTCAGGGAAAATATGTGGTGAAGGTATTGGAGAGATTCGGTATGGTGGACTGCAAGCCCGTGACTACCCCGATGGAGCTTGACTTTAAGAAGTTAAGCGATAGTGCTGCCAGGCTTGTTTTGCAAAACGCTACCAAGTATCGTCAACTCATCGGAGAATTGACATTCTTGGTGAACTCCCATCCGAATATATGTTTTGCAGTCAACACGTTGAGTCAACATATGGTTGAGCCTCACCACACACATTGGATCGGTGCCAAGAATCTATTGAGATACCTTCGTGGCACAATCACTCATGGATTAAGATACACTGCCGGAGATGTGAGACTACATGGATATACCAATGCTGATTGGGCAGGCAGTTCGGTGGATCGAAAGAGCACTTCCGGGTGTTGTTTCTCTTTGGGATCTGCCTCGATATCCTGGATGAGAAGGAAGCAGAAGTCGGTGGCTTTGAGCACCGCTAAGGCAGAGTACATTGCTGCGAGTATGGCCTCCTGTGAGGCTGTCTGGTTGCGGAAGTTCTTCAATGAGCTATTTGGATTTACATTGGATACTATCGTGATCATATGTGACAACCAAAGTGGGATTTGTTTATTAGAGAATCCTGTATTTCATGATCGCTCCAAGCATATCGATATTAGGTACCACTATATCCGGGATATGGTGCAGCGAGGAGCAATAAGGCTCCAACATATTGTTACAGACGAGCAGGTCGCCGACATTTTGACGAAGCCCCTGGGAGAGTTCAAATTCTTGACTTTCCGAGAATGACTTGGAGTCGTTGAGAGACCCTCTTATGAGGGTCCTCCATGATGGATGCACTGAGCTCTGGGAGCTCCGGGGGGCATGGGGTACTTCTTGGAGTGACATGCAACCACAAGGCAACTCACCCTCCCCTAGTGGTGCACTATGTACAGGGTGAAAGGTTCAAGCCTTCCCCTGTGATACCCCATGGCGAATTAGGGACAAGATGATTGGTTCTCCTATCGAGGCATTCTACCCATGCAGTTTGGGACTCATGGGAAGTACCTCTCATCTGATCAATAAGCAGGGAAATGGGGTTAGGGACCATAGTAGTACTATCAATGGACACATCGTTGTATCTATCACACTCCCTATGCTAGGATGACCTCCATTGATCTGGGATCAGTAAGAGTGGTTTGACACTCTTTGGGATTGACTTCGAGTGAGTGGAGGATGGCATGATACATCCTCGATCATTTCTTCTTCTTCATAGTTCAGCAGAGCAGTGCAGGGCAGTGCATTTGATGGCAGAGATAGTACCGACGGTCAGATGGATTAGCAGATGGAGTTCTCCCTAGTTGAGAGGGAGTGTTAAAATTGGCAACTAGGGCCAAACTCCATGTGGGTCATCTTATTTATGGCAGCTGATATTTTTCTTGGATTCCCCTCGTTGAGAGGTGCAGGATTGATCTAACGATCGCCTGATTCCGAAAATTGTTTATGGAGATATGAATTCATTTGTATTTACTTGACAAATTGTCAAGGTCGGCCAACAGCTAAATGTGTGGCACACATGCTCAGCGTTTCATATAAATACAAGTGAGGTTGAGGCATTATTCCATCATCTCATCTCACTCATTCTTCTCTCTCTCTCCTTAGTATTGGGTTTACACAAGGAGCAGCTCACACGTGGGAAGAAGGAGGACGCAGAAGGGCAAGGAAGGAAGACGCAAAAGCTGCAGGTCATCTCTTTGACCAACATTGACCAGCGTGGACATTTCAAGGCTGCGGTTTTAGTGTGGCTGTCTCTCCTAGGCAGGCCGCAAATTCTGGCACGCAAACCGAGGCATTCTGACCTCTGGTTTGACCAACGTTGACTGCCCTAGTTTGTGGCAGCAGGTTGACTTCAGTTGACTATAGTTTGACTGGGTTTTTTGGACTGTTTATGGGCTGCCTCTTCTTGCTGTTGGAGGCCTAGATGACCGGGAAATTGACCAAGCATATTGGAGGTCAATTTCATCTTGTTTGACCAGATTTGACTTTGCTGGTTAGGGTTTGCTGCTGTTGTCCTAAAATTACAGATTTATGTATTTGTACTATTTCTCTCTCTGATGAAGTATTGAAGATTATAGAAGAATTGATCAAAGGGTTTCCCCACATTGGGGTTTGTCCCTAGCTAGCCGCCACATCTGATGTCTCTTGTCTTGGCTTGTTTTTTGTCGATCTATTAATGTTCTATCTGCATTTTACTATATGTTAATGTGATTGCTAAACAGTGGCTAATAAGAAAAAATTGAAGTAAACTGCTCTAAGCATAGAACATACCATAAATTAATAGTTTTCCTCTCTAGTTCAGCTTCATAGGGTATCTAGTATATAGATAGTGGAGCATTGGCTCCAATGACATGAGTCAGAGAGTATTTCTCTAGTTACCATGGGGAGGAGATGGAATTCCAAATAACAACGGGAAACAAAACTAAATGTACTCCAGTTGGGAGAGGTACCATTGGTATTCAGAAGGAGTCAGGAGAAAACACCAATGTTACAGATGTATTGCATGTGCCAGGGCTTGGTATGAACCTAATTTCAGTATCACAGTTACAGGATAAGGGATATGATGTTTACTTTGTAGGGAAGAAGGTGTTCGTCAAACACCAAAACTGGAAGAAGGTGAGACAGATTAGGGTGTGAAGCAATAGATTGTACATGTTGCAGTTCGACTCTCCAATGGCACTAGTTAGCAACAACAGTGATAGCAATAACAGTGGGAGAGACTTGAATGAACTATGGCAGAGGAGAATAGGAAATCTACACCAGGGAGCACTTAAGATGCTTAGGGAGATAGTGACAGGTGTTCCAAAATTAGGCAAGAAACATGATGACGTGTTTCATATCATGTGTTAGTCAAACCCAACTTCACAAGCATCAATAAGAGTTTGATATATAACAAACTTGATTAGGGTTTGATCAGACACATCTAAGGAAATCATTTCTAAGACATTATAAGGGTCTTGCTTACATATTCTACCAAACCCTGATGAGCTAGGGTTTCAATATAAGAACACATCAAACCCTAAACTACCAATACTTCAAAGGTTCAGGATTTTAGACATTATCATTCAACCCTAACAAGTTAGGGTTTCCATAATCATACCAAAACCCCAAAAAAGACATCATCAAAGCATCAATTGGTTATTTTAGACTTCTTCAAGACATCAGGCATTTTATTTCAATAACCCTAAGCAGATTATGGTTTCACACATTATCATTAGCATACCCTTAAGTTAGGGTTTTCCAGAGAACCTTTCTAGGGTTATATGAGAACAATTAAGGATGTGAGGAGGGTAGATTTATCAATGATGAATCACCTAATCAAGAATCTTTAAGATTCAAGGAAGCTAGACAAAAATATGTTAGTAATACAAATTTCAAAATAAGATGAACATACTTTTTATATTAAGAGAATTTTATAAGGTGTATAGTCCAAGACATACCTGGAGATGTTCCTTGACAAACCTTGTAAGGATTACTTGAAGTGTTCTCTTTGTATTTAAGGCATGATCTTTTATACCTATAATACATACCTTCAAGCAAAACATGTGATACCAAGAACATGATACAATTTCTCAAGTTAGATCTTCTATGTAACCATGGAGGATAGAATCCTATGATATTGAAAACTCAAGTTATTCCTTTAATTAATATTAGGACTTTTACTTGACATCCTACATGATTTGCGAACCCTAGAAGATAAGGATTAAGGTTCTAATATGAGACTTTCGTATGTTATCTAGGGATTACAATCTTTACCCTAGAATAGCTATAAACAAGGATTGTATGAACCATTTAAGATTAGATATATTGAAAATCTTGAATCTTATGAGCATATGCACCTTGTGTTTACATACCTATGATTTGATGGACAATACTTGATTCCTTGAGTTGGTACCTCGGAATATCAATTCAGATCCTCAAGGCTTGAGTTCCTATAGGACAGACTTCGATCTATTTTCTAGCTTCAACGATGTTGATACCAGCATAGCTTTTGTTGTCACCCAATTCCATTGCATGAGAAGATGGCTCCTTTGATAGTTTATGAAGTTGTTTACTTTCTCTTGTCATGTGCCTTGATGCTCCACTATCAATGATCCATGCATTGTCATCACTAAGAGAACATGTAAGAGCAGCCAAGAACCCTTGACTTTTGACCTTGTTGAATAAGTAGTGGATGACCTTCTTGATCCAGCTTCCAACAATGTTGATACCCATTATCGTATAGTCTATCAAAGAGGGAGAATCCTTGTCCATTCCTTTTGAGCCAACAAAGTGATCTTTGACCTTTGTTGACCTTAGCTTTTAAACCATGTTGATAAATCATTGCAAGTAAATTAGAGTGTGATTTCTCTTTCTTGATAATTACTTGTGAGTTATGTTGGCTTCTTTTACTTCTTTATTATCTTATCTGTCATCAACATATTATGTGTGTATGAAGATCACAAAAACACAAGACACGAGATGTAGGTACTATGCCAGGGAAAAACCCCCCTAGAGGGGAAAACCCAGTCAAAAATACTCTTCCTTCAATAGTTTACTTTGAGAGTCTTCAACCTAGACATAGAACAAACCTTTCCTCCACACTAAGTCATCCCTTCCATATCTTCGATCCCTTTGCAACAACACTTCCACCCCAACAACTTCGACTATGCAGCAACTTATGACATCAAGCAACAACTGGCAGCAGCAGCAACACTTGGAAGACTTCGATCTCCCAAACTAGGGAATGGAAGAGAGAAAGAGTAGTACCAAAACTTCGATTTCTTCCTTCTCTTCCTCCTTGACCAAACTCGTACTCCTTTTAGACTCTTCCTTCAACTTTGCACTTTTTCTCAGCTTCCAGATATCGAACTATGCGTGAGAGTGTGAGATGCTCCAAATGAATTCAAACTCCTTCCTTTTATAGGCTCTAGGTGAGGTCGAATAGGTGCCCTTTAGGCTGAATTGATCTCCATTAGGCCAACTTGGTGTGGAGGTTACATAAATCATATTTTACTCAATACTAAACCTTTTTACATGATTCAAAATCCCAAGAAGGGTCTCTTTAAAAGTACAATGACTCTATTAACTAAAAATAAATCCTAGAAGTCCTCAATGGGGACTTTGACCTAAAACATGATGACCCAAGCATGAAACCCCTGCTTTAATAAGTCGTAATAATAATTCTTTTGACAAGTACATTACATGATGACTCATACATTTATGAAGACCGAACCTAGTTACATTCTTCAACAAATTTTTCTTGAAATTTCCAATATTCCCTTGGTGTGGGACCTTCAAAAATTAATTTCTTTGATACCCACGAATTTTTCCACTTGGAGAATTTAATTTCTTTAAGACTTTAATTTTGACTCTAATTAATTAAATTATGGCTTAGGATTTTACTTTATTATTGCCAGAAAATTTAATTAATTGACACTTGAGAGGATTAATAATTTTCCACCCTTTAATATTTTAGCCATGGTGTATAAGTATGAGGTACCATGTACTAAAATAATTTTTACATAAGATAATTACAATTCAACTCTTAAAGGGGGAACACCCATTCGGTATAGACTCTCAAATAATTTACCCAATTCTGCAATAAAATATGATCTAGTAGACCAAGTGATCTGTAATAAAATAATTTAGCCATTTAGCTTAAATTATTCCCAAACCACTTTTACATAAGACTTGACTAAAACACGAGGACTCACCTAAGACTTTGACAAAGAATTCCATCCTAGTTTTGGGGTGAGGTTGGAGGGAAAAACTCTGCTGACCATTCATGTTTAGAAACACAGATGAGCTAGTGAGACGAAAAACCTTCTAAGATGAAACTCTTACCAAAATAATAGGCTTACCTATGTTGTTACATACATATATGGTCTTACTAGCATCATTTACATTATAAATTTGCAGAATGGGTTTACAAAGACTAAATGAACTGATGATCTGATCCTTTGAAAATATTTTGGCATATTTGCTTCCTTGGAACTTTGACAAAAAGTGTGCAACAGGGAACATATGAAATCCGAAATTTAATAATCTTTACAATGATATTGTAATGTTCCTTCCTAAATTTTCCTAATGTTTGGAAAATAAATTTTGACAATTTTGGTTAGTACTAGGTCAATGCAAAATTTGGTAGAAAACATAGGAGAAATGCTTTATTTGTATGCCAGTGGAAGATGGGGCCCACATGAAATACACACTTGGGAGGAAGGAATTCAAATTCCTTGATGCAAATTGAATTGGTGGAGGGACCCATAAGGCATGCATGGCCAACACTTATAAAAGGAAGGAATGAGGGAGCAATAGGGGTCTTTTGTCTATTTGAAAATTGAATTTGTCTTAGTTGTTCAACTGAGCCAATATTGTGTTGTTTAGCACAAGAGCTTCCTAAGGAGAGAAACTCAAGTGGACTTCGAGTGCCACCCAAGAAGGCTTTCCTTCATCACCGAGACCGGAAGAAGCATCAGATACAGGTCATACGCGTTTTTGGAGCAGAACACGCAGTCCAGGAGCCACCACTGCGCAGAGGGAGAATTCACTGGTTATTTGTGGAGCAGTGTTTTAGGGAAATTGTACGGAGAAGATATAGGAGCATCCTTTCATCATTTTCAGGAGTGTATAGGGAAGCTACAGAAAAGAGGGCTAGCCTACACGTAGCCCTCACTTCATCACATGCAGGACTGCATCATCTCCTCCATGATTGCGCAGTCATTGGAGTGAGACTCTTTGGGGCAGCATTATCTGGGGGACTTTGGAGCTAGGGTGTTGGGAGATCATTTGGAGGGCCATTTGAGGAGGATTGCTGGAGTTGGGAGTGTTAGAGAATCTAGGGAAAAGTAGTGTAGTGACATTTTTCATTACTTGATAACAATTTGTGGAGTCTTTTTATTTTTCTTGTTAGCTTCTTCTTCTTCTTCTTATTAGTGTATATGTGTGTACTTCATCCAATTGCTACCAAAACATAAAAACAAGAACACAAGATGTTGGCTCTCTGCCAGGGCCAAAACCTCTTCACTCTTGAGAGGAAAATCCTTTGTAAGTTTTCTCTTATTGAAGCTTCTATTGATCAATGCCAAACCCTAGACCCCTGACTAAGAGTTCCTCCAAGCACAAGTCAAGTTTTTACTCCTTTCTACACCATGTACCTCGACACTTCTTCCGACACTTTATTCTCTAGCACTTCGTCCTCCTTCTTCCAACACTTCTTCTTCTTGCTATGATTCTTGTCTAGAGTTAGACCTTCCTTGAATGAGTCTCCTAAATGAAGTGTTACTCTTCTATTCCTTGCTCAAGTATATCTTTGACCAATCGAGATCCTTCCTTGAGTGTATGACTGTTCTGCTATACTGTTGTTCTGTTGCCTTAATCTTTTGCACGTGTGGAGAGTATTGCTAGATATTGTATGCCTTTCTTCTTCGCTTGAGTGTCTTCCTTCCACGCTAGAGGAGGAGGCCTAGTAGGCCTAGTTTCATCCCAAACGAAGGTAGATAAGTGTTTCTGTATTGCTGTTGTCCTAGCCGCAGGAACAACCTTCAAATCTCTTCGCATGTGTCACTGTGGCAGCCCTAAAACAGACTTCTAGCCCTCGGTGGTGTACCCTTTCTCTTCGTTGCCTTTTAAGACCCTTTTTCTTCATATCTTTCTTGCCTTTTCTTCGTAGATTTCAGAGCACAAGTTGATGCGTTGTCTTTGGAGTGGACAACCTCTATAAATAGAGGATTGTCCCTCCATTTAAGCCGACTTGACTGGCTGTATGTAGGCCGACTTAGAGGGCTGCTTGTAGGCCGACTTAGAGGGCTGCTTGGTGACTGTTTTGCTGAGCAGAATTCACACATTCTTCCATGGTGTTGTAGCTTGCTTGGAGGAGGTTCTTGAAGGTGCCTTTGCCTAGGAGTAGACTTGACTTTGCTTGGAGGTTTCCCTTTGACTTTAATATATATTTATACATAGTGTAACATGCCCTTAAGGCCTTCAATATTTTCTCTTGACTATTTGACTCACCTATAGCACTTTGACATGTGCTAGACCTACTACAATGAACAAGAAACTCATTGTCATATATTATAAAAATAATATTTCTTTTCTTGAATAAGTACAAATATCAAAAGTACATTTATGAAGGTTGAACCTAGTTACACTTCCTTCAACACTCCCTTTTAACTAAGGAGGTATTCATACAACATTACAAGGTGTTTTGCTATTATCAATCTTGAAGAATTCACATAAGAGAAACCGGATTTGCAATCCATTTGTTATAGCATCATATTCATCAACATTGTCATAGTGCAAGGCCTTGACTAACAACTCCATCTCTTTATGAGATCATGAGCTACAATGCTGGCAAGACTGATGATTTATAGACACCTTCATCATTGTCTCTCAAGGTACATACCCACCCGGGTGTTCTCGAGTATGACTTTCTAGGACTATTCTTATCTTGGGTTCCCAACCCTCAAAGAATATCAGTCCTCTTGCCTACTCTTGTCTTGGATGCCCTACACATCCTCAAAGAGTATCAGATACCGGATGATTACCTAACCCTCCCATTATTTCTTCCCAAGTGAAGACAAGAATGTTGTGTCTATATTGTGTCTACATTTCCATTCATGGCCTTCATCTAGACTTATGGCTGTTAGTCCTGGTCTATTGCATGACCCATGGAATGGAAAACACAATTGTCACTCCTTTATAATCAGGGGTGATCCAAAAACTCCCTTTTGATTAGGGACCAGTCAGAGCTCCCTCTTAATTGGGGACTCTTTCCTTCATCAGCAACTTCTTCTTTGTAGGTCCTTTAGCTTGCTTGATCTTCTTCCTTTCTTGATGACATGAAGTCTTCGATCGAGCTTCTTCTTGCTAGGGCACCATCCATCGATCACTTTCCTTCTTGGTCTGTCATGTCATTGCTTTGTGGAAAGTGACTATCAAGTTCTTCTTGTTATCTTTGGCTACTACTTTGTCATCTTGTCCATGCTTCTGAATGTTCTCCTCATGGATGCTTCATCATACTTTCCAGGTTATATGCTTTGACCTAGTAGCCCATCATGACTTCAACCTGATGTTGCTTCAACATTGCTTTTCCTTTTGTTGGATGAATTCTTCATCACGTCATCTTCATAGAGTAGAATCAGTTATCTACACCTTTTATATTTCCAAGGCCTTCATAGGTGTCAAGGGTCCTTTCTTCCTTTATCAGAGTTGTCTTACCTTCTTTCGGGAGATATCTTTCAAGGCATTTTGTCAGATAGTGATTCTTGGTGATCATGGTGTTCTTCGCATGCTTGATCTCTTTCTTCATTTGCTTCTTCTCAGATAGATAGGTCAACCATCTAATGCTTCTTGAGGAAGCATTCCTTCATTGCTTGCCTTCTAGACTTGTCAACATTTCTTTTTAGTTCTTAGTCAGCGATCTTATGCTCCTTATGTGAGCATATTCTTTTGTTGACCTTCATCGCATTGTGGTACATGCCTTCGAGCATGTTCTTGGTGAAAGAGATTCTTTCATGCTTGATCATGTTATAGAACTATACACATGACTTTAAAATTTGATGCATGCATACCTCATCTTGATTCTCCTTTGATAATCCTTTGGTGTAGCCCTTCTTGCTTCATCTTAGTTTGTCTGCATATCATTCTTTTTTTGAAACCCATGAATGGGATTCCCAATGACACATTTGCTTTGGTCCATGAACCTTCTTTTGAAGATTCCATCATAGGATCTTAAAGATTCTTGTCTTGCAAATGTTTGCTTTCTTTTGATGATGTAGGTCTTCTAAGATTCTTATCATGATCAATTTTTCTTTCATCATGAATGAGGTCCTATACTAGGTATGTTGCTTCTATATGAATATCTTGAGCTATATTTGTCATGCTCCTATTTTCTAGAAGATATTTCTATTTATGTATTTTTGTTCTTATCATAAATGCTACTTCTACATGACTGTCTAGAACTCTATGTACATCATGCTGCTAGATTCTAGAGGGTGATTCTAGCCATGCAATTTAATTTATTCCTACATGCTCCTATTCTACTCAAAACTTTGAAAGAAGTCTAGAAATAAAGAGTTTTGACCTAGCCATAGTAGAGATCTAGAGGATCTTCCTTCTTTTGCTTCTTTCCTTCTTCTTTCACTTCTTGAATCAAGTGAGCTTCTTCCCTCTTCCTTTTGTTGTTGTTGTCCTTCTTAAGCTTAGGGCAATTCCTTATGTAGTGTCCATATTCTTGGCATCCAAAACATGAGATCTTGGACATGTCTTTGTTGTTTGTTCTTCATGGACCAAACTTGCCAAATTTACCCTTTCTTTTGGCCATTGTAGTAACTGCTTGCTCCTTTGATCCCACATCTTCTTTTACCTTAAGTCTGGTTTCCTCTGTTCTGCATAGAGACCACATTTCACTAAGAGTGGTTGCTTCCTTCTTGGCATAAATTCTAGATGTGAAATTTCTCCACTACTCAGGTAAAGCATTGAGTACAACAATTGTCATCTCTCTATTAGACATAACTTCCCCAAGATCTTGAAGTTGACCTCTCATTTCAGAGATTTTCATGAAGTTGGGAGCTATTCCTTCCTTTGTTGTCTTCATCTTGTATAATTCATTCCTCAGAGATATTACTTCTCCGGTTGTGGATACCGAGAATAACTCTACTAGCTTATCATAAATTTCTTTTGATGTCTCAAACTTGGAGACATAAGGAATGGTTGAGTCCTTGATTGATTCTATCATAATCCTTTTAGCTCTTGTCTCATTTTTATTGTACTTGGCTAAGGCTTGAGTCTGCTCCTTAGCACGGATAGTGATATTCCCTTTGAAAAGTTCTAGGAGTTCATTCTCTTTGAGAAGTAGATCAATCCTCTTCTTCCATGCAAGAAAGTTATTGGTCCCCACCAATTTATTGCTTTCCTTGCAAAAAGACATTGATGTATATTCAGAAGGGGACATGTACTTACTTGATAGATTTTGAGATATAATGGAATTGCTTCCTCATTGCAGGCTTGGTGGCTTGTCTTTCCTGGATCTTGATGCTCTTCAAGTTGCCTTCTTCAAGTGGACTTGCTTGATGATGAGATTTGCTTGATGACTTGTAGCTTGATGTAGGTCCTGCTCCAATCTGCTCTTTTTTGTAGGTGCCTTTATGTAAGGCTCTTCTTCTAGGTTTGTAGACCTCCTTGGTGAATGATGGATTGCAGACCCTTGTTGTCCTTGAAGTGATTGAGACTTCCAGGCTTGATGCTTCAACTTTGTAAATGTTTCTCCTTGATGAGTGTTCTTGAGTTGCCCTTTCCTTGATGTGTCACCTTAGCTCTGATACCATGTTAGAGAATCTAGGGCAAAGTAGTGTAGTGAGATTCTTCATTACTTGATAACAATTTGTGGAGTCTTTTTATTTTTCTTGTTAGCTTATTCTTCTTCTTCTTATTATTAGTGCATATGTATGTACTTCATTGAACTGCTACCAAAACATAAAAACAAGAACACAAGATGTTGGTTCTTTGCCAGGGCCAAAACCTCTTCACTCTTGAGAGGAAAAACCTTTGTAAGTTTTATTTTATTGAAGCTTCTATTGATCAATGCCAAACCATAGACCCCTGACTAAGAGTTCCTCTAAGCACAAGTCAATTCTTTACTCCTTTTTGCAACATGTACCCCGGCACTTCTTCCGACACTTTATTCTCAGTACTTCGTCCTCCTCCTTCCGACACTCTTCTTCTTGCTATGCTTTTTGTCTAGAGTTAGACCTTCCTTGAATGAGTCTCCTAAATGAAGTGTTTACTCTTCTATTCCTTGATCAAGTATATCTTTGACCAACCGAGAACCTTCCTTGAGTGTATGACTATTCTGCTATATTGTTGTTCTGCTGCCTTAGTCTTTTGCATGTGTGAAGAGTATTGCTAGATATTGTATGGCTTTCTTCTTCGCTTGAGTGTCTTCCTTCCATGCTAGAGGAGGAGGCCTAGTAGGCCTAGTTTCATCCCAAACGAAGGTAGATAAGTGTTTTTGTATTGCTGTTGTCCTAGCCACAGGAACAACCTTCAGATCTCTTCGTACGTGTCACTGTGGCAGCCCTAAAATAGACTTCTATCCCTTAGTGGTGTACCCTTTCTCTTCGCTGCCTTTTAAGACCCTTTTTCTTCGTATCTTTCTTGTCTTTTCTTCGCAGATTTCAGAGCACAAGTTGATGCGTTGTCTTTGGAGTGGACAACCTCTATAAGTAGAGCATTGTCCCTCCATTTAAGCTGACTTGACTGGCTATATGTAGGCCGACTTAGAGGGCTGCTTGGTGACTGTTTTGCTGTCCATGGTGTTGTAGCTGGCTTGGAGGAGGTTCTTGAAGGTGCCTTGGCCTAGGAGTAGAGTTGACTTTGCTTGGAGGTTTCCCTTTGAATTTAATATATATTTATACATAGTGTAACATGCCCTTAAGGCCTTCAATATTTTCTCTTGACTATTTGACTCACCTAAAGCACTTTGACATGTGCTAGACCTACTACAATGAGCAAGAAACTCATTGTCATATATTATAAAAATAATATTTCTTTTCTTGAATAAGTACAAATATCAAATTACATTTATGAAGACCGAACCCAAGTGCACTTCCTTCAACAGGGAGAACAAAGATTGACAGGACCAATCACAGCAACAAAATTCGAAATTGTAGGAGGGCCAAGCTGTGAAGGGTCAATTTTTGAAGGTTGGAACTAGGGGAAATCCTTTTTGGGTTTTGGGGGAGGATCACAATCCCAAATTCCTAGAATTTTTGGGCACTCCAAAGTGGGAAAATCAAGGGGTGAAGTCATGCACTATTGCAGTTTTGGAGCAACAACGCCGTTTTCTGGAGGAGTTAGTTATTGTAGCCATTGGGCTTTCTTGTATTCATTACCTAGTGCTTGTAGCTTGCTTTGTGCAAGCCCAGGTGCACTTTCTCCAACTCATTTGTACCACAACATATATTATTAATAAAATTCGGCCAGTTTGTGAATTTGGAGAAATTTCTGGTTTATGTGTATGCATTTCTGAAAATTTCGGTGTTATTATATTTGCATGTCTTTGTTATCATTGTAAAATTTCCACTAGGAATATTACAGATATTCAATAAATTAGGGCATAAAAGATCTAGCTAGTTGCAATGATTCCACACTTAGACATTATTTTAAGGAAAATCTTGAACAAATGGCACTTGCAAGATAACAAGAGATATATCCAATCATAGATCAAGAAGAAACTCCATGAAATCGAAAATTTAGCTCCCAAATATATCGAAATGCATCAAAATATCTCCAAGTAGCATCCAAAATGCAAAGTGTGAAATTCGTACAAGAGAAGTTCCAAGTGTTGATGATGATGATCTCTCACAATGGGAGATATCTCTATTTATATGATCCTCTTCCTAATTCAATTTGGCCTAATAGCCCCTAAAATTATAAATTAATGTGTAAATAACAAGTCCTTGGCGACAAGCCCACCAAGTAGCTCATAAAGAGATGAAGAAGCCATCCATACGTGAGCTTAAATGATGAAATTGTGGTGTAGAAGGGTCGTTGGAAGTCTGAGTTGAGTCCTCAAGGTGCCATAGTGAGGGAGAGGGCTCCATGACTGATGGACAATGGGTGGGCCCCTTAATCTCTAAGTAAATCACTATGTGGTGCTCCAAAGGTGCTTTGGGACACAAGTAATGGTGCCATGGGTGTCCTGATGAAAAATAATTCGTGGACTACTCCAAATGAGGGCACTAAAGATAGTGCTTTCCCTCCCATGTCTCAAGGATGAGACAAACCTCCTCTAGGTCTTGGATCAACTGCCAAATCCTATATACGCTGCTAAGCTGAGTGGGGGCATTGCATGTCCAGGTGCATCATGTCGCATATAATTTTGGGCAATGAACAAGTTGTTGAAGGTGCTGAGGGTGCCAATAAGATGAGATAATGCCATATCACATGACGGAGCCTGTGGCTCTCAACACATCCCCTAAAAGTTTCAATATGATCCTCTCGTGGGATTGGGCCCCAGTTAAGTTGCCCAACCCATAATGCAACTACTCGCCAATTACACATAAGATCCAATGCGTCTCCTCACTGTCAGGTACAATAATTCATTAATGCATTTAAGTGAATCAAGCTTGTTAATCAAGGACACAAATGAGACTTCATAATGGGTTCCCCTTCCAAATTTGGGGCTTTGAGCATGTACTGGTGTTACCTCCATAGGTAGGAATGGCTAATAAACAACCCTATTAGGTGTACCTATCTCCTTAAAGGGAAAGTGATTCGAATTGGATCCATGAAGAATAATCAAAGTACCATGACTCTATCAGATCGGGACAAACCTCGAATTCCAAGAGCACAGAGCGATGAAAAAAACCTCTAAACAGTGGCAGTTAGCAGCCATCGTGGAACGACGAGGACTTCAGTCAAAGCGCGTTGACTGAGGCCCATGGAGACTGCGTAGGAGGTGAAAGTAGCACCTAGGAAGCCCGAATCAGGAAAAGGATGCAGTTTCTGATGCGTGCTGGGCAAAACCCGTCGAAATGGAAAGGCCCTGAAGCGCTTGGTCGCATGGAAGCCGGAAAACCGTAGGGAAAATGCTAAAGGCTAAAGGCGGGACCCGCGCTTCAAAAACTGGCAGTATGTATCAGGGGCACCCTTGGGCGGTAAGCGAATTTGGCTAAAACCTAGCGATTCCATTCAACGCCTGACGCGTGGCAAGCAGAGGAGAGAGAAAATTGCCGTTCATCGCACGATAATGGTCGAGCAAGTCAACAACGCGAAATGAGCGAATGGCGTCGGATCTGGAGGCTCCAGATCTAACGGTTGAGGATGCGCCCGATGAAAGAATCAGATTTGACAGGGGAATAAGCCGAGATCCATAAAGATTTGAGGTCTGATTTGACCGCTGAGGTGGCGGATGAGTCATTTCTCGACGTAACCGAAGAACCGAACCGACGAGGAAGAGCTGGCGCAGTTTGCAAGAGGACAAGTGGCCACTCCCTGTGAGCCGTTGATGATGACGCTGAGACAGGGAACTCCAAGTGAGCAGTAGCAGGCGACCCGATGGAGGAAGAAGAGGAATCGAATAGTCATGAGATCGACTGGCTTTAAAGCCATGAACAAAGAACAAAAAAGGACACTGAGAGAGGACACCGAAGACGAGAAGAGAAGAAAAGGAAGAAGACAGAGAAAACGAAGACAGTGAAGCAAAAAGCAGAAAGACAGAGGGCCAAGCTGACCACAGGCAGCGTCGAGCACCAGAGAGCTTGAGAGGTTCAAGCCATCCCTGAGAGGATCTGTCAAGACTGAGCACCACATTGGGCTCTTTCCATTAAAGACCAGAAAGGTCAAGAGCTGGTAAGGAAAAGAGTCTGTGCACTTTAGCGGCTTGGGGAATCCAAGAACCACCCTACCAAGCAAATTCTGTTTCAGGAGACTCATATTGAGCTCCTCATTGTAATTCTCTGCTTTAAAGACACAATAAAAGAAGGCCACCACTGAAGGCTGAACCGGAGACGTAGCCCTGGAGGATAGGGTGAACTCCTTATTAATTTGTTGTGTTCTTGTATTTGCTTACTGTGTTTTTCTGCTGTTTTCCATTTCCCAATGTCTGTGTATTTTGCAATCTGATCAATCCATTGCCTAAAATAACATAGACACACACTAGCACATGTGTCTGTAATACCTTCATTTAATAATTCTTTAACTGAGATTACTCAAAGGGTGATTTTCAGATCAAGTGGTATCAGAGCTTTAGGTTGTTAAGGTTAGACAGGCTTGTGTTGGTTTAGCTATGAATGCTCACTAGATCAAAGCCCGAATTAGGAGAAGTAGAGTTGGTCGAAACTAATCCTGAAATTGGGAGAGTCTATCCTCGGAAGACAATGTCAAAGGAAGGTCCTACGGGTCCAGACCCTCAATTCATAGAAAGTTTCCTAGCCATAAAGTCCATGGTAGAAGAAATGTATAAAGACTTTAGAAAACACAAGGATGAAGATTCATCAGGCTCTAAACAAGACAAAGGAGAAGATGAATCACATTTCCATGACCACTCAAAAGGAAAAGGGAAAGAGGAAAGCTTTCTCACACCTCCTAATAGCCTTGTACATAACAAGAAAGCATCTTTGATCAAGCTAGATGTTAAATTTGATTTGCCTATATATGATGGAGAGCTAAATGCAGAAAAGTTGGACAATTGGATTAGACAAATTGATGTTTATTGCAGAGTACAGAACATCGACTCAGACAAGAGCAAGATTCAGCTGGCAAGCCTACGCCTAGGAGGCACTGCCTTGGTTTGGTGGGAAGGCAGAACCCAAGCTGACCTGAAAAGACATGGTAAGACTATCTTTGTCTGGAGCGAATTTGTTTCTGCAATCAAAAAGCAGTGCTATCCATTGGCCTACATGCAACAAGCCATGATGAGTTGGCAATCTCTTTGGCTGTTGGGGCAAAGTGTGCAAGGGTACACTCAAGAATTTAGAAAGAGAGCATTGATTCTAGGAATCTCATTAGACTCACCAGAGACTCTGTTGAAGTACATTGGTGGTCTACACAGCTACATGAGGCATACCATCCTCATGTTCAATCCCACTAGTATAGATGAGGTATCTGTACAAGCTACTCACCTAGAAGCTAGAGGAAAGAATGGAAATCCAAAAGTTGGGGGACCATCCCAACCCACTGCAAGCAAGAGCAAGGAGAAAAGAAAGCAGAAGTGGAAAGCAAGGAAGGTTAACACTGCACAAAAAAGCAGGACTTCATGCACTCACTGTAAAAAGGATGGGCGTGATGATGAGCATTGTTGGATTCTGCATCCAAAGCTGAGACGTAAGAAATTCAAGGGCAAGAAGAAGAAGACTGCTGCAGCTATTCAGAAAGATGTGGGGTCAGACTCGGGAGATGAAACAACCGTTGCAGCCACAGGTATAAAAGGTAAGAATTCTGAAGCATCTACTGATGAAGAAAATGAGAGAAAAAGACGTGAGCTTTTCCATATTCGAGTTATTTCCAAACATCAAAAGGTTGATATTTTGTTTGATAGTGGCTCACAAGTAAATTTAATTTCTGAAGCAATTTTAAAGAAATTGGGATTATCAACTACACCTCACAAGAAACCATACCCATTAGGATGGTTGAATGATAAAGCACAACTACGAGTGACTAGACAGTGCAAACTCAAGTTTTCTTTTGGGTCAACATTTGTAGATGAGGTTGAGTTAGACATAATTCCCTTGGATATATGTAGAATTGTTTTAAGAAGTCCTTACTTGTATGATAGAAAAGCTATTTTCTATAGAGCTGAGAACAAGTATCTATTTGTTAAAGATGGAATCGAATACTTTGTAAGAGCTCATAAGCTCAAGAATAATTATACTCTCATAAACTCAGGGCAGATGAAAAGAATGATAAATTCATGCAAACAATTCTTACTGATAGTTGGAAAGGAAAAGAAACCTGATAAAACCAATGTATTTGAGGGCTGTAATGCTAAACAAAAAGCTTATTTAGAAAAGGTTGTTTCAGAGTATGATATCTTGTTTCAAGAACGTAAAGGTCTGCCACCCAAAAAGGAAATAGTACATGATGTAGGAATTTACAGGGTAAGTTCCTCAGACAGAACACCAAAGGACACTGCTCACAACCAGATCGCAGATCAATACACCAGTATTTTTGACGAGGTTAAAACCCTCAAAGAGGGAAACAGTCCACGGCCTGAGCCAACGCGGCCACTTCAGACAATTTATTAATAAAAGAATGAAAATTTACATATGCTTCTCTCATGCACGGATTACCCTACAAATGACCCTCCATGCACTTTAAATAGAAATCATGGACCAATCGAGTGTCAAGCCACGGATCAAGTGTCGGTAATACCGAGGAGAGAATGAACCGTCGGATCACTACATATCATGACTGTCGGATTGTAAGTTACAAAATGTTCAACGGTAAAGAAACACACTTTACCTAACTCTATACCTAACTCTATACTAGACCAAGTTGTACTTAACTATTTCCTATGTGTCAAAATATCCTAACATCCCCCCTTAAGAACAACTTGGGATAGGATTGAAGGATTTACAAATATGACACAATAGGAGAAGGAAGGAGGCACTAGAGCCTATCCCCCCTTAGTGACAACTTCCTGAACTCCAACCATAAATCGAAGTTTAGTGAACTTCGCCTCTGTGAGAGCCTTTGTAAAGATGTCTGCAACTTGATCATCTGTAGAACAATATTGCACTTCAAGAACATGGTCATGGATGAGCTTTCTGATGAAGTGCATGTGCAGTTCAATGTGTTTGCTGCGCTGATGTTGGACTGGATCTTTGCATAGCTGAATGGCACTTTGATTATCACACCAAAGTGTAGTCGGATGCTGCTGCTGAAAGCCAAACTCTGACAGGATCTGACGAAGCCACAAGGCTTCCTTACTAGCTTCTACGGCACCATGATACTCTGCTTCTGCTGATGAAAGAGAAATGGCAGCTTGTTTCTTACAAGCCCATGTAATAGGTCCTGAACCAAGAGTGAACACATAACCGACAGTAGACTTCCGATCATCAGGGTCACCAACCCAATCAGAATCAGTGAAACCAACCAATAGAGGAGCTGCTTTGGCACTGTAATGAATCCCAAACTGAACTGTACCTCGAACATAACGAAGTATTCTTTTAGCTGCTTTCCAATGACTTTCACGTGGGTTTTGCATAAACCGAGCAACAAGGCCAACAGCAAAGGAAAGGTCAGGACGAGTATGAGTTAGATACAAGAGTTTTACTACAAGTTGACGGTATAAGGTAGCATCAACTTCAGGAGAAGTACAAGTGACTGAAAGTTTGACTCCAGACTGAAAGGGAGAAGGGGCTAGCTTACAGTCTTCCATGTGAAAATGACGTAGAATATCACAAGCATACTTGGACTGGGAAAGGGAAATACCCTCCTTGGATTGCAAGACTTGAAGACCGAGAAAATAGTGTAAGTGTCTTAAGTCTATCATTTCAAATTTCTTTTTAAGGCTAGACTTCACATGGTTTATAAGGTTGGGATCACTACCAGTAAGGATAAGATCATCAACATAAGGAACAAGGATGATAAGAGAGTTGCCCACTTTCTTGGTGTAGACAGTATTGTCAGAATGACACCTAGAAAAGCCAGATTCTAAAAGAAAGCTATCCATTTTGGCATACCAAGCCCGAGGAGCTTGCTTGAGACCATAAAGGAATTTCTTAAGTCAACATACAAGGCTAGAGTCTGTTTGTATGAAGCCAATGGGTTGTTCCATATAGATTTCTTCATGCAAGTCCCCATGCAAGAAGGCAGATTTAACATCCATCTGATGGACTTCCCATTTGAAAGAGGCAGCAAGGGAAAGAACAAGACGGATTGAGTTCATTTTGGCAACAGGGGAGAAGGTTTCAGTGTAGTCAATGCCTTCAACCTGTGAAAAACCCTTAGCAACAAGACGAGCTTTATGTTTATCAACTTTCCCATCTGGTCCATACTTGGTTCTGTAAACCCATTTGCATCTAACAAGTTTTCGTCCCTTTGGTAAAGGAACAAGATCCCATGTATCATTTGCCAACAATGAATGATATTCTTCATTCATAGCTGCTTCCCAATCTGGATGGCCTGAAGCTTCTGCAAAGGTGTCAGGATCATAATTTACTAGAGCTTGAGCCAGTAAAGAAGAGGCTCTTTCGAACTGAGAACGTGTACGTCGCTGATCTGTAGGATCACCGGCAAGATCACCTGCTGCATCTCGAGTAGCACGAACCCATTTTGGAAGCTGAGGAGCTGAAGGAGGATCCTGAGATGGTGGGGGAGGATTGTCATCCTCACTTTCATCATCTGAAGAAGAAATGTTTTCAAAAGTAGAAGAGATAGGGAGAGGTGGCACAACCGTCGGACTAGGCTCGCAGGCCGATATATTTTCATCAAATTTTACATCTCTTCTAATGATAACATTTTTGGACTTAAATGGAATAAGTCTATAGCCTTTGACATCTTCAGAATATCCAACAAAAGTACATTTTTCACTCTTAGGTTCTAAAGCTTTATGCTTTTCATCTGGAATATGGGCCCACGCTTCACTTCCAAAAACACGAAAGTGACTTACATCTGGTTTGATTGAGCTCCATGCTTCTTCTGGAGTGATATTCTTTAAAGCCTTAGTAGGAGTGCGATTTATTATGTAATTTGCACAGTTAATTGCTTCTGCCCAAAAACTAAGACCAAGTCCTTTAGATTGTAGCATACAATTAGCCATTTCCTTTAAGGTGCGATTCTTCCTTTCAGCTACACCATTTTGTTGTGGAGTATATGGAACAGTATGTTGCATTTGTATTCCATTCTCAGTGCAAAAGTTGATGAATGTGTTTTTAACATATTCTCCGCCATTATCAGATCTTAGCTTAAGAATTTGATGTCCAGATTGTTTTTCGACAAAGGCTTTGAAGGGCAAGAATGTGTTAAATACTTCACTCTTGAGTTTTAAGAAGTATACCCAAGTGCGTCTGGAGAAATCATCAATGAAAGTTAAGAAATACTTGCAGCCAGAGAATGAAACAACAGGAAGTGGACCACATAAATCACTATGCACAAGCTGTAAAGGGGCTGAGGCGTGCCAAGAGGCACGTTTTTCAAAACTGTCCCGATGATGTTTTCTGAGTACACATCCGGAACAAACACCATCTCTGCAAGATACCATAGGAAGACCTGTCACCATATTTTCTTTACATAGATGCTGAAGGGAGCGATAGTTTAAGTGACCAAATCGCTCATGCCAAAGTTTTCTCACTTCATCGTTATGAGCAACAAATACTGAGGGAAGATTTGATGACCCAAAGTTGTGAAACTTATACAACCTTGTAGAATCATCAGCAATGCCAGTAGCTAAAATCTTTTTAGGATCTCTTAGGTCCTTGATTACAACATCATGAGGTGAAAATTCAACGATTTTACCTTCACCTGAATGAGTTATCTGATATACAGATAGAAGGTTGCAGGATAAGGTTGGAACACATAATACATTATTACATCATTAAACTGACCATTGTCTAGATGAACAGTTCCAATCCCTACAACACTAAGAGATCTATCATCACCAACATATATATTTTTGGTGTTACAATCATTTAAAGAAGAAAACATGGCTTTGTTTTTGGCCATGTGATAAGAAGCTCCAGAATCAATGAGCCACTCATGAGAATGAGAAGAAGAAGATACATTTAATGCATAGCCAGACCGAGATGCTTGACAACCACATGCAGAAAGTGCCATTCCTGAAGATGAAGTTGAAGTTGAAGATTGCCCCAAATGGATGTTATGCTTCTTCATTGCTGCTTCCAAGGCTTCCATCTTCTTAAAGCATTTTGATTCTAAGTGGCCATCTAGATTACAAAAATTGCAATGTCCATCAGTCTTCTTCCCTTTGTTTTTATTTGTCTTATCATTTTGTTGAAATGATTTTTCATTTTGGGGCTGAAATTGCTTAGGACCCTTGTTTGGTTTAGGACCATTCTTTTTAGGATATGACTTCTTAGGATTCTTTGAATTTGGTTGCTGCTGGGCGGCTAACGCTTTCTTGGAAGAGTTTCCAAGATTAAGAAGACCAAGGTGTAAGAGTTTTTCTTGTTCTCTTATTAAAGAATCACAAAAAGAGTCAAAGGAAGGGGCTTTTAGTCTGTTCCTTGAGAAATGAAGGCTTCTCTTGTAGAATGGAAGGTGGAAACAAACACAGAGTAGGCTAGTCCCAACTTAGTAAGAATGGAATAGATAAGGTTACTATCTTCTTTCTTAACTTTAACACCTTCCAAGAGATATCTAAGGGTCTTGAATTTGGACAAGAAATCTTCAATGCAAGAAAAATTATTAGGGTCCAATGTAAGCAACTCATTTTCAAGTTGATGGGCTCTAAGTTCATTTTTAATCCCAAAAACTTTATTGATTTGTTTCATTGCTTCATCAGGAGTATCAAGTTCTGCAATATGGAATCTAAGATCTGGAGAAATAGACATCCCTATCAATCCACGTGCTTGATCTTGCCTATTTTCCCATTTAGCAGCTTTATCTTCATCCTTTGGTTTCTTTTCTTGGCCTGAGGCTATTCGGTAGAGACTTTTACTTCTAAGTAAGTCCTCAATGTAGGACAACCATTGGAAGTAGTTGGTGCTGTCAAGGGTAACTTGGTATTGACTTTCCATTTCAACGGAAACTGAAGCTAAAGATGCTGAAAATAAGTGTTCCAATGGATAGATCTCGAAAAATTAGGCTGGTTTAAAAAAAACGGCTCTGAAAACGGCTTCCGAATGAAGAAGTTATGGCTTTTTGAAAAAAGTTGATGAAGTCGCCGACAAAGTGCGGGAATGTGCGGAAATGAAAAAATCCGCCCCCAAAAAATGGAGACTTGAACCCAAGACCTCTACTCTCTTAGAATAGCTTTGAACCAATTGAGCTATACAAAAAATTTGAGAGAGAGAGAGAGAGAGGGGGGGGGGGTTGATGCTTTGGGTTGCGTGCTTGCTTTGAGAAGGCTCTTTTTCCCTACAAAACAAAAAACACAAAACCCAACACGGACATGCAAAGAAAACGAACCTTACGGCTTGAAGTTAGCTTTAGCCGAAAAACTAAATATTTTCAGAAATGAACCTTGCGGCTCAAAGTTAGCTTTGGCCGGAAACTAAATATTTTCCTCAATGTTTCTGATTTTCCGAGATCACCCTAAGGCGCAGGGAAAAGAGCATATGCATGAGAAAAATCCTTCCTTTCTATTTCTGATTTGCCTAGATCGCACAGAGTCGCAGGGCAAAGAGCATACGCAGAAATGAAAGGTATAGATCCGGTAATAAAAAAAGCTAAATAAACCGAAACCGAAATAAACAGAGAGAAAATAACAGTAAACTGCAAATAAACACTGTATACCTCCAGATCTTAAAAATGACGCAGCTAGGGCTACCGGAAACCTTTTCGCGTGAAACGAAAGGGGTTCCTCACTGGAACAGATGCTCCCAACACAACAGAGCAGTCCTCTCGGCCCGAAAGCAGTCAGAAACAACAGATCTAGGAAACAGCAGTCGGATGCAGTTCTACCGGCTTCAGATTTGGATCACCAACGAACGCGGCCCTCAAATAGCTCTGATACCATGTAGGAATTTACAGGGTAAGTTCCTCAGACAGAACACCAAAAGACACCGCTCACAACCAGATCGCAGATCAATACACCAGTATTTTTGACGTGGTTAAAACCCTCAAAGAGGGAAACAGTCCACGGCCTGAGCCAACGCGGCCACTTCAGGCAATTTATTAATAAAAGAATGAAAATTTACATATGCTTCTCTCATGCACGGATTACCCTACAAATGACCCTCCATGCGCTTTAAATAGAAATCATGGACCAATCGAGTGTCAAGCCACGGATCAAGTGTCGGTAATACCGAGGAGAGAATGAACCGTCGGATCACTACATATCATGACCGTCGGATTGTAAGTTACAAAATGTACAACGGTAAAGAAACACACTTTACCTAACTCTATACTAGACCAAGTTGTACTTAACTATTTCCTATGTGTCGGAATATCCTAATACATGATATTATTTTGCAGCAAGATGCTCCATTGCCTAACATTGGAATGTATAGGCTATCTGCTTTAGAGAACGCTGAAATCAAGAAGCAGGTGCAGGAATTGTTCAAGAAAGGGTTCGTCAGGCCTAGCACATCACCATGTGGGTCACCAATCGTTTTGGTGAGAAAGAAAGATGGCTCGTGGAGAATGTGCATTAACTACCGAGCACTGAATAAGATAACAATAAAAAATCGTTATCCCCTTCCTCGCATAGATGATCTTTTAGATCAATTGAAGGAAGTTGTTTATTTCACCAAGCTAGACTTGCACAGTGGATACCATCAGGTCAGAGTTGCAGAACAATATGCATGGCAGACTGCTTTCAAAACAAAGCAGGGATTGTATGAGTGGCTAGTTATGCCTTTTGGCTTAACTAATGCTCTTGCTACTTTCATGAGATTAATGAATGATATAATCAAACCTTTTCTTGATGATTTTGTTATTGTGTATCTGGATGACATTTTGATTTTTAGTAAAACGTGTGGAAAACACTTAAAGCATATTAAGTAGACATTAGATGTTTTGAAAAGAGAAAAACTTCATGTTAAACTCTCAAAATGTGAATTTGGCAAAACATCTCTAAATTATTTGGGTCATATAGTAGGGGGTGGTGAATTGAAGATAGATCCTTTTAAAGTGGCAGTCATTGTGAACTGGCCTAAACCCAAGTCTGCTACAGAAGTGAGAAGCTTCTTAGGGGCAGCACAGTATTGGAGGAAGTTCATTTCTGACCAAGGTTGCACGAAACGGGGAAACGGGTACGAGTTTCCGAAACGGGAGCGATACGAAACGCGACCTCCCCAAATTTTGGAAACGGGGAAACGCGCATATATATATATATATATATATATATATATTAGGAATTTAAGAAATATGTGCAATCATAAAGCATATATGATACATTCTAATTTATTACATTATGATAAAATTGTCAATTGTCAATGCATAGACTATAAGTATCTAAATTTACATCACATTTACTCATGAATAATCACATAATGAAAATAGAAATATCCAAAATCAGCCACGAGAAATTTCTAATTTTTTGTCTCGTGGTTGATTGGGAGTCTCCTCCTGCATAGTCGAATGACCTTAGTGCTCTTGATTAAATACAAGTTTCATACCCTAGTACCCTACATTCTCTTGATTATTGGGAGTCTCCCCTGCATAGAGGGCTTTGTTCTCTCGATTAAATACAAGTTCCATACCCTAGTACATGATAAAATCCAATGGAAACATTGAAATCCCCCCAATCCTGAAATCCTGAAAAACAGATAAGTCTGCTGGATTTTGAGTAAGATCTAAAATTCTACTTTCTCCATATGAAATCCAATGACGGCGAAACCACTCTCAAACATCCTGAGTCATTTCATGGTAATGTTAAAAATTTAAGTAAAAGGATGAAAATGAAAAATAAAGGAGAATATCACTTTTACTTTAAGAATTTAACATTACCATGAACTGCATATCAACACTAGGGCAAACAAATGTAAGAGATCTACATTAGAAAAAAAACAAATGTTTTTTTGGGGGAAACGTGGCCGTACGGCCGGAAACGCGTTTTACGGCCACGTTTCCGTTTCAGGAAACGTGGCCGTACGGCCGGAAACGCGTTTCCAGGCCGTACGGTACGGGGAAACGCGTTTCGTTTCGTTTCCCCTGGCGAAACGCCCCCTAGGGCCACGTTTCCTGCAACTTAGTTTCTAACTTTTCCTCAATTGCAACTCCCTTACATGTTTTAACAGGATTGAACAAGGTGTTTTAGTGGGGAGGCAAACATTAGAAAGCCTTCGACACCTTGAAAGAAAAGATTAGTACAACACCTGTACTAGCACTGCCTGATCTGTAAAGACTATTTGAGATCCAAACAGATGCCAGTGACATTGAACAAGGTGTTTCAGTGGGGAGCCAAACATCAGAAAACCTTCGACACCTTGAAAGAAAAGATTAGTACAACACCTGTATTAGCACTGCATGATCTGTAAAGACCATTTGAGATCCAAACAGATGCCAGTGACTATGCCATGGGAGCAGTGTTGACATAGCACAGTAAACCCATATGTTATCATTCTGAGACTTTTAATCATGTAGTAGTTAACTATCCTACATATGATAAAGAATTGTATGCATTAGTTCAGAGTGTGAAAAAGTGGAAACATTACTTAATGGGCAAAGAGACAGTAATACATACTGATCATCAACCACTTCAATATCTACACTCTCAAACTAAGTTGCAGCAATCAAGACACTATAGATGGATGGGTTTTCTACAGCAGTTTCATTTAGTCATCAGATATAAAAAGGGCATACACAACAAAGTTGCAAACATGTTATCTAGACCCATTATAAATGCATCTACTATACTTAAGCATAATTCTGTGTTACATGAGAGTTACATTGAACAATATGCTCAAGATATAGATTTCAAAGATGTATATGCAACTTTGAGTCAAGGCAAAAGAGTAGAAGAATTGGATTATCATGTAAAGGACCGACTCTTATACCATTGTGGGAAACTTTGCATTCCACAAACTGAGGGAGTAAAGATAATTAGAGAAGCACACACTTCTATGATATCAGGTCACTTTGGGGTAAGTAAAACAATTGCACAGCTGCAAAGATTTTGTTATTGGCCAAAAATGAATGAAAAAGTTTCTAGATATGTAAGAGGGTGTACTATGTGTGCTAAAAGCAAGCCCAACAACAGAAAACTAGGCTTGTACACTCTATTAACAGTACCTTCTCACCCTTGGGAAAGTGTTTCCATGGATTTTGTTGGAGGACTGCCTAAATGTAGGAAAGGTCATGATTATCTATATGTTGTTGTGGATAGGTTCAACAAGATGTGTATTTTGATACCTTGTAATAAACAGATTACAGCTGAACAAACTGCAAAATTGTTCTTTGAACATGTATGGGTTCATTTTGGATTACCCACTTCCATTGTATCTGATCGAGACACCTGATTTGTGGGGAAGTTTTGTTCAAGTCTGTGGGAACTATGAACACCAAACTAAAGAAAAACACAACTTTTCATCCACAAACTGATGACCAGACAGTGGTTAACATGACAATGATCCAGTTACTCAGAGGATATTGCAGCAAACATCCTAAGCTTTGGGATGAACATTTGTGTTATGTGCAGCATGCTTACAACGGAGCAAAACATTCTTCTACACAGAGATCTCCTTTTGAGACCTGTTTTGGTTTCACACCAAGATCTCCTTTGGATTTTGTCTTTGGTGAAAATACCATAGTTGAGGGACATAGTGATGTGGACAGGGCAACTAGGTTCATTGAACAAATCCAGGAGATCCACCAGGCAGTATAGGAAGCTAGAAAAGAACCAAGCCAAATACAAGGCTAGGCATGACAAGCATCGGATGGAGCATAGTTTCCAATTTGGTGACCAAGTCTGGCTGTATATCAGCAAGGATAGGATGCAAGGAGAAGGTAAAAAGCTAAAGCTCATCAGGTATGGACCTTTCAAAATACTTGAGAAGATTGGTGAAAATGCTTTTCACCTTGATCTACCAGCTTACATGCACATCTACTCAGTTGTAAATGCAGATTGCTTGAGATTGTTTGAACCCTCTCTAATTGAGGATCCTGAAGAGCAGAGTCAATTACCTTCTATTGATGACCTGCTACCTGAATATCTTAATGAATTGCAGGAAGACACAGTTTTAGACAGGAAGGTGAGGACGACACGCAGAGGAGATGCTGAGTACCTCAGAGTAGGGCTGAAGGGTTCAAAGCCGAGCAGTGAAAAGTGGATTTAAATTGGACAAGTGAGACAACAGTACCCTCACTTAGTCGATGCTTGAAAACCAACTTTTGGTGGTCTAAAAGCTTTTTCAGTGGGAAGGATGTGATTCGAATTGGATTCATGAAGAATAATCAAAGTACCATGACTGTATCAGATCGGGACAAACCTTGAATTCCAAGAGCACACAGCGATCAGAAAAACCTCTAAATAGTGGCAGTTAGCTGCTAGCGTGGAACGACAAGGACCTCGGTCAAAGCGCGTTGACCGAGGCCCATGGAGACTACGCAGGAGGCGAAATTAGCACATGGGAAGCTTGGATCAGGAAAAGGAGGCAGTTTCTGATGCGCAATTAGCACTCGCTAGGCAAAACCCCTCGAAATGGAAAGGCCTCGAAGTGCTCGGTCGCATGGAAGCCAGAAAACCGTACGAAAAATTCTAAAGGCTAAAGCCAGGACCCACACTCCAAAAACCGGCGGTATGTATCGGGGGCACCCTTGGGCAGTAAACGGATTTGGCTAAAACCTAGCGATTCCATTCAACGCTTGACGCGTGGCAAGTAGAGGAGAGAGAAAACCGCCGCTCATCGCATGCTAACAGTCGAGCAAGTCAACCATGCGAAATGAGCGAATGGCGTTGGATCTGGAGGCTCCAGATCTAACGGCTGAGGACGCGCCCAATGAAAGAACCGGATTTGACAGGGGAATAAGTCGAGATCCATAAATATTTGAGGTCCAATCTGACCGCTGAGGTGGCGGATGAGTCATTTCCTGACGTAACCGAAGAACCGAACCGACGAGGAAGAGCTGGCACAGTTCACAAGAGGACAAGTGGCCACTCCCTGTGAGCTGTTGATGTTGATGTCGAGACAGGGAACTCCAAGCGAGCAGCAGTAGGCGACCCGACGGAGGAAGAAGAGGAATCGAACAGTCATGAGATCGACTGGCTTTAAAGCCATGAACAGAGAACAGAAAAGGACACTGAGAGAGGACATCGGAGACGGAGAAGAGAAGAAAAGACAGAGGGCCGAGCTGACCACAGGCAGCGTTGAGCACCAGAGAGCTTGAGAGGTTCAAGCCATCCCTGAGAGGATCTGTCAGGACTAAGCACCACATTGGGCTCCTTCCATTAAAGACCATAAAGGTCAAGAGCTGGTAAGGAAAAGAGTCTGTGCACTCTAGTGGCTTGGGGAATCCAAGGACCACCCTGCCAAACAAATTCTGTTTCAGGAGACTCATATTGAGCTCTTCATTGTAATTCTCTGCTTTAAAGACACAATAAAAGAAGGCCACCACTGAAGGTTGGATTGGAGACGTAGCCCTGGAGGATAGGGTGAACTCCTTATTAATTTGTTGTGTTCTTATATTTGCTTACTGTGTTTCTCTGCTGTTTTCCATTTCCCAGTGTCCGTGCATTTTGCAATCTGATCGATCCGATGCCTAAAATAACATAGACACACACCAGCACATGAGTCTGTAATACCTTCATTCAATAATTCTTTAACTGAGATCACTCAAAGGGTGATTTTCATATCAGAAAGACATGTCCAAGGTACATCCTTAAAGTGGTAGGTGTCATGTGGATAATGATGAGGTGGATTGGGACATAGGGGTCTCAAGGCCAAATGCCATGAGCTTGATGGTGGTAATGATGAGGGATGCCCGCATATTTGGGTGTATGAATGTAGGAGGGAGAAATTGTGGTACATGAGTTACCTTGACCTTTGTTTTTCCACCCTTCTTCATTTGCCTTTTCCCTTTCATGATTTTTCTTTTCTTATACTACTCGGGGATCCAGGGGATGAGAGCATAATGTGTATGATATAACTGTGATTACCCCCTTAAGGTGGGGAAATTTATTGCCCACTAGGGGTTGGGACATGGATGGGTTCCTTAATGATGCAGGGGGCACTCAAGGGGCCCTAGGAACCAAGGTGATGGCCATAATGATAAAGGGGTAGAGCTCATGTTTGGATTTTGCCCACATGCTAAATTTGATTGTCTTGGCCATTTTCTTACATTTTATGGTATTATTTCCTTTTGTGTGTGGCCATGATATTCTTTTATCTTTTTTTTTTTAGCTACATAAACCTTTGGGGCTATGTTTCAAGCCCAACCCAAACATGTGGACAAGGGAATGGGGTGTACCAGAGCCTTGTGGACCCAGTGGTCATGTGGACCCAGAGAGGGAAGATGACGAAATAGGGGATGTAATGTGTGGAGTGGAGTGAAAAATATGAAATGGGAAAACAAGACCGCACTACCAAAATTAGGGTTGCCCAAGTAATTCCCATCTTATAGCTATAAGCTAGTAGGGGAGATCCCATGGGACTAGGGTTGAAGATTAACCCCCCATTTAAGGTGAGGAACAATACTACAGTAAAAACCATTCCTCCTTCCAAGTCACCTAGTAATCCATACCCAAGTGTGCCTAAGGAAAAACAAATATAAAAACCCGATTGCACAATGAAAGACATACCTTTAAGATTGGATGGCCTACCTTCAAACATACTCTCTCAACAGATGGGCAAGGGGACATATGACTGGATTAGGGAGCAGAGATCAACTGGCACAATATCGGCTACATTGGTGGTTGTCAAGGCATGTTGAAGACAAATCTAGGAGAAAAAATCTCCTATGGGGTCACCCACAGGTGGTGGGTAACAATATTTTTGCCACTACTACAGAAAAACACATGCATGAGTTTAACTGGGTAGTGAGTGCTAAGATAATCATGGAATAGGATGTATTAATGATGCTATTTTCCCTAAGTTTAGAAGGAAGTGCTAAGGATTGGTACCTTAGCTTACCCCAAGGTAGTATCATTGATTAGGATTCCTTTCACCAAGCCTTCAACAAGAGATGGGATACAACCAAGGAAGGGTTTATCCTTCTTGAGAAATTTGTTCAAGCTACTAAAACTGAGAAAGAGACTGTTAAGGAATTTACTCAAAGATTTGAAAACCTAATCAAGGAGATCCCTGATCAATATAAGCCAACTGATGACACCATCATTGATAAGTATGTCAGATCTCTCCATGGGAATTTGACTTATGCCTTCCGAAATAAAGGGCCTAAATCCTTGGTAGAAGCTAAAGTCAACTACTAAAATTGAACAAAATTTAATTGCTGCCAGGATTGATTTGTTTAACTATCCCTGGGCTCAAATTGAACCCAAAGGTAAACCAAACGCCCAGGTGGATCCTAGATTGCAAGCATTTTCCAAAAAAATTGATAAATTTACTAATGAGTTGATGCAAGGACAGATGCCAATGATGAACAAAATGGCCATGATGGAAAGAGAAAGGGGATCTTGTCAAAATTTCCATCCTAAACCACAATTTAATAAATACAAACCTTTCAAGAAGAAGGTTCCTGATGGAGACCATGCTAATCAGTAGAGTGTCCCAAATACGCTTGCCTCGACCAATTCGGTAGTACAAGAGGAGTCTTCCTGGAGTTAACCTTGTGATGAGTACCACGCTCAAAGAAAAGTGTCCATAAAACCAAGTGGAGGAAGAAGCCCCTGAGCACCTTGTTGACCACTACGTGTCAACGACCCATAGCAGTACACCTCCTTTTTTCGCAAAAGGGATAGCGCTTGATCAACGTGTCCATGCCATTCAACTATCATCATCAACCTGATCATGTTATATTGTAAACCCTTTCTGCATGTTTAATTGTAAATTATCTCAGCAGATCCGTGTCGTGTATGTAATTGCCTAGGTAAACCTAATTTTTTGATGACGATCTACATTCCGGAAGGTTTTTTTGTCTCATCGATCCATGGTCGGCAGAGTTTTCCTTCAGCCTTACCCCAAAGCTGGAATGGATTTTGTCACCAGAATGTTAGGGGAGTCCTAGTGTGTTAGATCGAGTCTATGTAAAAGTAATTTGGGAATAATCCTAACTATTTGATTAGGTTATTTTATTACAAATTGCTTGATCTGCTAGATTATAGCTGTGTCATAGAAATGGGTAGTCTGTGAGGGTCTTGTTCAAATGGGGTTTTCCCCTTGAGATGTAAAAAATATAAAAAAATCATGATGTAAAATGTCTTAAGGGTTAGAAAAATAATTTATCCCCTCATAGGTCCTAGGTCCTAGGTAAATTTAAATTTTCCAGAGGTAAAATTCGTGGATCCTTTAAAAAATTAAATCTTAACTGGTTTAGGGACTAAGGTTAGTTGATTATTTTGCTAAATTTTATGCCTTGGGTCCCTAGGGTTAAGTCAAAGTCAATTTTGAGGAAATAAATGAAAAATTCTAATTTTTGAATTTATTAAAATGCATTTAATTGATAAATTTGAAATTTCCTCAATATTTAAAATTTCGACGGATGAGATTAAAAGAAATTTTGATCCTCATCAACGGTCGAGATCACTTTGACAAGGATCACTCGAACTAGCCGTTGGTATCTTTAAATAGGGGGTCATTTTGTCAATCAGAATCATCCGATCTTTTGATCATGTACTAAGCGAAAAACTCTCTCTTGTAATTTTTTTTACGAGCAATAAAGAAAGACTTTAGGGTTAACTTCTACTAGTGTTACTCTTCATGGAAATGTTGTAAGATGTATTATTTTCATGCATATATTTCTTTTTGGCCATTGATATAGCTTTCTGAAGAGCGATCTGAGTACAGGTATCTTGCTCCGTCGCTGGAATTTGAATGGTAATTTAAGTTTTGAATGTAATAGCATGTAGCTCTATTAGACCTGAATTTTGTTGTCGTTTTCTTGCTCTATGTTGACGGCTGAATTGAGTTTTGCAGGAAAATCCTTGATTATTAGATCATCGTGTGTTTGGGGAAGTTTTCGGCTGAACCAGCCAACTCCCGATCCATGTTTTCTGAAGAGCTCAGTTTGAATTTGATCCCGGGCTTATCATAAGATATTATTTTTATGGGTGATGCATGAAGGGTTTCAAGCTTAGTACCTCCTCCAAAATTCAAAAAATTTTAATTTTTATGTGCTAAATTGTCAGATCTGGCTGTTGGGAGCCACAGATCATCAGATCTGGGAGCGGAGTCAGACTCACACTCCCTAGATCTGATAGATCTGCCATTTATGTACATAAATCTATAATTTTTTTTATTTTTCCGACTTAGGGTTTCTGGGGTTTCATTTATTTTTTGCATATTCGGGTTCTGGGTGTTTGTTTTCAGGAACAGGTTGCAGATCTGAAGGTGAAGTTTAATTTTGAAGCCAGATCTAGGCCCTATAGGGTAAGATCTGGCCTCAGAACTAGCTTTTGCAGGAGCATTCTTTCTATAGTTCAAGGGTTTGAAATTTTTTTAAATCTGGGAATTTCTGAAATCATTTTGAATTTTTGTCTTCTACCCGGGGTTTCAATTTTTCTGAAAAAATTTCGAATTTTTTTTTAAGCTGGAACCCTCACTCGCTCATCTCTCCCACAGCTACATTGTTGTTCCTCCAGATCAGCGTGCCACTCATTCGCTGCTCCTTATCTCTCCGACTGCCCATCTTTCTCTCCACGCAGTCCATCCCTCAGTCCTCTCTGCCTGCGTTCAATCTCCACAACACTCTCCTTGTTGCGTATCCATTCCCTACCATTAAACCCTCGTCCAAGCCCTCCTCTGCTGCTTGTCCGTGCCCGCATTTTGCCTGTTCTCCCTCGTTGTCAGTTCGTCCCTGTCTGCATCCAAACTCATCATCCGTCTTCTCCGTCGAAGTAGTTTAACCTCCAGAGCAACAAACAGATTCGGTTTTTTTTATGATGGATTAGGGTTTTCATTGTGATATGCACGTTGGTTTAGTTTTAGGCTAGGTTGTGATTCTTCATTTGATTAATTTTCCTATGACTTTTGAATTTTAACTTTTGATTAGATTTTCCTTAGTTTCGATTTTTGATTTGTTTTGGATTCGATTTTCATTTTATTAAGATTAGGTTTGATTTCTTTTGGCTTTGTCATGAACCATTTTTTTTTTAATAACTGAAACGGGTATGTTTTTTATTTATTTGAAGGTAGATGGTTGGGCCCAAGCCTAAACAACCAAGAGTACAGTTCTCCTTATCCTCTTTCTTATGCTAGGATGGATTACAATTCTGTCAAGAGAAGCAAGATTGGTATGATATCTTGTCATTAATGTTGAGCTGTCCCTTCTGAAGAGCGCACCCTTTATTTGCCATGAGGTCTGCTTCATTGTTCGAATTCCTTAGAATGTGGTAGAATTTGTAGGTGTCGAATTCAAGGAGGGTTCTCTTTAATTTGTTGAGAATTTTGTTGAGGCTTGCATTATTGAACAATTCCTCCGTGTTGAGTTTTTTGATTAGTATTTCTGAGTCTCCAAATGCTTGAAAGTCTTTGATACCTCTTTCCCTTGCAATTTGGCATGCTTTGAGGAGAGCTAGAATCTCTGCTTGATTGTTGGTTTTTTGCCCAATACCCAAGCAAAAGCAATCCCTTCTTGAGCCATCCAGAGAGTACATAATATCCCCTGCTCCAGTAGCACCGGGGTTCCCTTTGGAAGCCTCATCAAAGAAAATCGAGATTAGATGTTGTTGCCTCCACCAATCTTGGAAAGTGATGTCAGAATCTCTTTTTCACCATTCAGGGTTTGCAATGGGGGGTACCAAGGGGAACTTTCAAGGCAGAGGGGAAAGAGAATCCAACCATCTCTTTTCTTCAGGAAGGAGAGTGAGGTCTTCTTTAAAGTAAGATTGTTGTACTGCTTCTAAAAGGAGGGATTTTGCTTTGGTTGCTACTTTCAAGGGAGTATAAGGGATTTCTTTGAAAATCTGTTCATTCCGGGTTAACCAAATTTGCCAACATACGTATTTGGGGATGGCAATCCAAATACTGTTCCATAGAGATTTAGTGGGAATATTGTGGGGATATAGGTGGCTCCATGAGGCAAATAACTCTGCTACAAAATCATGGCCCCGGGGGACAATTTGGAGTTCATGGAGAATGTAGCCCCATACTTCTTTAGCAAAATAGCAGTCAATAAAGAGATGTTTAGTTGTTTCAGTATTGCTTCTGTAGAGGGCACACCTATGCGGTCCTGCATGGCTTCTCTTGGCCAGATTTTCTCCTGTTAGGACTCTGTTATGCACCAAAATCCAGAAGAAAGAAAAAAGAAAAAAATAAAATAAATAAAAATAAAAATAAATAAATAAATAAATTGACTTTAGGAAGACCTCCAGGATCCCATACTTTTTTCCAGAAACTGGGTGGATGATTGTTGATTTTTGTTGGGTGAAGGGCACTGTAACCAGCAGTTGTGGTATACCTTCCTAAGTGTCCCCATCCCCAAGTATCCTTCATGCTTCGATAAACTGGTGCTGCCTCTTCAAGCAATTCGATGAGCCGATTTTGTTGCTGCAAGAGTCTAATAGGGATGTCGTGGAAGTCCCAGCAGGACCAATTGCCTTTGTTGTCCCACCTAGAAAGATCGTAGACGCTATTGATGCCAGCGCGTTGGAACCACTCCTTTATATCTGCGATGTCTTCAGACTCAGATAGCGGAGCACGATCCATAATGTGATCGTCCCACAGAGAGGTTTTCTTTCCATTTCCGGGCACGCGATACACCTCCTCTCTGAAGAAGTGTAGACATTTTTAGCATAGATTCCAGGTTTGGGAGCAGTTAACTATGATGCAGGCTTGCAGATTCCGTAGCGCAGGACCATCTGCGTACTTGTGCAATAGAGATTGATTGACTGGGTGCTATGGATCACAATGCAATTTCCATAGGATTTTGCCACCAAGCACAAGGTTAACCATCGCAGGATCGCTAATCTGTAAACCGCCCTCTGTGATGTCTCTTTTGACTATGTCCCAGTTGATCAGGTGAATTTCTTCCTAATTCTCTTCCCCCCCTTGCCATAGAAAATCCCTCAGGAGTTTAGATATTTAATCCATCACATTTTTAGGAGCAAGAAGAAAAGCAGCTTGGTAAATTGACAACGCAGACAACAAAGTTTTAATAAGAATTACTTTTCCTCCTTTTGTTAACTAGTAGCCTCCCCAAGATGAGATTTTTGTTTTGATTTTGTTGATAATGTCGCTCCACAGATCCCTTTTGTTAATTCCATTTGTAATGGGCAAATGCAGGTATTTGATCTTGTCCCATTTTGCATAGGCTTTGAAGCCCAGGATCTGAGATATGCTCATGAGCTCTTGCTGTTCCATATTGCAGCCATAAATTTCACTCTTTCTTTCACTTAAGGCTCCTGTTACCTTGCAATAACATTTTAGGACTGAGTCAAACGCCATTGCAATTCTGAGAGAGGCTCCTCCGAGAAGAATAGAGTCATCCACAAACAGGGCATCATTTAAGGGATCTGTGCCATGGGAAATTCTGAGGCCAGGTAGTGACCCAGTGTCTCTCTCAGCAGTGAGCTTCTTGCTTAGAGATTCAGCCAGCATAATGTATAGAAAAGGAGAGAGGGGGCAGCCCTGCCTAAGGCCTCTCTGGGCATGAAAGAAGCCAGTAGGGCGCCCATTAACCAGGGGGGCAATCCGGGGATTGTCAATACAGGATTTTATAAGATTCACAAACTGGTTCGAGAACCCGAAGGAGCGTAAGACTTTGATGAGGAAGGTGTGATTAACCCTATCAAAAGCATTAGTGATGTCTAGTTTTATCAACATTCCTTTTTCTTTTCACTATTTAATTGAGTGAATTGTCTCCTGCACTTACATGACATTATCTAAGATGTGTCTACCTTCAACAAATCCTCCTTGGGAGGAGGAGATGAGCCTTTTGAGTAATGGTTTAATTCTGTTTGCCAACAGTTTGTCCAAAATTTTGTATGAGGCGTTACATAGAGATATGGGTCTGAATCTGGCAAAGGCTTTTGGGTTGGCCTCTTTTGGAATTAGTGCGAGGTAGATGGAATTGGTTACTCCTCCTATCTTAGCTTTCTTCTGGAACCCTCTTATCATTTTCTGGAGGTCATATTTAATGGTATCCCAACAGATCTTGTAGAAGTGGATGGTGAACCCATCAGGCCCAGGAGCCTTATCAGGTTCCATAGACCAAATAACATTAATTATTTCTTCCTCCGTGAAGGTTTTGATGAGAGCATGATTGTCTTCTAAGTTGACAAGGAAAGGGATGTTTGAGAGGAGCTCCACTGAGTCTTCCTCGCTGCATTGTGTCCCTATAGTAAAAAGCTTTTTGAAGTGACTTTTTGCTGCCTCTTTTATTTGTGTAGACCCTTTGCAGATCTGCCCTTCTTCAGTTGTGATTTCCGAAATATGATTACATGAGTCTAGCTCTATATTGGCAATGAAAGAAAGAGGTGTTTCAATCTCCAACCTTCAACTACAGGCTACGGGATTTGATTCTCCAGTACTCTTCTTCCATTCTAAAGGAGCGGAAGGAAGAGCGTTGGGCTTCTACCTCTTTGCCTATCATCTTTGAGGTGATATCCTTGTGTTCCATTTCAACTTGTATGTCTCCCAAATTCTGCACTATTTCTTTCCTTTGGCTAGTTGGATTTAGAGTGGGTTTTTTTATCCATTCTTTGGCTTGTTTTGCTGCCTTGAGCTTTTGATCCCATACATAACATGGTGATCCTGAGATTGGTTTGGCCCAAGCTTCTTTCACTGTTTCCAGGAAACCATCTCTTTCAATCTAGAGGGGGCTGAAGCAAAAAGGAAGAGGACCTAAGTCTTCTTCATCCTCTAGGAGCAGCTGAATGGGCTTATGGTCCGAAGTTTATTTGGGGAGGATTTTTGTATTGATTATCTTGTTGTTCATCATCAGCGAGCTTTGAACTAAGAATTTGTCCAGACGAGCAGATATGTGTTCCTCCCCTGTCCTATTATTTGTCCATGTATGGAGACCTCTTATTGGGCTAAAATCAAGGAGGTCCCATTGCTGGATGAGATCTTCCACAAAAGGCAGCAACTGGTCTCTACTGTTGTTGCCCCCTCTCATTTCTTTGGGCTTCAGAACTATGTTCAGATCTCCAACAAGGATTATGTTATTGGGGTTATGCTGCTCTAAGAATGCTAGGAGGGAATTCCAACATTCTCTTTTTTCAGAGTAAATAACTGGAACATAAAGATTAAAGAGTGAGATAGTCAACTTACTTGCACAATGCTTTAATTCTGTGAAGATCCAGTGCTAAGTTTCGAAGGAGTTGTTCAGGTGGAAGAGATCTTCTGTCCATAGGGTAGCTAGCCCCCCTGAAGAGCCCCTTGAGCTTACTGCTTTGCCTGCTTTTTTCTTCCACTTCACCTTACTGATGTCGAGAAGGGCTTGCGCTTCATTTTTTGTCTCTTGGAGCATGAGAATATCTGGTGGTTCGATTTTCAATAGATCCTTGACTACTTCTATTTTCATGTGGGTCCCCAGACCTCTACAGTTCCAAGAGACAAGACGCATTATTTACCAGATGGGGGGAGGGATCCTCCCTTAGGAGGCCTTGTTCTGGTATTTCTCCCAATAGACATCTCTATCGTGGGATGGCTGCCTTGAGTTTTAAGTCTTTCAGCCTCCTCCTCCCTTACTTCTTTATGGGATTTCCTTCCGACTCTTTTTGATGGACGCTCATAGATCTCGTCCTCCAATGATCCTGAGCTATCTGTTGGCTTTTTCCTTGTGACTTCTGCATACGAGGGATTGGAGGGGCTGCATTTGGAAGCCTCTGGGTGGCATGCTTCTTCCTCTTCTTTTTTGGAGTTGGATGTTCCTTCCTGGTCTACGTTTTCTGGGATTATTTCTGAGGGTTGGGCTTGACTGCTTTTTTTTTCATCTAGGTTTGGACCCCTTTCTTCGGTGGGTTTGGAGCTGTTGGGGGCCTCCTTCTGAGTGACTTTCCCCCTACCTTTTTTTTGCTGTGATGCTTTCTGGACTAGGGTTCATTGCACGCCATTGTGCTTCTCTGCTTGTTCCTCAGCCTTTTTCTTGCAGTGTTTTGCGAAATCGCCGTGGCCATGGCAGTGTCTACATTTAAAATGGAGTTGTTCGTAATCGAGTTCTTGAACATGTGTCCATCCGGCGACTGTTAGCTTGATTGCTTTTGGCAGTCCCTCCTCCAGATCGACTTCGACACATATGCGGGCACATGAATACTAATCTTTTTGACTACTTGGTCTATGTATTTTCCTAGAGCATTGCCGATTAGCTGAAGAGACTTTTGGTTCCAGCAGTGGAGGGGAAGATGGGGAAAATGCACCTAGACGGGAACAACAGATGGTACATCCTGAGCAGGGTCAAAATCGGGCGACCATTTGTTCAGATATAATCCTTGTGGACCCATAAAATATGGTCTGTTCCTGAAGATTAAGCTTTTGTCCTCTGCACTTTTGAAGACAAAAACAAAGTAGCCCTTGCCCACAAAGTAGCTTTTTATGGCCTCTTTGGTTAACGGGATCCAGTTTCTCTGAACCCACTCTTCAACAGATTTTGGTGAAGGCCAGAGGCCAGTGAACTGGCCTATGAGGCCTCTCTCTGCAAGATTCAGAGCTGCTCTGCACGTTTCTTCTTCCGGGAGTGCAACCGAGGGTATGTTGTCCATTTTCTTCACGAATTTCTGTTGCATGGCGAAAGGGGTTCTCTTAATGCACGCTGCTATCATTGTTTTGAAAGCTAGAACCTCTGGGGGGAGAGGAGGGGGATGCGGACCCCGGCTGGAGTCCATTGGAGAGCCAAGGGGCTCAAGAGCTGCTGTGCGCAACAGCCACAGGGGGCGCGCAGAGCAGAGGCGGCAAACCTAGTTTGCAACAAAGAGGCAGCGCGCGCGCTTTTGTCATGAACCATTTTAACTTATTATAAAAAATCATAAAAATTAAAAAGAAATCTAAAAAAAAAAATTAAAATTTAAAAAAATTTCTCAAAAAAATAAAAAAAGTTTGAAAATCCTAAAAAAAATTTCAAATTATAAAAATGAAAAAATCTTTTTTTAAAAAATTTAAAAAAATTCTAAAAATCTAAATTTGTGATTAAGTATTTACATTAAGAGGTTTTTCACTTAAACGTTAAAAATTTTAATGTGGCCTATGGCCCATTGAAATTTCGATTTTTGACCTGTTGATTAATTTTAATTTCCTTAATGTCACTTGGTCATTAAATGCAATTTTTTTGATTTTCCTATGGTCAAGGTGCGACAAACATTTTAATCATATTTGGTTGTTGAAAAATTGAATCTAGATCTTGGTCATTAACGATAATCGTTTTAAATCTGGAATCTTTTGCATGTGACAGTGTTGGGCATTTTCGTGGATTATTTATAATTGTCGCTTTTTGTCACATATTGAAAATCGTTTTGGATAGCTTGTTTTATTGATGGTTAATTCAAATATCGAATGCACTGGTCTATAATTGTTTCTATCTTGTGGTCGTGTCTTGTCTACATTGGCATTTAATCTATCAATCTGATTTAATTGTTTAAATTCATCAAGTTGTCCGTTATTAAAATCTCCTAGAGTCTGTTTTTCACAGGCTATCCTTATCCATTTACCTAGGGACTATCCCCCTTGACTTGTCTAGGAGAGAGTCTAAACAGAGTGAATAAGGATTTAAGAGTGACAACCCTTACTCTGAGCGTTGTCGCGCTGCCTAGACATTCTGTGCGACAACATTTTTTGGCGCCGTTGCTGGGGACATTTTTATTCTTGGTGTTTCAACGACATTCCCTCATCATCTCATCTTTTCCGCCATTCATTAGCCTGTCAAGCAACACAACATTTCCTGGCGTCATTTGATCTTTTCATCGCCCTATCTTTCGTCATCTCATGAATTGTTTCATTTGCACTTTTAGCACCTGGACATTTCGGTTCGTTTCTTGTTTGGGTGGCGACTCCACTTCTTCCATTTATTATTTCTCAGACAAAAAGCCCTCTCTTATATCTGGTTATTTGTTGCCTTTTGGATCCTAGAGTTAGATTCATGTTCAAGTGGCAACTCCACTTCTTTCATTTCTACAAGAATTTCTACTCGAAGCTCACTTCTTGTGGATCTCTTGATTTTCTTGAGCAAAGGTCTCTCTCTATCATCCATTTGATCCCTCATTATTCATCATGGATTATTCGTTTACCCCATGTCATTTTACTGATGTTCTCCATGATATTCTAGAAGTGGTCATTCATAAATTGTCTTTGTTCTCGGGTGGTGATTCAGTCGCTGTTAGAAAGCATCTATGCAGGTTTTCTCGTATAATGCTCATATATTGTAGTTCTCCCCAGTATGATCATGAATATGTCAAAATGCATCTATTTGCCTTTTCTTTAGAAGGTGATGCTTTGAATTGGTTTAATAATTGTCCTGAAGATTCTTTCGCTTCTTTACAACACATCGTGAATGCTTTAAAAGATAGATATGGTGATCAGGATAGCTCGCCTTGTGCCCCTAAAATTATGCAACAGAATGAAAGTGATCTTGTGAAGGATCCAGCTATCGATGAAAGATTTCAAGACAATTCTCCATATCAGAATGTGTCATACACTTGTAATGTTGCAGATCAAATCCATGATAGTGAAAAAACAGGGACAAGTTGTCAAATCAGTGTCGACAATGAAAGGAAAATGATAAGAAAATTATAGAAGAACTAATGTGGCTGGTAAAAAATATGGAGCTTAATCAAGAAAAATTTGTAACTGATTACGTCAAGGGTATGAGAACTTTATACACCCACTTGGAAAAGCGAGATAAGGAGATGGAAACCATGAAAGCTAATCATGACAGGGAAATTAATTCTATGCAAAACAAGTTATTAACTATGGATGAAGAAATGACCATCATGACATTCGATTATAATAATAAGTTGGCTACCATGCAGGCGAATCATAAAAAAGAGATAAAATATATGAAAAATTGTTTCATGGGCATGAAAGTAAAGAATGACAAAGCAATAAAAGATATGGAAGTTAGTCAGATATGTCTTCAGAATAAGTTATTGAGCATGGAGGAAGACCATGCCAGGGAAGTCAGTGCTATGAAGGTTGAACACTCTAGCAAGATGGATGCCAAAACAATACAGGTACAGAAATTTCAACATCGGTCAGAGGATGAAAGAAACAAGGAGACGTCGACAGATCAGAAGCCTCCTTATCTGCTGCAACAAGCTTCATCTTATTATGAGGAGGTCATTTGTTCCATTGAAAAGTGGTTAATTAAAGGTGATCAAGATAAAATTGAAAACGATAAAAATCAGATGCAAAATGAAGAAAGACATGTCACGCATATCTTACATACTTCATCTGAGAGTTTTGAAGCAGAATATTCCATGTCATCAGCGATACACCTTGCCACAATGAAAAAGCGCGAGAGAAAGAGAATGAGAAAGCGATTTGATGCATCAGATGGCCACAAACAACTTGATTTTCAGATAGGAAAAAATCCTACTTTATGCAAGATTGGACATGGCACATTCGAGAAACAGCCGACAGATTTGCCTGAAAGCAGGCAAATGCTCAGTATGCATTATATTGAACGATTTTGATGCCATGGGGAATCTTTGTATTGCATTTTTGACCTTATGCCCTGTTATTTCAGTATTTCATTTTGCATGTAGATTTGTGTTTTTCATGTTATTAGACTAATTAATAAATGAAGAGCTTATATATTTCCTGTGCTTAATGTTATATGATGATTTTTGGATGGACGCTACTTATCTTATGTTGTGTGTTGCGTGGATGCAGATTCTGGGTTCTCACATTCCTTCAGTACAGCAACGTGTCCCCAAGTAGAGCCAGATGTTGACCACTACGTGTCAACGACCGATAGCAGTACACCCCCTTTTTTTGCAAAAGGAATAGCGCTTGATCAACGTGTCCATGCCGTTCGACTATCATCATCAACCTGATCATGTTATATTGTAAACCCTTTTTGCATGTGTAAATTGTAAATAATCTCAACAGATCCGTGTCGTGTATGTAATTGCCTAGGTAAACCTAATTTTTTGATGATGATCTACATTCCGGAAGGTTTTTTGTCTCACCGATCCATGGTCGGCAGAGTTTTCCTTCAACCTTACCCCAAAGTTGGAATGGATTTTGTCACCAGAATGTTAGGGGAGTCCTAGTGTGCTATATCGAGTTTATGTAAAAGTAATTTGGAAATGATCCTAACTATTTGGTTAGGTTATTTTATTACAAATTGCTTGATCTGCTAGATTATATTTGTTTTGCAGAAATGGGTAGTCTGTGAGGGTCTTGTTCAAATGGGTTTTCCCCCTTGAGATGTGAAAATGTAAAATAATCATGACGTAAAATGTCTTTAGGGTTAGAAAAATAATTTATCCCCTCATAGGTCCTAGGTCCTAGGTGAATTTAAATTTTCCAAAGGTAAAATTCGTGGATCCTTTAAAAAATTAAATCTTAACTGGTCTAGGGACTAAGGTTAGTTGATTATTTTGCTAAATTTTATGCCTTGGGTCCCTGAGGTTAAGTCAAAGTCAAAATTTTGAGGAAATAAATGCAAAATTTTAATTTTTGAATTTATTAAAATGCATTTAATTGATAAATTTGAAATTTCCTCAATATTTAAAATTTCGACGAATGAGATTAAAAAAATTTTCATCCTCATCAACGGTCGAGATCACTTTGACAAGGATCACTCGAACTAGCCATTGGGAAATTTATCTTTAAATAGGGGTTTATTTTGTCAGTCAAAATCATCCGATCTTTTGATTGTGTACTAAGCGAAAAGCTCTCTCTTTTAATCTTTTTTATGAGCAATAAAGAAAGACTTTGGGGTTAACTTCTGCTGGTGTTACTCTTCATGGAATTGTTGTAAGATGTATTATTTTCATGCATATATTTCTTTTTGGCCATTGATATAGCTTTCTGAAGAGCGATCTGAGTACAGGCATCTTGCTCAGTCACTGGGGTTTGAATGGTAATTTGAGTTTTGAATATAATAGCATGTAGCTCTATTATATCTGAATTTTATTATCATTTTCTCACTCTATGTTGACTGCTGAATTGAGTTTTGCAGAAAAATCCTTGATTATTAGATCATCAGGCGTTTGGGGAAGGTCTTGGCTGAACCAGCCAACTCCCGATCCGTGTTTTCTGAAGAGCCCAGTTTGAATTTGATCTCGGGTTTATCATAAGATATTATTTTTATAGGTGATGCATGAAGGGTTTCAAGCTTAGTACCTCCTCCAAAATACAAAAAAAAATAATTTTTATGTGCTAAATTGTCAGATCTGGCTGTTGGGAGCCGCAGATTATCAGATCTGGGAGCGGAGTTGGACTCACACTCCCTAGATCTGATAGATCTACCATTTATGTACATATATCTGTAATTTATTTTTTTTTTGTTCTATTTTTCTGACTCTAGGGTTTCATTTATTTTTTGCATATTCGGGTTCTGGCTGTTTGTTTTCAGGAACAGGTTGTAGATCTGAAGGTGAAGTTTAATTTTGAAGCCAGATCTAGGCCCTGGAGGGTAAGATTTGGCCTCAGAACTAGCTTTTGCAGGAGCATTCTTTCTATAGTTCGAGGGTTTGAAATTTTTTTAAATTTAGGAATTTCTGAAATCATTTTGAATTTCTGTCTTCTGCCTGGGGTTTCAACTTTTCTGAAAAAATTTCGAATTTTTTTATAAGCTGGAACCCTCACTTGCTTATCTCTCCCACAGCTACATTGTTGTTCCTTCAGATCAGCGTGCCACTCATTCGCTGCTCCTTATCTCTCCGTTTGCCCATCTTTCTCTCCACGCAATCCATCCCTCAATCCTCTCTGCCTGCGTTCAACCTCCACACAGCTCTCCTTGCTGCGTATACATTCCCTACCATTAAACCCTCGTCCAAGCCCTCCTCTGCTGCCTGTCCGCGCCCGCATTTTCCTTGTTCTCCCTTGCTGTCAGTTCATCCCTGTCTGCATCCAAACTCATCATCCGTCTTCTCCGTCGATGTAGTCGAACCTGCAGAGAAACAAACAAATTCGATTTTTTTTTTTTTTTTTTATGACGGGTTGGGTTTTCATTGTGATATGCACATTGGTTTAGTTTTAGGCTAGGTTGTGATTCTTCATTTGATTACTTTTCCGATGACTTTTGAATTTTAACTTTTGATTAGATTTTCCTTAGTTTCAATTTTTGATTTGGTTTGGATTCAATTTTCATTTTATTAAGATTAGGTTTGATTTTTTTTGGATTTGTCATGAACCATTTTAACTTAGTATAAAAAATCATAAAAATTAAAAAAAAAAAATTCTCAAAAAAATTAAAAATTTTTGAAAATCCTAAAAAAAATTTCAAAATATAAAAATGAATATCTTTTTTTTTTTAAATTAAAAAAAAATTCTAAAAATTTAAATTTGTGATTAAGGATTTACATTAAGGGGTTTTTCACTTAAACGTTAAAATTTTTAATGTGGCCTATGGCCCATTAAAATTTCGATTTTTGACCCGTTGATTAATTTTAATTTCCTTAGTGTCATTTGGTCATTAAATGCAATTTTTATGACTTTCCTATGGTCAAGGTGCGACAAACATTTTAATCATATTTGGTTGCTGAAAAATTGAATCTAGATCTTGGTCATTAACGATAATCATTTTAAATCTGGAATCTTTTGCATGTGACAGTGTTGGGCGTTTTCATGGATTATTTATAATTGTCACTTTTTGTCACATATTGAAAATCGTTCTGGATAGCTTGTTTTATTCAAATATCGAACGCACTAGTCTATAATTGTTTCTATCTTGTGGTCGTGTCTTGTCTACATTGTCATTTAATCTATCAATCTGATTTAATCGTTTAAATTCATCAAGTTGTTCATCATTAAAATCTCCTAGAGTCTGTTTTTCACAGGCTATCCTCATCCATTTACCTAGGGACTATCCCCCTTGACTTGTCTAGGAGAGAGTCTAAACGGAGTGAGTAAGGATTTAAGAGTGACAACCCTTACTCTGAGTGTTGTCGCGCTGCCTAGACATTCTGTGCGACCACACACCTCAATATTGTCAATGATGGTGCTCCACTTAATATCTTGCTTGGAGATTCTTCCAGAACCTGATCAAGTCCATATCGATGACACTAATGATCAAGTTGAGCTGATCATGGCTATGGAAAATAATGTAAGATTAAAGTTTTTCACATTCTGAAAGAAATGCTAACCAAGATGAAGCAAGTTCAAGCTCCGACACTACATCCCAAAAGCAGGACAAGCCTTAGGTACAACCTCAGAATCATCCTAAGCCAAAACCTCAAAACTCTAATGTTTCTTTGAATGTTAATATGACCAATGTTTTGGCTAAGGTGAATGTACAAGTCTCTCTTCTGGAGATGGAAAAGCTTCCGTCCCAGAGGAGGAAAATATCGAATGCTTTCAACTTCGAAAAAGAGGCTGAGGATCCTCTAGCTATCTTACAAAATATGTATCTTAACAAGAAAGATGGAGGACATGAACCATTTTTGTTATCCTTAGTGATTAAAAATCTCATTCTACATAATCGTATGCTTGATTCGGGTGCCTCTACAAATGTAATGCCTTTAAGCGTTATGCATCGACTAGAGATGGATATCACTAGGCCTTACAAAAATGTATGTGGTTTTGATTCGAAATCTATTCCTACTTATGGCCTCAACAAAGATGTAAAGGTATCATTGGCATCAAATAAAGACATATTTGTGCTGATGGATATTGTAGTCATTGATGTGCCTGATGCTTGGGGTATGTTATTATTAAGAAAGTGATGTGCCTCGATTGGAGGATAGTTACAAATGAACTTATCATATGCTACTATACCCACTTGTGATGGGACACCATTTGCGTTGTATTGGGAACCACAAATTCTTGATCATGTGGCAGATATTGAACCTTTCCCGTTCCTTAGATCCAATGAGAAGGCCATGACCACCAAGGATCATAAGGGTGTGAGTCAAGATCATTCCAAGGGGAATCCAAAGTTGAGTAAGTCTCCCCTTTTACAAGATGTCAGTCACATCAAAGGTTCCAAAAAGAGGTAGACTATAACAAAGAAGCATTGGATCCAAAGACCAAAAAGAGAATTCTAAGCAGGTGATCTTGTTTTGATTTATGAGGACCCCATTCCTGCAAGGATCCATGGCAAAGTAGGTATGGGTTATTTCTATATTGTTAATATGGTTATTTCTATATTGTTAATATTGATGGTGAACATTTACCTTCACCACTGAAAGGGAGCTACCTTACTTTGTTTGATGGGAACTGACTTAATTATGCATAGTAGCTAGTTGCAATGCATATTGTGTGAGTAATACAGACATCCTGCATTTTCATATTGTTGTGATTCATTGTAGATTAGATTTCATTTGGATTAATTTTATTTTTTGTATGGATTTCTATCATCATACAAAACATGGGTGATAATCTACACCCAGTGTTATCAGAACCGGACCAGAACCGACCGGTCCAGTTCTAGGTTTGGAACTAGAAATGGCAGGTTTTGTGTGTTGGGTATGTGTTATATTCTTTCCATGACTAGTCACAAGCATTGTTATGTTGCGTTGAGCACAACAAGGGGTTGCAAAGGGGGCAACATCCCCCCCTGCACAGGGTTCAGGGCAGTGCCATGGGATTTTTTTTATGTGGACCAAAGGATGGGGGTTGGACCCAAGGATGATGGGCGGACCTACCCATGGTTTTGCGCATGGTTTTGGGCATGATGGTTTTTTTGCCCATGGTATTTTGTAGATTCGGTCGAGGGAACTACGATTATGTTATAATCTAGGGTTAATGGATTGGAGTTTATGAATGCTTCAACTTGTATATAATGAAAAATCAATTTGGTTTTCCTGGTTTAGATTCAAGGAGAAAATCTCTATGTATATTCTTTTATGTTCTCGCCATTGTATATTTTTTTTGTTTTAAGAATCTGTTTGTAGGTAATTTTTGTATAGGGTTAAAACCTCAATTTATTATCAGAGCAGTTTTGACTTCAAGGGGATGCTATTGCTACTCAGGAGTTTTGCTCAAGCTTGTGGTAGACCCTGTTATAGTGGGAGCTCAGCGAAATCGATTCTTGCTGTGAAAGAAGATCTGTTGGTGGATGGAGATCAGTGGATTGTTGTAGATCCAGGTACAAAACCAACATGATTGTCGACAAAAGACTGAGAAAAGTTAGATCAGAAGGAAAATACCACAACAGATTGTCTCTCGGATTTAGTATTGTTGAATGTATCAGGGGAGGCTATGACAAAGGCTTTGTGGGACAAGTTAGGGACTTTATATCAATCTAAGTCTCTGGTGAACAAATTGTTCCTGTAGAAAAAAATTGTATAACCTAAGGATGAAGGATGGAGACTTAGTGACAGAGCATTTAAATTCCTTCAATACTGCGGTAAGTCAATTGTTATTTATTGATATTAAAATTTTAGACGAAGATAACTATGTCAGTCTCTTGTGTTCTCTACCAGACTCATGGGATAGTCTGCTTGTTGCTTTAGGTAGCAATAAAACTACCTTGAAGTTTGATGAAATAGTCTCATCCTTGTTGTCGGAGGAGATGAGAGGGAAAAATATGGAGAGCCAGAATGGAGATGCCTTGTTTGTAAGACGACAGTCCCAAAATTGAAATAGAAATAAGTCCTAATGTGGGAGATCTAAATCTAGAGGGAAATCTAAATCTCTAGGAAAAGTTGTAAAGGTGTGCTAGAAATATGGAAAAGAAGGGCACTACAAAAAGGACTATAGATCTAAAATTCTTGAGAAAGGAAAGGGATCTGATGATGCTCCTTCTGTAGAGGCAAAAACCAACTTAGATGAAGGTGGGGATGTGTACTTGGCTTCTTCTTCAAGTACACATATAGATCATTAGGCATGATTGATTGATTCAGGTGCATCCCTTCACTTAACTTCCCATAGGGAGTGGTTCTACTAGTACGAGAAATATGATGGTGGTGACGTCTTTCTAGGGGATGATAGGAAGGCTAGAATCATAGGACGTAGAAAAATCAAGCTGAAGTTGTAAGGTGGAAGGACTAGAACACTTCCCGGTGTTCTGCACATTCCTGCATTGGCTAGAAATCTAATTTTTGTAAACAAGATGGATGATGCAGGTGTAAAAACAATGCTCGAGAAAGATACTTGCAAGATGGTTCGGAGAGCACTGGTATTGATTCGGGGAGTTTGGAATCTGGATTGGAGTTCTGTACAAGATTCTAGGTAACATTGTTATTAATGGGTGCAATAGTTCTGTGGTTCCTGAAAGTGGAGCAGAACATCTGATAGTCTCTTGAGAAAAGACTATGTTGTGGCATCAAAGACTTGGACATATTGTAGAGAAGGGTCTCCAAATATTGCATGGTATTGGTATGGTAGAAGGTATGTCAAATTGCTTTCTAGATTTTGATTTCTATGAACATTGTATATATGGGAAGAAAAATCAAGTGAGTTTCCCCTCTGGTGCTAAGAGGGCGAAAGTGATATTAGATCTTGTACACAGTGTTATATTTGGACTTTTGTTGGTTCCATCAATGGGTAAGTTTGTGTACTATGTCTTGTTTATAGATGACTTCTCGAGGAATACATGGACATATTTCCTTAGGAAGAAATCTAAAGTCTTTGATAGGTTTAAAGAATTTAAGGCTCTAGTGAAAAATTAGACAGATAAGAAGATTAAGGTGTCGAAGACAAATAAAGTTGGAGAGTCCTGCAAGAAGGAATTTGAAGAGTTCTGTGAGATGTCTTGTATAGCACGGCAAAAAGTTCCATACTCACCTCAACAAAATGGAGTTGCAAAAAGAATGAACAGGACGTTGATGGAAAAAACATGAAGCATGCTGAGTGGCATTGGGTTAGGGCACGAATTTTGGGTAGAGGTAGTGGATACTACATGTTACCTATTTAATAGATCACCTTCATTAGCATTGGAAGATAAGACTCCACATGAGTTATGGACTAGTAAGAAACCATCTCTCTCACATCTCAGGGTATTTGGCTGCGATGCATATGTACATGTTCCAAGGGAGAAAAGAACCGAGTTGGATAGTAAATCTGAAAGGTGCATCTTTATTGGGTATAAGGATGGTTTAAAATGTTACAAGATTTGGAACTCAGATACAAGAAAGGTTGTGTACAATCAAGATGTGATGTTTAGAGAAGTAAAAGATGTTATTAAACATGAAGTCCTACCAAAGGAACCTGGAAAGATAGAGTTTGAACTTTGAATTAAAGGAGGAAGAATCAAACTCTACAGAAGAACAAGAAACAAAGGAGGAAGAGTCGCATAGTCCAGTTTTGAGGAGATAAGTTTGAGAGAGAAGTCAACCAGAGAAGTATAGTTCATTTGCTTTCTGTTCAAATTTTGCTTTATTTATTACTAATGATGATCCTAGAACTATCAGGGATGTAGTGGATTTAGAGGATGGAAAAATTTGGAAAAAGACCATGGTTGACGAAATGGAAGCCTTGGACAAAAATGAGGCTTGGGATCTAGTAGAATTAATGGCTGGAAGAAAACCCATTGGCAACAAATGGGTGTTTAACAAGAAGATGAATGCAAAAGGAAAGGTGGAGAAATACAAGCTCGCTTGGTAGCAAAAGGCTATGCCTAGGTGTTGGGAATTGATTCTGGTGATAGTTTCTCTCCTGTTGAAAAATTAGCTTCTAGTAGATTACTTTTATCTATTGTTGTTGCTTTTGATTCTGAGGTAGAACAAATGGATGTGAAGATAACATTTCTTCACGGGGATCTGGAAGAAGAGATCTACATGAAGCAACCAAAAGGCTTTGCAGTGAAGGATAGGAAAGAATTGGTATGTAGGTTAAAAAAGTTTGTATGGGTTAAAGTAGTCAACAAGGATGTGGTATCAAAATTTTGATACATATATATGGAGACTTGGCTTCACAAGGAGCAAAGCGGATCACTGTGTGTATTTTAAATTAATTGGTGACCGTGTTATTTATTTGGTCTTGTATGTGGATGATATGTTGCTAATTGAAAATGACAAAGAAATTATTGAGGATTTGAAGATCCAATTCCTCTAATTTCGACATGAACGATCTTGGTGCCACAAACTATATTCTAGGCATGGAAATTAAATGAGATCAAACAAAGAGGAAGCTTTGGCTAAACCAAAGGAAGTATGTCAGTCAATATTGCAGAGGTTTAATATGCAAGATAGTAAACCGGTGAAGTTTCCTATTTCTATAGGTGCAAAGTTATCTATTTAACATTGTCCCAACATCCTAGTTTTAAAAAAGCTGTCTGGTCAAACCGAAAATCAGTCAAACCATCGATTAACTCTTTGAGATATCAAACTGGCCCAACAAATCCGATTGTTTGATTGGTTAGGACCGATTGGATATGAAATCAATTGGTTTTGGTACCACGCTGGTTGGCTCGACCAAGTTTGTACCTGATTGGCCGATTTTTGTAAAAAATCGGTTGGCCAGTTAGGAAGCCACATGGTTGGGCATGTTGATGGGACTCCCAGGTGGTTTTTGGAGGTGTTTTTTAGCAAACCATGGAAGGTTCCCTTGTAAATCTACCCCCTAAGCTTATAAAAGGAATTCCTAAGCTCCTATTTTCCTCACACATTTGATTTCTAGTGTTTGTGTGCATATGAGAGCTTGGATAGTTCTAGGTCAACATTGAGTTTTGGAGCAACAACAAGAAGTTTGGAGGTTCTTTTTCATCTTGGAGCTAGTTTGGATTTGTCTAGTGGAGTTGGGGGTGTTGATTCCAATGATCTGGTAGTTGAACCAAGAACTAAAGGAAGTGGACCAACAATACCAAGCATGGCACATGGTGATTCGTGAGGGAAGCAATAGTCATGCAACTCGACGAACTTGTGCTTCTTGTTCTGCTAGGCCTAGTGATGTTGCTCATGCTACTACTAATACTTCTATTGAGCTTTGAGAGGAGTTTGAGGACTCCTCAACCTCTGAGCTAGATGATGTTTATGTAGCTCCTTGTGATGATCTCATGTGTAGTAGTGGTGATGAGTTTTATGAGTTTTATGTCAATCGGTGATTTGCAGTAGGCTAGTGGCTTAGTAGCTTGAGTTGTAGCATTGTTTTTGGACTCAGGAGGCCATTTAGAGCCTCATTGTAGCATTGTTTTAGGACTCTAGAGGCCATTTAGAGCCTCATTGGTTATGTATTTTTTCATTTGATATCATTAATATGTATTGCACTCGGTGCCATTTTGATATATGCAACTTTACATGGTAATTAGATGAGAAGACTTTCCATATTTTGTCTCTAATAGTTTGGAATCTTAAAAATATTTTTTTTCCATTAAAATTAATTATTTTATGTATTTTTTCCAATTCTGGTTTGATCCGGTTCCGGTTCGAATCACGGTTAGATAGGTGGCCGGTTCAAAACCCAGTTCTATTTTTCAAACTATGCCCAAGACATAGGAAGAGGAAGAGGACATGTCTCTTGTTCCATATGCAAGTGCAGTTGGTAGCCTAATGTATGCAATGGTCTATACCAGACCAGACATTGCACATGCAGTGGCAATATTAAGCAGGTTTATGTCAATACCAGGGAAGGAGCATTGGATAGTAGTAAAGTGGGTTTTCAGGTATTTGCGTGGCACTAGTGATTACGGTTTGTGCTACCAAGGAAGACCAGGATTGGATAGACTGTAGGGAATACGTGGCTTTGTTGATGCAACTAGGCTGGCGATATGGATCAGAGAAGATCTACAAGTGGGTATGTGTTTAACCTATTTGGAGGAGCAATCAGTTCGATGAGCAAGAGATAGTTTGTAGTGGCACTTTCAACTACAAAGGCTGAATACATGGCAACCACTCATGCAAGCAAGGAAGCAGTTTAGTTGCAAAGATTGTGTTCAAATATGGGGTTGGTAAACTACAGTTATGTTCTAATTTAGGGTTAATGGATTGGAGTTTATGTGTTAAATTTCACACTGCTTTATGTTGTTTCAATTACTTTAGCTTAGTGTTGCAGGAACCGTCCCCCCCCCAGGATCCAAAGGCAGATCTGCATCCCATACGGATCTACCACTGATCCTTCAACAGAACCGCGGATTGGAAAATCGGATCTGCAATTCCTCCTTTTTTTGGTGATTCCTGCAAAATTGGATCCATGTGGGCTCGATCTGCAGCCCCTACTGTCTGATCCGTTGTTCCTACTGCCCGATCCGCAGATCCGGAAAGGATCGGGTGCGGATCTATGGAGGTTCAGGCGTGTATCCACCGTGGATCCGAGAGAAGGTAGATGGTTCCCTGGGCCTTTTTTTTTTGGAAATTTCGAATTGTTCTATGAGGAACTATACTTTCCGAATACTCCCAAGGTGTCCCTTGATGCTCCCTAGATGCTTCCTAGATGCTCCCTAATGGTAATGTTAAATTCTTAAAGTAAAAGTGACATTCTCCTTTATCTTTCATTTCCATCCTTTTACTTAAATTTTTAACATTACCATGAAATGACTCAGGATGTTTGAGAGTGGTTCCAACCTCATCAGACTTCATATGGAGAAAATATAATTTCATATCCCATTCAAAATTCAGCAGACTTAACAGTTTTTAGGATCAATGGGATTGTGGTGTTTCATTGGATTATATCATGTATGAGGGCATGTGATTGGCATTTAATCAAGAGAAACAAGCCCTATATGTACCCCAGTGTTGGTGTTATTGATTGTTGAACTCCTTTGTCATGGCCTTAGCAATTATGTGCCCTTCAATCAAGTCAAAATTATTGATCAAGCATGTTAAGATTTCTCTACCATATTATAAGGCTTGGATTAAGCTGTTTGATCAAAATTAGGCAACGTTGACTAAAATCGCTATAGAATTAAAGTAGAGGGAAAGACTACACAAGAGAAGAGGAATCTAGATTGTAGATGGTTGATGCTGGAATAATTAATCATTGATGTACAATGGATGCCATATCTATCTTGATTTATGTAAAAATATGCATGTTTTCATGTCTTCTACAACTAATTTGGTATTTGGGATGTTTGTTTTGAATATAAATGCAAAAAAGATATAAATATATATATATATATATAGTAGACGCTTCTGAGACGCTTCGTTTCCTAGATTTTTGGAAAATGACGCTTTTGTGTCCCCGCTTCCAAAAAGTGTCCCTGTTTCGTCCCATCTTCATGCAACATTGCTTTAGCTCAATTCAATTATCTAATTGACAATATTTCATCAATAATTAATATTTCCAATCAGCAACAATAGTTAAAGATAGAATAGTAAATGCAATGACAAAGAAGACAATCAACACATCAATAAGAGACACCAGATTTCCGGACATTGACCTGGGAAAAACCCACTATGGTGAAAACCCTTTGTAACTCTTATTCTATTAGATTGTCATAAATTGTTAAGCAGAGAGTACAATTTCCCAATACAAAATCATCCAGCAAAATTAACCCAACAACATTAAGAAATATGTTCCTAGCATCAATATAGATTCGAGACAACTTTTTCTGTCTGCAGTTAACTATGGTCAAATGTCAAGCTTTAGCCCTAGATCCCAACCACATGGAGGAGGAGGTATGTGTATGGTTGAGAGCTTCCAACTGCACTATTGAGCCTGCAAGCCTGCGGTTATAGCCAAAAAAACCTTAGATAGACGTGCGAGCTTTGAACCCTGTAATCTCATACCTGTACGAACCAATCTCCTCGATCCAGCCTCAAACTTGTGTGAACCAATCAAATGAAGAAGAGAAGAAGATGCTTGGTGATGTATAAATAAGCTTGAGGTCACTTATATTTATAGGCTTCCAAGGGTGTCCAATTTCTTGTTAGGGTCGACCCGATCAAATGTGACACTGTGAGCTTCAATTCAAAAACACACTTTCCATTGGTCAAGTTGAGTGCTTCAATAGTCAAAATTGGTCCTCTCGAAAAGACAAATCTAGTCCTGTTAGGAAATCATAAAGGCAAAAAGGTTTTCTTTATATTGATAATTAGTTGTAATATTCTTATGTTTTCTTAGATTTTCTTTATACCGATAGTTACTTGTGATATTCTTATGTTTTCTTACGTTCCTTTCTTAATTTTAGCTCATCAAGTAATTACCAAAGCAATAGCACAAAGATCACTAACACCATATGTAGGCAGATGGGCAGGGAAAAACCTCTATCTGGGGGAAAATCCAATCAACAACTCTTCCTTAATAACTTCACGAGATAATCCAAGACTCTTGACCTAGGCACATGCTTCCTTCACACCAAGTCGGCCATTTCTTCCTTCTATATATGATAACAACTTCGACTTTGTAGTAACCACTGGCAGCAACACCTTCAACCTAGCAACTTCGACCTAGGAGCAGCAACTTCGACTTAGCAAAATTTCCACCCAATAGTTAGTCCAACAAATACTTCGACCCGTAGGGGTTTGAGGGGGGTCCATCCCCTCCGGTTGGGGGATCCAGGGGCCAGCGGTCCCCTGGCGGGGGTTTCGGGGGCAGCGCCCCCGAAGGTAAAAACAGATGTAAAATTGCCTTGTAAAAGTCTATTAATTTCTAGTCAATCTGGGCCGTTCATTAGGCGGATGATCTAACGGTAGAAGTTATGTTTAATTTAGGTTTTTTGCCCTAGAAGGCAACCCTTCACTATATATGAGGGAATTGTATTGTGTCTATGTATATCTGTATTCTGAGTGAGGAAGTGAGAGGAAATTGAGTCAAGAGGGAGTTACAGCGGATCTGCTGTAGGTTGTATCTCTTCAGTTTGTTGGATAATATAAAAGAAGGATTGGCTGTTTCTCCGTGGACGTAGCCCCAACTGGGTGAACCACGTATATCTGTGTCTCTCTTGTTTTATGCTTCTTTTGTGTTTATATTTCTGCAATATTTTATGTGTTCCATTGCTCCGTAAAATATAATTTTCTCACATAGGGTTTCATTCCTATGAGCTTATACTTAATATAAAAGGGTTTTACTCATAGACCTTAATTTACCAAAACCTCAAGGTCTAGGAACACATTACCATCCAACCCTAAAGGACTAGGGTTTCCATAATAATACTAAACCTCCAAACATGACATCACCATCAAAACCCCAAACATCAAAAGAATACTATTTTCTAGATTTCATTAGTAACCCTAAGTAGAATAGGGTTTTTCAAATTAGCATTGACATACCCTTAGCTTAGGGTTTTGCAAAGAACCTATTAGGGTTCCACAAACATAATGATTTTAATGAGGGTAGATTCAATCTAATGATTAATCTCCCATAAAAGAATCTCTATGATTCAAAGGTCCTAGACATTAACACTTGTTAGTAATGTAAGGTAGATTTAAATGAATATACCTTTATCACGGAGAGAACAAAACTTATAGTCTAAGATGTACCTTTGAGTTTTGGACAAACCTTATAGGACATCAATTCCAATTTGTCTTGTGAAGTCTTCATCATGGCCCTTGAGCATGTTAGCAAGCTTTTCCTAAACAAGGAAAATATAGAAGAAATATGATTAGCATATAGTGTAAACACATCTAGGAAAAGGAAAACCAAATATAAAAGATAATACATGGAATAAGATACTTATCTTTGGAAAATGGTGAGGGCTCCCTCTTAATCCAATCTCGAGGGATACCTAAAACGTTAACAATTCAACAATGTTTTTCCAAAGAATGTGAAACCTATAAGTTTTAGAAATCAAAATATAAAACAAATAAAAAAATTAGAGTAGAAGGATAGAGTTCCTAGCGAATAAATCTCTGATTTTGGATTCTTCCTTCTTGTTCTTCTTTGGAGGTCCTTCATCAACAACATTTGCATATTCCCTTTCTCTCTTCTTTTATCTTGGATTCTCAGGACAATCACTTTTATAGTGACCCATCTTGTGACAGTTGTAGCTTTCGATTTTGGATATGTCTATCTTCCTTCTAGGCCCTTTAGACTTCTTGAATGATCCTTAGTTCTTATGATGAGCAGAGTAGGCGTTTGAAAAATTTTCTTCATTCTTTTTGTTGCTTACTAGATAAATCTTGACTTCTTCCTGACTGCAAGCATTCCATAGTTTTTCAAATGTAGGAGTCTCCTTCCAGTTGTTGAGACCTGATGAGAAGGCACTCCATGATGTTGGTAAACCTAGAAGTGTAGTGATTAGAAACTCCTCCTCTGGTACTATCTCATCAATTGCCTAGAGTTCATCTCTTAGTCTAGCTATTCTCATAAAGAAAGATGCCACAATGTCTTCCTTTGTCATCTTTATAGATTTTAGTTCATTTTTAAGGTGTGCTATTTGACCAAGATTCTTGATAGTGAATAATTTTGATAAAGCCTCATACATCTCTTGAGCAGAGTCTATGTTAGATATATAGGGGATGAGGTTATCTTTTTTTCCATCCACCATTAGTGTCATGGTCAATATTTTGGTTTCCTTGAACTTTTCCTTTTCTGCATCACTTGAATCATTAGTAGGCTTCTTTACCTTTTCCTTGACTAGATCCAAAACTTTATTCTTTTTAAGGATGAGGTCTATCCTCTTCTTCCAATCCCTGTAGTTAGATGCTCCTTCTAGTTTGTTTTCACTCTTCATTGAGTTAAACATTGTCCTTGAAGATGATAGACTTGGCTTCTTATATGTTCCTTTTTAAGATCCTTATTCAAAGCTTCTTACAACTCCTTACTCTTCTTTCAATAGATCTTTGAGCTGCCTTTTTCCTTTTTCCACCTTAGCTCTGATAATTACTTGTGATATTCTTATGTTTTCTTATGTTCCTTTCTTAATTTTAGTTCATCAAGTAATTACCAAAACAATAACACAAAGATTACACACACTAGATGTAGGCGGATAGCCAGGGTAAAATCCTTATCTAGGGGAAAATCCAGTCAACAAATGTTCCTTAATAACTTCATGAGATAATCCAAGACTCTTGACCTATAAAAAGACTTCCTCCACACCAAGTCATCCCTTTCTTCCTTCTGTAGATGATAACAACTTCAACTTTGCAGTACCAACTGGCAATGACACCTTCGACCTAATAACTTCGACCTAGGAGTAGCAACTTTGACCTAGCAGAATTTCGTCCTAGCAGTTAGTCCAACAAATAATTCGACCCAACAGTTAGCCCAACTAAAATTTGACCCAGATGGAGCATTTTGTCCTTCGAACAAATAGCCTAGTAAATCCACACGAGTGAGAGAGAGACCAACCCAAAAACTTTGATCTTCCTTCTTCCAGCGAATCTCCACCTCTTTCTGCAACTTCACACTTTTTCTGCTCTTCTTCTTGGATATCGAACTTGAGTGAGTGAGTGTGCTCCAAATGAATTCAAACTGCTTCAATATATAGGCTTCTGGTGATGTCGAATTACCTAGTTTGAGGTCGACTTGATCTCCTTGAGTTCGACTTGGTGTGGAGGTGACAAATAGCTTATTTGACTCAATAATAAATATTTTTACATGATTCAAAAGCCCAAGAAGGGTCTCTTTAAATGGACAATGACTCTAATGACTCAGAATAAATCCTAGAAGTTCTCAATTGGGACTTTGACCTAAAACATGATGATCCAAGCATGAAACCCATGCTTTAATAAGTCATATTATTAATAATAAAAATTTCTTTTTCATTCTTTTGATAAATACATTTCATTATGACTCAAATAAAATTTATGAATACCAAACCTAGTTACATTCTTCAACAAGTGCCATGGTCAGAATTTGTCACTGATTTGCCTATTGCCGCTCAAACTAGTAGGGGTCCTAAAAAGGGATCCTTGAAGGGCTGCTACTAGGCCAAGGGCAACAATGGAGTGATAGCTCACTGTCACCTCAGCTAAGGCTCCTTACTCTTTATGGACTTTCACCAATGGGAGGAGACCCGTTATGATAAGGATCACGAAATGGATGAACCAATGATAGGGCGAGGTGTGATCCTGGAAGCCTATTCACAAGAGAGGCTCAAATATGTGACTTGCTTATCTTGGAAGACAAGATGGAAGGCTCTCAAGGAAGGGCTTGGGGAGAATTTTAAGGTTTAGGTTTAGGGTATGTATCTTATAATGGAGGTTCCAAGGCCTTGAAATTCTTGTGAAAGCTTGGATTCCTAGTGATCCTTGAAGAATTACCCTTAATAGTGTATGGAACCACATGGGACCAAGTGGACCCGAGGTTCGGTCAAGGGGATAGGATTTAGCAACCAATGATTTGCTTGACCTAATTAGGGAGGGGAAAGGGATCAAGGAATGAATTTTCAATGAAAGGCAATGTAAGGATCCCAATGAGGTTTCTAGCTAAAGGGAAACCAAGGGCAAGAATTGGTCTTCGAGCTAGGGTTTGCGATATCTCAAGATCCCACAGTTGGAATCTCATGAAATTTGGAGGGCTTATTGAGGACATACCAATGCAGTTGCGGACCAAAAATCGAACTATTTGGATGGCTAGATCATGAGATAATTGACGCCCTACGTGATCTAGAGGACTAGACCTAGAGAAGAGGAAAGGGAATAAGGATCCTTTGGGATATTGGAGTCAGGTAGAATTATGACTATGGACCTTTGAATTTTCTAGGTCAAGGAGGCCTCAAAGACAACTTCGCTTGGCACTAGGGCAGTAACAAAAGCAACTTCAAAGACTTTATACTTCATTTTGTAAGATAAATGGCTTGTCAAGATGAATTTCAGTAATGAAACATCCCTAGGAACATTCATTCATTATACATGGCCCATACATGAAGTATTCACTATCCACAAACAAAATTTTCACAACTTCGCATAAGAGTTGTAGCAAATGAGCCCTGGTATAGTGAAATCCCAGCAACAATGTATGTGACAGAATTAGAAAGAAGTAATAGCATTAAAATGTACTTAAATGTATAAGAATATATCCATCCATCCAAAAACTTGCCATCAAGAAGCTCCAAGACATATGAAAATTATCCAAACATCAAAATTCATTCCATGCTCCAAAAATTCATCCTCTAAGAAGGATAGCGAAAATCTATAAAGAGATACTAGTTCCAAATCCAAGTGATGATGCTAAAATGAATCCTCATCACTTCTATTTATACACTTCTAATGAGTTCGATTTAGCTACTTGGGCCTACATTAGCCCCTAAAATAAAATAATGTGCAAAACAACTAACTTTTGGTGACAAACCCACCAAACTAGCTCATAAACAAAAGAATAAGCCTCTCAAGAGGTCGAATGATCAATAATACATGTCGTTGGGCCTTCTAAGAAGCCTGATGAAGTCCATAAGTGCCACAATGATGAATAGGACTCCCAAAAGTAGTGGACAAGGGGTTGACCCCTTGTTCTCCAAATAATAAACCTTTTGTGCTCCCAATGGGTATGAGGCCACACAAGTAATCTCATGGGCCTCCAAGTAGGTCGAAGATGCCAGTAGACCATCCATAAGGGCTCATATGATGGTGTAAGTTATGCCACATCATCATACAAGTCTTGGGTCATCTGCCAAGTGTATGGTACAATTGTGGGTCGGCTGGGCATGGTGAACCAGGTGGATCTTCCTTGTCCAATAGGTGAATCTCGAACAATCTCTAAACATTTATGGGGATCCATGAAGTGTTGTCTACTACTGTGGAGGTCCATGGCTCTCAACCAATGTTTTAAAAACTGTTTTGAAAAATCGGTAACCGGTCAAACCGTCCGGTTAGCAAGCTGGCTGGTCCGAACCGGCCAAAAAACCCGGTCAGACCTTGCCTTTCGCCGTTTTTGGGGCCCTAACCGGTGAAAACCAGTCGGTTTAGGACGGAACCGGCCGGTTTGTATCAAACCGGCCGGTTCCGTCCTAAACCGGCCGGTTTATGGCATGTCCACCGATTCATGCAAAAAGGCGTTGGTGGTTTGTGGTTTAGGGGTTTTGGGGGGAGGTAAAGGTATTTTCCCTCCAAAAACACCCTCTCCAAGCTATAAGAGACCCCTCTCACTCTCATTTGTCTCACACAACTGATTTGGAGTGTTTGTGAGTGTTTGTGAGCTTGGAGAGTGTGGAGTTTTTGCTGAAGTAGTCATCTTGGAGTTGGAGTTGGAGCTATTTTGGAGATAGTGTGTAGCTGTCAGTGGAGTTGCCATCTTCAAGAGGAGGCTAAGGGAGCTAGTTTGCATTTCCAGGTAAGGATTTGCAATTGATAATTCCTCATTTGAGTCTATTGTCCATGAATTTCTTTTTTATGTGTTATAAACTTCTCACTTCTATGATCTATCATGTATGCTATAAACTCTCTAGCTCTATGCTATCAAATTTTGTAGCTTGAGCCTTGCATGTGCATTTGTTTTCCTACATTTATCTTTGGTTTTCCATTTTGCTTAGCTGCAATTTTTTTTTAAATGGCAGATTTCTTTGCAAATTGTTATTATTTCAAGCAAACATGGCTCCAAAAGGAAAGGACAGTGCATGGGCTCATTGTGATGTAATTGATGGAAAAATGATATGCAAATTATGCCATAAATCTATTGGAGGTGGGGGTATTCTTAGGTTGAAACAACACTTGGCTGGGATAAGAGGCCAAGTAAAGCCATGTGATGCACCAAATGCACATTTAGGTCCTATTAGGGCAGAATACATTTCCAAGCTTGAAAAATTTTATGAGGATAAAGCTAGGGAGAAGGCCATCCAAGATGACAGTGCAAGGAAGAGGGAATTAGTTGAAGCCATGAAAGAGAGTGGGTATGATGATTATGAGATTCAAGACTCCACTTCTATCCCTTCCACCAATGACCCCTTTCACTATGTTCATCCTTCTATTGGCCAACCATCAAAAGGAACAAAGAGAACAAACATCCAAAGTTATTTCTCATCTTCTGCCAACATTGCCTCTTCTAATCCCACTTCCTCCCAGCCAAGTTCTCAACCCACTTTGGATCAACATTGGAAAAGACAATGCAAAGAAACTTCTCACCAATACATTGCTAGATGGTGGTATGATTCAGATATCCCATTTAATGCTGCTCGCTCACCTTATTACCAAGCTATGTGGGACTCTGTTATAGCTGCAGGAAAGGGCTTCAAAGGCCCTAGTATGCATGACTTGAGGGGAGCTCTTTTGCAAAAAGAGATATCTTCCATTGATGAGTATTTGGTTGATTTTAAAGATTCATGGCTCAAAATAGGTTGTTCCATTATGTCAGATGGATGGTCCGATGGAAAGAACCGCACTATCATTAATTTCCTTGTTTCTTGCCCTCAAGGAACCATGTTTTTGAAATCAGTTGATGCATCTGATAAGGTAAAGGATGCAATCCTTCTATTTGAGCTTTTGGATAATGTTATTCAGGAAGTTGGGGAGCAGCTTGTTGTGCAGTTCATCACTGATAATGCCTCAAACTATGTTCTTGCTGGAAAGATGGTTGAGGCCAAATATAAGACCATATTTTGGACTCCATGTGCTGCACATTGCATAGACCTCATGCTTGAGGACATAGGCAAAGTGGAGTGGGTAAAAAACACTGTAGAGCATGCCAAGTGCATTACAAAATACATTTACAACCACTCATGGGTATTGAACCTAATGAGGAAACACACTGGAGGCAAAGAGCTTGTTAGGCCTGCAATTACGAGATTTGCAACTCACTTCCTCACATTGCAATGTCTCAATGGTCAACATAAAAACTTGCAGAAAATGTTTTCCTCTGATGAATGGTCTGAATCTCGGTGGACTCGTAGACCAGATGGAAAAGACACCAAAAAGAAAGTGTTAGACACTTATTTTTGGTACCGAGCCCCTTGTTAAGGTGCTAAGGTGGTTGGATGGGGAAAGATTGGCCATGGGCTACATTTATGAAGCTATGGATCAGGCAAAGGAGCAGATATGGGCAGCTTACAAGGACAGGTTAGCTAAATATGGCCGTATATGGGAGATCATTGATAACGGATGGAACAATCAACTCCATCGTCCTATACATGCAGCCGGGTATTTTTTGAACCCAAGGTATCACTATAAAAATCGGTTAGGAGATCAGCATGATGGGGAGGTCAGAGCTGGATTGATTGATTGCTTGGAGCGCATGGTCCCTAGCCATGTAGACCAGTTGGAAATACATAGACAGCTTACTATTTTCAATATGGCAAGTGGTACTTTTGGCAAAAACTTGGCAAAGATGGCAAGAGATGTGGACCAACCAGGTAAGCAATTCCAATTTCCATTTTGTTTTTCATTTCAAGTTAAAATTGTTTACGTTCTTGAATCTTTACAATTCAAATTATAAACTAAGTTACTAATTAATGTCTTTTTCTTTGCAGCACATTGGTGGGAGTCATTTGGTGGCCAGTGTCCTCAATTGCAAAGGTTTGCAATTAGAGTCCTCAGTCAAACTTCCAGTGCTTCAGGTTGTGAGTGCAATTGGTCTGTTTTTGAACGCATACACACGAAGAAGAGAAACCGTTTGGAACAAAAACGGTTAAATGATCTTGTTTTTGTGCAATACAACCTTCGACTGAGGAGGAACCAAATGATGAGAAAATCACCTGATCTAGATCCCATTGTGTTGGACGATATTGATCCAACATCAGAATGGGTGGAGGAGACTGAAGATCTTGTGTTTGAGGCTGATTTTGATATCGACATGGCTTTAGCGGGGGATGAGGCAGATGATGTGGTGGCATCAGAACCAGGATCAGTAGCAGCATCAAGGAAAGGCAAGGAACCAATGGAAGGCACTAGTCGTGCAGGTCGACAAACTCGTGCTTCCATTAGGTCCACTTCTATTGTCATTGGTGGCATTGATACTGAGGTTGCAGATCAGGCTGAGGCATCCTCAGACTCTGAACCAGATGATGTCTATGTAGCTCCTGATGATGATCCTGTGTCTAGTAGTGGTGATGGACTTGATGATTGATCATGTGTACACTGTAGACTTGTAGTAGGCCAATGGCCTCATAGCTTGCAGCATTGTTTTTGGACTTTATAGGCCATTTAGAGCCTCATTTCTTATGTATTTTTCTATTTTGTCGATGATATGTATTTTACTCGGTGCCATTTTGATATATTCACCTTTACATGGTATATAAATGAGCAAACTTTGCATATTTTGTCTCTATTGGCTTGGAATCATGGTTTTACATCTTAAAAATAGTTTTGTTTCATTAAAAATTAATTATTTAATGTATTTTTTTAAAACCGGTTCGTTTAGACCAAACTAGTCCTGGTTAGACCGGTTCTGGTCGGTAAACCGGTTCATTAGGTGGACCGGTCCGGTCACCAGTTTCGGTTTTAAAAACATTGCTCTCAACACACACCCTACATGTGCCAATGTAGCCCTCTGGAGGGTTAGAACCCCGTATAGGGAGACCAAACCCAAAATGGAGACCACCTGCAATCCTGCATAAGATCCAATGCATCCCCTAGCCTTCCAGTACAACAAGTCATCAAAGGAAATCTAGTTAAAAAGCTTACAAACCATGGAAAACAGGTGGGCACTTCATAATGGCATGCCCTTCCATATGGGCTTTGGCATGTGCTAACGTCTCCAAGCCCCAAATGGGTTAACCAAGTATCCATTTAGGTGGTTTCTACCTTTAAAGGGGATAGTATGTCCAAGGTACATCCTTTGAAGAGTGCTGGCATGTGATAAAGAGATGAACGGAGTAGGGAGTGAAAGGGGCATACCTGGGCCACATGTTGGGGTACAAGGGTAGCTAGTAAACTCGGAAGCCCACACTTGGGTATATAATGTATAGGAGGGAGCAATTGTGGTACATGAGGTGCCTCGACCTTGAATTTTTCACCCTTATTTATATGCCTTTTTCCTTTTATGATTTTTCTTTGATTAACTACTTGGGGCTCAAGGGATAAGAGCATGATGTGTAAGGTATAGTAGTGGATGCCCCTTTTAAGGTAGGGCAGTTCATTCCCTCCAGGGGTTGGGACAATCACGGGTTCCTGAATGATAAAGGAGGCTTATCTAGGGCCTATAGGAAGCAGGGTGATGGCCATGATAATGGGGTAGAGCTCATGTATTAGCTTTTCCCCACGTGCTAATTGTGTGTGTCCCGGCTATGAAATTTTATCTATTGCAGCTACTGGAGATTATTCTTCTAACTCATAAATTAATTCTGTAGTGTATTTACTATGACAAATAACGAATAAAATCACAGCTGCAATTTTCACCATAAAAACACTATGGAAAATAAAATACTGGAAATTGAGAAATTCTAGCACACACACAATAAGATTGACATAGTTATTTTTAGACAATTGTCCCCGAAAAAGCCCAACTTGGGAAAACCGTTGCAACAGATGAGGGTTTTTATTATAAATGTTCAACAACAATTCTGAGTACAATAATTTAGATGCCCAACTGGAAATCTAATCTGAAGAAAACATTGGCAAAAGTATTGTGTGAATTTTCTCTCACCCCACAACTATTTTCTGCCTCCGAAATAACTTCCCCAACCTCGGCACTGAGATGCCTGCATCAGCCTCTGCGTAGTCCCTACTCTGGCCCTCTGAAAATTTGGCCTTCCTTCCTTCGACTCTTTCGGGAACTGAAAAATTTCTCCCTGAATGTTGTTGCTCTCCTCTTCCACCTGCTACTCACCCTTTGGCTCTACATTCTCTGCTAAGTTGTTGTTACAGAGAAAATAAAACTGCCAAGGCAACTGAGTATCTGCACTAGATGATCTCCATCACCACATCACTTTCTTTTATAATCTATTGTTGGAGCACCATCGACCAAGATTAAAACTTAATCAATGGCTCGGATAATTTCTAGGTCCACCTGTGTGAGTTTCTAGATGATTCATGCCTTATCTCAACTAATACAAATTAATTAAGCATATTCCTTAAGTTTAGACATAGGAAATATTTAAAATTGGTTAATAATCCAATTGAGACACTTCTAGTCGAAATTTCTAGAAACGGTTTTGGGTTTTGGAGATCTCATGTATTCTAGCCTCCACAAAATTTTGTGGCTAGAACACATCCGATGCTACAAAAAATAACACTCCCTCCTAGCGAGGAATGTGTTCTAGCATTGTTGCTTCCTGTAGCAACACTCTCTCTGTGCATAATCTCCCCGATCTCTCCGTTTAAGCCGTCTCCCAATAGCAGGCTAAGGGGGGTAGACCCTATGGGATAAATGAAGATCAACTGGGAATCAGTTGGCTTGGGAGACACAGCAGGGGAAAACTAGCACTTGATCGATTTTAGAATTTGATTAGATCTTTAAATGTTTAAGACCAGTGCCTTATGGAGTTAATGAAAACCAAGTAATTAATCAGCTGCTGCTGCTTTATGAAATAATTTAATGATTGCTTGAAAATATTTACAAAATATGTAACGAGCATTATGTAATCCAAGCAATGATCAATTTCACCAGATGGAAAATATTCAATAGATACGCAATGTTCTTAGCAAATAAATTTCAAAAGATCAAATACTTCAAGAAACCACGAAATTTTAAATGCTAACCAGCTCACAAAATGACTCACCACTTTTCAAAAGCTAATCTTTAAATAAACATTTAAGCGCATTTAACTATATTAAAATGACAAATATTAATCCCACAACAGAAAAAAAGACATCGAAAGGAATTTTCAGTTTTTAATTAGTCTTTTTTCAAAAGTTTTTATTTTTAAAATATATATATATATATATATATATATATATATATATATATATATATATATATATATATATATTTAATTTTTAATTTTTTATAAAAAAATAAATCTAAATCTAAATAAAAGTCTAACTTTCAGATTTTTTTTTTAATTTTGAAAATTTTAATTTTTTTTTTTTGGATTTTTTTTAATTTTTAATGATTTTTATTTTTATTTTTATTGTCAGGCTAGGCAGTAACTCAAAGCAAAATTGATTCGTATATCTTATTTCTTGAGGTTGGTCCTTATTATATACATGAGGGAGACTGTTTACTTCATCTCCCGATGATCGTTCATGTCTCTTATTATTTATTTACATTGATTTTATTTATTCACCCAATCCTGATGATTAGGTGTCAACATTCCCCCCCTTAATTTGAAGGGATGTTGGTGAGTCCAAGCATCATTCTGAATCGTTCAAGCTTTTCTCTTCCAAGTGCTTTGGTGAAGATGTCGGCAATTTGCTCATTGGTGGAACAATGACGGAGATGGATTGTTTTGGCCTCAACATGATGTCGAATCAGATGATATTTGGTATTGATGTGCTTCGTTCGATCATGGAACTTTGGGTTCTTGGCCAACTTTCTTGCAGAGGTATTGTCAATCATGAGTGGAGTTGATTGTACTTGTCTTACCTGCAAATCTTCAAGAATTTTCCTGAGCCACACAATTTCTTTTGTTGCTTCAGCTGCTGCCACGTATTCTGCTTTTGTCGTGGAATTTGTTGGAATTGATTGTTTGCGTGATCTCCAGGAGACAGCTCCTGATCCAAGACTCATAGCATATCCTAAAGTAGATACCCCCGTTTCTTTGTCTCCATCGAAGTCTGAATCAGAGTATCCAATCAAGCTGAAGTCGTCCACCTGTGTATACTTGATTCCAAAGTCTTGAGTTCCCTTTAAGTACCTTAGAACTCTTTTTGCAGTAGACCAATGTCCCTCACAAGGCTTTTGCATAAACCTGGAGAGGATTCCAACAACAAACGAAATGTCTGGTTTGGTAGTAGTTAGGTAGTTGAGACTTCCTACAAGCTGTCTATAATTTGTTGCATCCTCAAATTCTTTTCTTTCAATAGATGTGAACTTTAAGTTTTGTTCCATTGGAGTAGTAAGAGGATTGCATTCTGTCATGCCAAACCTGTTCAACAGATCTCCAATGTATTTCTTTTGAGAAAGAAATATGGACTTCGGATGTTGGGTTACTTCAATACCAATATAGTAATGAACATAGCCCAAATCAGTCATTTCAAAAGTTTTCCCCAATTCCTTCTTTATGAATGCAATGTAGCTTTCATTGTTCTCTATCATCAAAAGATCATCTACATATACCACAAGATATACAACTATTTTTCCAACTTTCTTGACAAATAAAGTTGCATCATCAAGATCATAATGTTTGAAATTGAGTTTCAGAAGATGCTCAGTTAGTTTTTCATACCAGGCTCACGATGCTTATTTGAGGCCATACAAGGACTTCAAAAGTTTTCATACTTTATGTTCATGTCCTTTCGCAGCAAATCCTTCAAGCTGGAACATAAAAACATTCTCTTTTAGATCTCCATTCAAGAAAGCAGTTTTTACATCCATTTGATGGACTTTCCAACTGTTTTGAGCTGCTAGGGCAAAGAGTGTCTGGATGGTAGCCCATTTTGTTGTGGGGGCAAAAGTATCCTCATAATCGACCCCTTCCTTCTGTGCAAAACCTTTTTCCACAAGCCTAGCTTTGTGCTTGTCAAGTGAGCCATCAGCTTTATACTTGTTCTTGTAGACCCACTTGCAGCCAATTGGTTTGGTTCCTAATGGAGGATCAACCAGCTTCCAAGTGCCATTCTTTATGAGGGCATCATACTCCTTTTGCATCGCTTCTTTCCATTCATCATGAGAAGCAGCTTCTTTGAAGGAAGTTGGTTCAAAATCTGTAGACAAGTTCAATTCACAATCATAAGAAACATCCATATCAATAGGTGAATTAGAGTCATCTATATCACCTCCATTTTGCCGGTTTGAATTTCTAGTTCGTGTCTTTCCAACCTCATCAGGATGAACACTTTCAAGTGTCTTTGTCAACCACTTTGGGGGACCTTTCTCAGATGGTCCAGGCTGCTTCGCTGATTGAGTTGGGACTGAATCAATGTTGAGTCTCCCAATTATGTCAATCACATCACTTAAAGCATCATCTGTTGTTAGAGTTTCATGCAGGGGAGAGTGTTCTTCAGAAGAAGATTCCACATGTTGATCTAGTATAGGAATCCCCCCTTCAAGATGTGGAATCTGATTATCAAATTCTTGAAATGATTTTGCTTTTGCGAATTTATCCAAGCGATCAAGTTGCCGCTCAACAACATTGTCAGTTTTGGATGATTCAAGAAAAATTACATCTCTAGATACAACAATCTTTTTATTTAGTTCATCATAGAGACGATATGCTTTGGAGGTGTTTGAATACCCCAGGAAGATACATTTACGACTTATAGCACCAAGTTTGTTTCTATGTACCTTTGGTATCAAGGCATAACAGGTGGAACCAAAGACCCTGAGATGCTTTACCGAAGGAACATGTCCATACCACATTTCATATGGAGTCTTGTTTCTAATAGCATTAGATGGACATCTATTCTTTATATATGTAGCACATAGAACAGCATCAGCCCAAAACATTATCTTTACATTTTTGAAGAAGAGCATGGATCGTACCATATTTAAGATTGTCCTATTCATTCTTTCAGCTACACCATTCTGTTGGGGATTATAAGGCACAATTGTTTGATGTTTGATCCCATGTTGGCGAAGATAGTTTTCAAATTCATTTGATGTGTATTCTTTTCCATTATCAGTGCGAATAGACCCAATATGAGATTGTGCATCATTTTCAATCCATTTATGAAAGTTCTTGAATGTTTGAAAAGCATCAGATTTGTTCTTCAATAAATAAACCCAACACATTCTGGTGTACTCACCAATAAATGTCATCATATATTTATTTCCATTTGCAGAAGGAACAGGCATTGGACCGCATAAATCTGAATGAATGATTTCAAGTTTTCTGTGTTCTTGAATGTGAATCATGAAAACATTGTTTGCTATGCTTTCCTAGAATGCAAGCATCACATTGCTTAAGTTTCCTAGGAATTGTAGGCAAACCAACAACACCATTTTTCTTCAAGTAGATGTTGTCATAGTTCAAATCTCCAAATCTAGCATGCCATAATAAACTTGATGGAAGTGTACCTCCTTCATAATGAGAATTGTATGAGAAATGTTGTGCACGAGCAGCGGTTCCTTGCAGCTTGAGAAGCCTTTTTTCTTCTATTCCCCTCATGACAAGTGAGCGGTTAGATTTTTTTCTTACCTCAAGCTTGTCATCAAACAGATGAATGGAGTGACCTTGCTGGTGGATGTGGACCAAGGACAAGAAGTTTCTCTTGAGTTGTGGGAGATATAGAACATGATGCAGAAGAAAGTTTGGAAGACCATGCAGTTTAAGCCTGATTGTGCCAAGCCCTGATGGCTTGATTTTTGATTGGTCTGCAAAATATACTGCTCCATCAACATTGTCAGTGAATTCTTCAAAAAAATCTTTTCTATGAGACATGTGGCAGGTTTCTCCTGAATCAAGCAACCAATCATTTTTCCAAGAAGCAAGTGAAGCATTAAATAAATCTTCATTTACTCCAATATTACATTGTGCCACACCATAGTGAGCGGATTCAAGTGCTTTACCTTTGTCTATATCATCAGTTTTACCTTTCTGTTGGTTTCTTTGCTGCTCAATTTTGTCCCATGGTAACTTGCATGTAGAGGCATCATGTGATCCATTTCTCTTGCAGCGTATGCAGTGCAAATCTGCCTTCTCTCCTTGATCGTGTCTGGCCCCCGCCTCTGAAATATCTTCCTCTTCCTCTTTGACCACCTCTTCCTCTTGAAGAATCTTGAGCAGGATGCTTTTCTTTATGAGCAAGGCACACAACCTCTTCAGAAGATTCAGGGGCTGTCTTCTTTCCAAAAGCTTTCTCTCTTTCAACAAACTTTTTCACAAGAGAGTCAAAGGTGATATCTTTGAGATTTCCATTTGCTTGTAATGACTCAAGATAATTGGAGTAAGTAGGATAAAGTGCCTTGAGAAAAGCGATAAGAGGAATATCCAATTCAACCTTAGTGGATTTGATATCATGCATTATAGACTTTACTTCAGATGCAAGAGCAAGAGGATCATTATTTTGCAGTTCAAGAGTCAAGAGTTTAGTCATGAGTTGAACAACTTCAAGTGCAGAATGTGAGTCATAGAGTTCTTTCAGCTTTTGTAAGGCTTCAAAAGCAGTTGAAAATGGCGAAATATGGCGACTCACCTCTTCATTTATAGATGCTGCGATTAATGCATAAGCTTTGCTGTTCTTGTTTTCCCAAACGAAGAGCTCATTGTCTGAGGTAGGTTGTTCTGGCTCTTTGTCTTCGTCTCCAACACACACTCCTTTCCACAACTCATTGAAAATGAGCATGTGTTTTATCATCCAGGACCACTCAGGATAGTTCTCCTTGCAAGTGAGGACTATTCCCACAATGGATATGATTGAATGCATAGTAAAATCTTTGTAATGTGGGAGAAAAAAAATCGCTCTTCTACTGGTAAAACAATTTGCACTTGCTTTGTAAAAGAGAAAAAAAATGCATTGTAGTAAAATATAGTTCTGATGTATATATCAGAGGTACTGTGACAGCATATGGCGGAGTCTTCAAAACACTTTACTATCAGCGTGATACCAACTGGAAAAGAATCCGTCCCTTTTCATTCTCTCCATATAGGGCTTTGTACTATCTTTGTCTTTAATGTTAAGGATGAAACCCAACAATAATAAATGAAAATTGATTATTATAAAACATTTCCCAAAGAAATATTCAGATCAGCTATGCACTCTCAAAAAAATTTCAAATCTCTTCCTCATCATTTTTTTCTTTTTTCGCAAGTTATAACAGATAGTAATCAGCGCCAAAGTATGGAAAAAATTGCTTCATAATCTGCCAATTCTCTCTGTCTGCCTTTCACAGATGCCACACGAATCATTTCTTGAAACCTGAACCTTTGGGAGGCTCCAATGATGCCCAACCACCGGGATATTATTACATTCTGTAGGTTGTACTGCGTGGATGGGGGAGAGCGTATGGAGCGTATGGAATCTGATTATCAAAGTGTATGGAGCGTATGGATCTTATGGTGCATATGGCAGCATATGTCATGGAATATGGACTGAGCGTATGTATTACCACTATGGATAGAACAGCATAGGCAGCGCGGTATTAAGATGAACAACATATGAATCAGCTGGCAATGAATCATAAACTAAATAGATGCTGCAGAATAAACTAGCAGTCATGGCCACAAAGCATATAACTAAATACAACTTACAGACCAATGAGGAGGGCGTAGAGACTTCCAAAGTGTGACTCAGAGCCACAATGACACCACAACACGGATAACTGGGACCTGTGCGGTATTACACGTTAATGAACAACCAGAGGCAGTGTATTAACCACGCATATGGCGGCGTATTAACCAGAGGCAACGTATTGACCACACATATGGCAACGTTCAACGTTGCAGAGCCTCACAATATCCATTCCTTGCTGCTGCGCTGTTCCCTCAATGTAAAAACTAGAAGTGTTTGGAGCCACACAGGGTGAAAGGTGTGCATTCATATCCCACAGCTGTCACTGCGATTCCAGCGAAGTAGGCGACTGTTCAAAGGAAATATAAAAACGCATATGACACTGTATGGAGGGTGGACAGTTCAAAAACATATATGACACTTGAGTTCTGCAAAAATAGGCAGAACATAGGTAGGAAACTGACACCAGGAATTACACAAAAACTAATTTCGGAAGTTGGCTCTGATACCAAGTCAGGCCAGGCAGTAACTCCTCAAGGCAAAATTGATTCTTATATCTTATTCCTTCAGGTTGGTCTTTATTATATACATGAGGGAGACTGTTCACTTCATCTCCCGATGACTATTCATGTCCTTTATTATTTATTTACATTGATTTTATTTATTCACCCAATCCCGATGATTAGGTGTCAACATTTATTAAAGTTAAAAAAGACAAAAATCTAAATCTAAAGCTAACACCTTATCATATATACATAAAAGAGGGAAAATTTATAAAATCTAAATTCTAAAAAACTCAAATCTAAAACCTAAAAAGAAACTTTTTTATGCCCTTTTTTATTTATTTTATTTTTGATTTTATGAATATTTTTTAGATTTTTTATTCTAAAGCTTTAGAATCCTTTAAACTAAACTAAGCTAATTCTAAGCTAAAAAAAATCAAAAGTAAAAAAGTCTAAATCTAAAACTATATAACAAAGCGAAAATCAAATTTTTTATTTTAAATTTTTATATATTAACACACTTCATAAAAAAAGAAGAAAATATGCGCTAACCTAAAACTAAATTAAATGAAATCTAACTAAAATTTTCCTTAATAGAATATACAAAGAAATAAATCAAAATTTAAGAACTTAACCCTAAGCTACAACCATACGTATAGCATGTAAAAAAAAATCGAAGGCCTTTTATTATTTTTTTTGTTATGCGTTTGCAGGTGAGGGCAAGGATGAGGGGACACGGAAGAGGAGATGGCAGCGACAAGGAAATGGAGAGCAACGTATAACTGGAATGAGGCCACAGCGACAGCGTGAGGTGAAGTGAGGATGACAAGCTGCCAAGACGTGAAACAATAAAACGATTCTCTTTGCAGGTTGGAAGGCATTTGATAGGATGTGATAGGTAATGGAAAGGATGTGAGAGAATGGCTAAAAGATGCATGGGAGAGCAACACGCTGGCAGAGAAGGAATCGCAGGAATGTATGGAAGGATTGGCAGCATTGAATGTGAGTAACACAGGAAGGAGGGTAGATGCAGGTAGAGTGCTGCGTGGAGATGACTGGAGTGTTTGAGCGATGGGTAAAGGAAATACGGACAACAGAGGAATGAAAAGAGTGTGAGGTTTTTTTTTTCTTTTTGAAAGAAATACGCAAGTGATGAAGGAAATGCGTAAGGGTAAGTGAGGGTTTCCAGCTATGGGGATAGGAAGGAGAAATGTAGCGTGGAGAAAGCTGGACAGCATCAGCAGAGGATGACTAGGCAACTTGCATGGAAAAAAGGAACTGCGGAGAGGTTTCGACGTAGGTCGAACGTGGCAGACAGCAGCATGAAGGACACAGATTTTGGGCAACAGAGAAACTGAATTGGTGACCCAGAAACTCTTGAACAAATGGTTTTTCAGAAAACTTAATTAAAATCTAAAATCTTTCTGCTTCAGATTGCCTGATGAAAACCCCACAAAATTTTCCAGATATGAAGTAAATATTCTTGCCAGAACTGAACCTAAGGCCAGATCTTACCCTCCAGGGCCTAGATCTGGCTTCGGACAAAATGTTTTCTTCTGAACTGCAACTTGCAATAACAAAAACCGAACACCTAGAAATAAAATACGGAAGAAACAAAACTAAAAAACACTAAAACCAGCTAAATAATTACAATATTCACAGTTTAAAGGCTCTAAATAGCCAGATTTGTCAGTGTGCCACAGAAATATTTTTAAGATTTTGATTTTAAGATGAGGTGCCTCAGAAAACCCTTCATGCATTCACAACAGAAATTCTAATGATAAGCCCGAGATCAAAACTCGCTGGGCTCTTTAGAAAATGCTTTCTCGGGAGTTGGCTGGTTCAGCACAACTTACTTCAACCATTAACGAAGAAGGAGAAAACGATACTAAAATCCAAATGTAATGGAGATACCTGCCATCATATTCAAAAATTTAACTACCATTCAAACCCTAGCGACTAAACAAGATACCTGTGTTTAAAATCACTCTTCATAAAGCTATCATCAATGGCTAAAATCAAAATCATGCAGAGAAATAAAACATCTTACAACATTTCCAGAAGAGTAACACCAACAAGATTTCAACCCCAAAGTCTTTCTTTATTGCACATGAAAAATGACTACAAGAGAGCTTTCTTTAGCACAAGACTCACAGATCGAATCATCTCAAATGACCCCTGACACTCTATTTAAAGAAAAAATTCCCAACGGCCAGTTCGAGTGATCCATGCCAAAGTGATCTCGACCATTGATGATGATCAAAATCTATTTTAATCTCATTTGTCGAAATTTTAAATGCATTTTAATATATTAAAAAATTAAAATCTTGCATTTATTTCCTCAAAACTTTGACTTTTTATTATTTTATTTTATTTTTCAAATTTCTATTTATTTTTTATTTATTTTTAAATTTTACTTTATTTTATTTTTTATTTTTTAGTTATTTTTTAATTTTATTATTTTTATTGGACTCTTGAACTTAGCATTTGGAAAAATCACCTAGGACCTTGGACTTATGAGGGGATAAAACATTTTCTAACCCTCAAGACACTTTACATCATGACTTTTACAATTTTACATCTCAAGGAGGAAAACCCATTTGACATAGACCCTCATAGACTACCTAGTCTCGCGACACAAATATAATCTAGCAGATCAAGCAATTAGTAATAAACTAACCAAATAATTAGGATTATTTCCAAATTACTTTTACGTAGACTCGAAGCACACTAGGATTTCCCTAAGATTCTAATGACAAAATCCATTCCGGCTTTGGGGTTAGGCTGAAGGAAAACTCTACCGACCATGGGTCGGTGAGACAAAAAACCTTCCGGAACGTAGATCATCACTAGAAGATTACGTTTACCTAGGCAATTACATACATGACACGGATCTGCTAAGATTATTTACAATTTACACATGCAGACTGGGTTTACAACTTAACACAATTAGGCTCATGATGATAGTCGAATGGCACAGACACGACAATTAAGCGCTACCCTTTTGCGAAAAAGGGGAGTGTATTGCTATGGGTCGTTGACACGTGGTGGTCAACATCTGGCTCTACATGGGGACACGTTGCTGCACTGTAGGAATGTGAGAATCCAGAATATGCATCCATGCAACACACAACAAAACATGAGTAGCCTCCATCCAAAAATCATCATATAACATTAAACACAGGAAATATATAAGCTCTTCATTTATTAACTATCTAGTAACATGAAAAGTAAATCTAATCCTAAAATAGAAATGAAAATGCTTTAAAAACAAGGAGTAGGGTTAGAAATACAGAGGATGCCCCATGGTATCAGATGCGTTCAATATAGTGTATACTGAGCATTTGCCTGCTTTCAGGCAAATCTGTCGGCTGCTTCTCGGATGTGCCATGTCCAATTCTGCATACAGTAGGACTTTTTCCTATCCGAAAATCAAGTTGCTCGTGACCATTTAATGCATCAAATCTGTTTCTCATTCTCTTTCTCTTGAGCTTTTTCTTCGTGGCGAGCTGTATCACTGATGATGTGGAACATTCTACTTCAAAACCCTCAGATGAAATATGTAAGATATGTGTGACATGTATTTCTTCATCTTGCATATGATCTTTACCATTTTTAATTTTATATGGATCTCCTTCAATTAACCACTTTTCAATCGAACAAATGACCTCCTCATAATAAGATGGAGCTTGCTGCAGTAGATAAGGAGGCTTCTAATCTATTGACATCTCCCTGTTTCTTTCATCCTCTGACCGATGTTGAAGTTTCTGTACTTGTATTGTAATGGCATTCATCGGGCTAAAGTGTTCAAGCTTCATAGCACTGATTTCCCTGGCATGGTCTTCTTCCATATCTTTTATTACTTTATCATTCTTTTCCTTTATGGTTATCAAGCAATGCTGCATAGAGTTTATCTCTTTCTTATGATTTGCTTGCATGGTAGCCAACTGAGTATTATGATCAAATGTCATGATAGTCATTTCTTCATCTATAGTTAATAACTTGTTTTGCATAGAATTAATTTCCCTATCATGATTTGCTTTCATGGTTTCCATTTCCTTATCTTGCTTTTCCAGGTGGGTGTATAAAGTTCTCATATCATTGGCATAATCAGCTGCCAATTTTTCTTGATTGATCTCCATATTTTTTACCAACCGCATTTGTTCTTCTATAATTTGCTTCTGATTTTCCCTTTCATTGTCGCCACTGATTTTACAATTTGTCCCTGCTTTTCCACTATCATGGATTTGATCTGCAACGGTACAGGTGGATGGCACATTCTGATATGAAGAATTGTCTTGAAATCTTTCATCGACAGTTGGACCCTTCATAAGCTTACTTTCATTCTCTTGCACAATTTTAGGGGCACAAGGCAAGCTATCTTGATAACCATATCTATCTTTACAAGCATTGACAATGTCTTGTAAAGAAGTGAAAGAGTTTTCAGGACAACTATTAAATCAATTCAAAGCATCACCCTCTAATGAAAAGACAAATAGACGCATTTTGACATCTTCATGATTACATTGAGGAAGTCTACAATATATGACATTATACGAGAAAACTTTCATAAATGCTTTCTAATAGCAACTGAATCAACACCCGAGAACAAAGACAATTTAGAAATGGCCACTTCCAGAATATCATGGAGAACATCAGTAAAATGACACGGCGTAAACGAATAATCCATGATGAATAATGAGGGATCAAATGGATGATAGAGAGAGATCTGCTCAAGAAAATCAAAAGATGAAAAAAGTGGAGTTGCCACTTGAACATGAATCTAACTCTAGGATCCAAAAAGCAACAAACAAGCAGATATGAGGGAGGCTTCTTGTCTGGGAAAAGTAAATGAAAAAAAATGGAGTCGCCACCCAAACAAGAAACGAACTGAAGAGTAGGTGCTGAAGGTACGATGATATGACGAAAAATAAGGCGATGAAAAGATCAAATGACGCCAAAGAATGTTGGCCGTTTGATAGGCTAATGAATGGCGGAAAAGATGAGATGATGCCAAAAAATGTTGTTGTTGCCGGCTGAAATGAACAGATGAGAAATGAGAAGAATGATGATGAAAAGATGAGAAATGAGAAGGATGAATGTCGTTGAAACGCTAGGGACAGAAAAACTCCTTCCCCGGCAACAACGCCAAAAAATGTTGTCGCACAGATTGCCTAGGTAGCGCGACAACGCTCAGACCGGGGGCTGTCACTCTGATCCCCGATCTCTTTGTTTAAGTCATCTCACAATAGCAGGCTAAGGAGGGTAGCCCCTATGGGATAAATGAAGACCAGCTGGGAATCAGTTGGCTTGGGAGACACAGTAGGGGAAAACCAACACTTGATCGATTTTAGAATTTGATTAGATCTTTAAATGCTTAAGACCAGTGCCTTATGGAGTTAATGAAAACCAAGTAATTAGTCAGCTGATGCTGCTTTATGAAATAATTTAATGATTGCTTGAAAATATTTACAAAATATGTAACGAGCATTATATAATCCAAGCAATGATCAATTTCACCAGATGCAAAATATTCAATAGATGCGCAATGTTCTTAGAAAATAAATTTCAAAAGATCAAATACTTCAAGAAACCACAAAATTTTAAATGCTTACCAGCTCACAAAATGATTCACCACTTTTTAAATGCTAATCTTTAAATAAACATTTAAGCGCATTTAACCATATAAAAATGACAAATATTAATCCCACAATAGAAAAAAGACATCAAAAGGAATTTTCAATTTTTAATTAGTCTGTTTTCAAAAGTTTTTATTTTTAAATATTTTTTTACTTTTATTTTTATTTTTTATAAAAAATAAATCTAAATCTAAATAAAACAAATAAAAGTCTAACTTTTAGATTTTTTAAAATTTTGAAAATTTTAATTTTTTTTTTGGATTTTTTAATGATTTTTATTTTTATTTTTATTAAATTTAAAAAAGACAAAAATCTAAACCTAAAGCTAAAACCTTATCATATATACATATTAAAGGGAAAATTTATAAAACCTAAATTCTAAACAATTCAAATCTAAAACCTAAAAATGAAACTTTTTTATTTATTTTATTTTTGATTTTATGAATATTTTTTATGTTTTATATTTTTTAGATTTTTTATTCTAAAGCTTTAGAATCCTTTAAACTAAACTAAGCTAATTCTAATCTAAAACAAATAAAAAGTAAAAAAAGTCTAAATCTAAAACTATATAACAAAGCGAAAATCGAATTTTTTATTTTAAATTTTTATATATTAACGCACTTCATAAAAAAAAGAAAATATACACTAACCTAAAACTAAATTAAATGAAATCTACTAAAATTTTCCTTAATAGAATATACAAAGAAATAAATCAAAATTTAAGAACCTAACCCCAAGCTACAACCATACGTATAGTATGTAAAAAAAATTGAAGGCCTTTTATTATTTTTTTGTTATGCGTTTGCAGGTGAGGGCAAGGATGAGGGGACGCGGAAGAGGAGATGACAGCGACAAGGAAATGGAGAGCAGCGTATAACTGGAATGAGGCCACAGCACCAGTGCCAGCGTGAGGTGAAGTGAGGATGGCAAGCTGCCAAGACGTGAAACAATAAAATGATTCTCTTTGCAGGTTGGAGGGCATTCGACGGGATGCGATAGGTAATGGAAAGGATGCGGGAGAATGGCTAAAAGATGCATGGGAGAGCAACACGCTGGCAGAGAAGGAATCGCAGGAATGTATGGAAGGATTGGCAGCGTTGAATGTGAGGAACGCGGGAAGGAGGGTAGACGCAGGCAGAGTGCTGCATGGAGATGACTGGAGTGTTTGAGCGATGGGTAAAGGAATATGGACAACAAAGGAATGAAAAGAGTGTGAGGTTTTTTTTTTAAAAGAAATACGCAAGTGATGAAGGAGCTGCGTAAGGGTAAGTGAGGGTTTCTAGCTGTGGGGATAGGAAGGAGAAATGTAGCATGGAGAAGGCTGGACAACAGCAACAGAGGATGACCAGGTAGCTTGCGTGGAGAAAATAAGCTGCGGAGAGGTTTCGATGTAGGCCGAACGTGGCAGAGAGCAGCGTGAAGGACGCAGATTTTGGGCTGCAGAGAAACTGAACTGGTGACCTAGAAACCCTCGAACAAATGGTTTTTCAGAAAACTTAATTAAAATCTAAAATTTTTCTGCTTCGGATTGCCTAATGAAAGCCCTGCAAAATTTTCCAGATATGAAGTAAATATTCCTGCCATAACTGAACCTGGGGCCAGATCTTACCCTCCATGGCCTAAATCTGGCTTCGGACAAAATGTTTTCTTCCGACATGCAACCTGCAATAACAAAAACTGAACACCCAGAAATAAAATATGCAAGAAACAAAACTAAAAAACACTAAAACCAGCTAAATAATTACCATATTCAGAGTTTAAAGGCTCTAAATAGCCAGATTTATCAGTATGCCACAGAAATATTTTTAAGATTTTGATTTTAAGATGAGGTGCTTGAGAAAACCCTTCATGCATTCGCAACAGAAATTCTAATGATAAGCTCAAGATCAAAACTGGCTGGGCTTTTTAGAAAATGCTTTCTCGGGAGTTTGCTAGTTCAGCCGAGAACTTCCCCAAACGCCCGTTGATCTTCGAAATCTAGATCTTCCTGCACAGCTTACTTCAACCATTAACGAAGTAGGAGAAAATGATTCTAAAATCCAAATGTAATGGAGATACCTGCCATCATATTCAGAAATTTAACTACCATTCAAACCCTACCGACTAAACAAGATACCTATGTTTAAAATCAATCTTCATAAAGCTATCATCAATGGCTGAAATTAAAATCATGCACAGAAATAAAACATCTTACAACATTTCCAGAAGAGTAACACCAACAATATTTCAACCCCAAAGTCTTTCTTTATTGCACATGAAAAATGACTATAAGAGAGCTTTCTTTAGCACAAGACTCACAGATCGAATCATCTCAAATGACCCCTGATACCCTATTTAAAGAAAAAATTCCCAACGGCTAGTTCTAGTGATCCATGTCAAAGTGATCTCGACCGTCGATGAGGATCAAAATCTCTTTTAATCTCATCCGTCGAAATTTTAAATGCATTTCAATATATTAAAAAATTAAAATCTTGCATTTATTTCCTCAAAACTTTGACTTATTATTATTTTATTTTATTTTTCAAACTTTTATTTATTTTTAAATTTCATTTTATTTTATTTTTTATTTTTTAGTTATTTTTTAATTTTATTATTTTTATTGGACCCTCGAACTTAGCGTTTGGAAAAATCACCTAGGACCTAGGACTTATGAGGGGATAAAATATTTTCTAACCCTCAAGACACTTTACATAATGATTTTTACAATTTTACATCTCAAGGGGGAAAACCCATTTGACATAGACCCTCATAAACTACCCAGCCTTGCAACACAAATATAATCTAGCAGATCAAGCAATTTGTAATAAGCTAACCAAATAATTAGGATTATTTCCAAATTACTTTTACATAAACTCGAAGCACACTAGGATTCCCCTAAGATTCTAATGACAAAATCCATTCCGGCTTTGGGGTTAGGCTAAATGAAAACTCTGCCAACCATGGGTCGGTTAGACAAAAAACCTTCCGGAACGTAGATCATCACTAGAAGATTAGGTTTACCTAGGAAATTACATACATGACACGGATCTGCTAAGATTATTTACAATTTACACATGCAGATTGGGTTTACAACATAACATGATCAGGCTAATGATGATAGTCAAATGGCACAGACACAACAATTAAGCGCTACCCTTTTGCGAAAAAAGGGAGTGTATTGCTATGGGTCGTTGACACATAGTGGTCAACATCTGGCTCTACTTGGGGACGTTGCTGCACTGTAGGAATGTGAGAATCCAGAATCTGCATCCACGCAACACACAACAAAACATAAGTAGCGTCCATCCAAAAATCATCATATAACATTAAACACAGGAAAGATATAAGCTGTTCATTTATTAACTATCTAGTAACATGAAAAGTAAATCTAATCCTAAAACAGAAATGAAAATGCTAAAAAAACAAGGAGTAGGGTTAGAAATACAGAGGATGCCCCATGGTATCAGATGTGTTCAAAATAGTGTATACTAAGCATTTGCCTGCTTTCAGGGAAATCTGTCGGCTGCTTCTCGGATGTGCCATGTCCAATTCTGCATACGGTAGGACTTTTTCCTATCCGAAAATCAAGTTGCTCGCGACCATCTTATGCATCAAATCTGTTTCTCATTCTCTTTCTCTTGCGCCTTTTCTTCGTGGCAGGCTGTATCACTGATGATGTGGAACATTCTACTTCAAAACCCTTAGATGAAGTATGTAAGATATGTGTGACATGTCTTTCTTCATCTTGCATCTGATCTTTATCATTTTTAATTTTATTTGGATCATCTTCAATTAACCACTTTTCAATTGAACCAATGGCCTCCTCATAATAAGATGGAGCTTGCTGCCGCAGATAAGGAGACTTCTGATCTATTGACATCTCCCTGTTTCTTTCATCCTCTGACCGATGTTGAAGTTTTTATACCTGTATTGTAATGACATCCATCTGGCTAGAGTGTTCAAGCTTCATAGCACTGATTTCCTTGGCATGGTCTTCTTCCATATCTTTTATTACTTTATCGTTCTTTTCCTTTATTGTCATCAAGCAATGCTGCATAGAGTTTATCTCTTTCTTATGATTTGCTTGCATGGTAGCCAACTGATTATTATGATCGAATGTCATGATAGTCATTTCTTCATCCATAGTTACTAACTTGTTTTGCATAGAATTAATTTCCCTATCATGATTCGCTTTCATGGTTTCCATCTCCTTATCTCGCTTTTCCAGGTGGGTGTATAAAGTTCTCATATCATTGGCATAATCAGTTGCCAATTTTTCTTGATTGATCTCCATATTTTTTACCAGCCGCATTAGTTCTTCTATAATTTGCTTCTGATTTTCCCTTTCATTGTTGCCACTGATTTTACAATTTTCCCTGCTTTTCCACTATCATGGATTTGATCTGCAACGGCACAGGTGGATGGCATATTCTGATATGAAGAATTGTCTTGAAATCTTTCATTGACAGCTGGACTCTTCATAAGATTACTTTCATTCTGTTGCACAATTTTAGGGGCACAAGGCGAGCCATCTTGATAACCATATCTATCTTTACAAGCATTGACAATGTCTTGTAAAGAAGTGAAAGATTCTTCAGGACAACTATTAAACCAATTCAAAGCATCACCCTCTAAAGAAAAGACAAATAGACGCATTTTGACATCTTCATGATTATATTGAGGAAGTCTACAATATATGAACATTGTACGAGAAAACTTGCATAAATGCTTTCTAACAGCAACTGAATCACCACCCGAGAACAAAGACAATTTAGAAATGGCCACTTTCGAAATATCATGGAGAACATCAGTAAAATGACACGGGGTAAACGAATAATCCATGATGAATAATGAGGGATCAAATGGATGATAGAGAGAGATCTCTGCTCAAGAAAATCAAGAGATGGAAAAAGTGGAGTCGCCACTTGAACATGAATCTAGCTCTAGGATCCAAAAAGCAACAAACAAGCAGATATGAGGGAGGCTTCTTGTCTGGGAAAAATAGATGAAAAGAAATGGAGTTTCCACCCAAACAAGAAACGAACTGAAGAATAGGTGCTGAAGGTACGATGATATGACGGAAAGTAAGGCGATAGAAAGATCAAATGACGCTAAAGAATGTTGGCCATTTGACAGGCTAATGAATGGCAGAAAAGATGAGATGATGCCAAAAAATGTTGTCGTTGCTGGCTGAAATGAACAGATGAGAAATGAGAAGAATGATGATGAAAAGATGAGAAATGAGAAGGATGAATGTCATTGAAATGCCAGGGATAGAAAAACTCCTTCTCCGGCAACGATGCCAAAAAATATTGTCGCACAGATTGTCTAGGTAGCGCGACAATGCTCAGACCAGGGGCTGTCACTCTCATCCCCGATCTCTCCGTTTAAGCCGTCTCCCAATAGCAGGCTAAGGGGAGTAGACCCTATGGGATAAATGAAGATCAACTGGGAATCAGTTGGCTTGGGAGACACAGCAGGGGAAAACTAGCACTTGATCGATTTTAGAATTTGATTAGATCTTTAAATGTTTAAGACCAGTGCCTTATGGAGTTAATGAAAACCAAGTAATTAATCAACTGTTGCTGCTTTATGAAATAATTTAATGATTGCTTGAAAATATTTACAAAATATGTAACGAGCATTATATAATCCAAGCAATGATCAATTTCACCAGATGCAAAATATTCAATAGATGCGCAATGTTCTTAGCAAATAAATTTCAAAAGATCAAATACTTCAAGAAACCACGAAATTTTAAATGCTACCAGCTCACAAAATGATTCACCACTTTTCAAAAGCTAATCTTTAAATAAACATTTAAGCGCATTTAACTATATCAAAATGACAAATATTAATCCCACGACAGAAAAAAGACATCAAAAGGAATTTTCAATTTTTAATTAGTCTTTTTTCAAAAGTTTTTATTTTTTATAAAAAATAAATCTAAATCTAAATAAAACAAATAAAAGTCTAACTTTTGGATTTTTTTTAATTTTTTTTTGGATTTTTGGTTTTTTTAATGATTTTTATTTTTATTTTTATTAAAGTTAAAAAAGACAAAATTCTAAATCTAAAGCTAACACCTTATCATATATACATAAAAAGGGGAGAATTTATAAAATCTAAATTTTAAAAAACTCAAATCTAAAACCTAAAAAATAAACTTTTTTATGCCCTTTTTTATTTATTTTATTTTTGATTTTATGAATATTTTTTATGTTTTATATTTTTTAGATTTTTTATTCTAAAGCTTTAGAATCCTTTAAACTAAACTAAGCTAATTCTAAGCTAAAACAAATCAAAAGTAAAAAAGTCTAAATCTAAAATTTTATAACAAAGCGAAAATCGAATTTTTTATTTTAAATTTTTATATATTAACACACTTCATAAAAAAAAAAGAAAATATACGATAACCTAAAACTAAATTAAATGAAATCTAGCTAAAATTTTCTTTAATAGAATATACAAAGAAATAAATCAAAATTTAAGAACCTAACCCTAAGCTACAACCATATGTATAGCATGTAAAAAAAATTGAAAGCCTTTTATTATTTTTTTGTTATGCGTTTGCAGGTGAGGGCAAGGATGAGGGGACGTGGAAGAGGAGATGGCAGCGACAAGGAAATGGAGAGCAACGTATAACTGGAATGAGACCACAACGACAGCGTGAGGTGAAGTGAGGATGGCAAGCTGCCAAGACATGAAACAATAAAACGATTCTCTTTGCAGGTTGGAGGGCATTCGACAGGATGCGATAGGTAATGGAAAGGATGCGGGAGAATGGCTAAGAAATGCATGGGAGAACAACACGCTGGTAGAGAAGGAATCGTAGGAATGTATGAAAGGATTGGCAACATTGAATGTGAGGAACGCGAGAAGGAGGGTAGACGCAGGCAGAGTGCTACGTGGAGATGACTGGAGTGTTTGAGCGATGGGTAAAGGAAATACGGACAACAGAGGAATGAAAAGAGTGTGAGGATTTTTTTTTTTGAGAGAAATACGCAGGTGATGAAGGAGCTGTGTAAGGGTAAGTGAGGGTTTCCAGCTGTGGGGATAGGAAGAAGAAATGCATCGTGGAGAAAGCTGGACAGCAGTAGCAGAGGGTGACCAGGCAGCTTGCGTAGAGAAAAGGAGCTGGGGAGAGGTTTCGATGTAGGCTGAACGTAGCAGAGAGCAATGTGAAGGACACAGATTTTGGGCAACAGAGGAACTGAACTGGTGACCCAGAAACCCTTGAACAAATGGTTTTTCAGAAAACTTAATTAAAATCTAAAATCTTTCTGCTTTGGATTGCCTGATGAAAACCCCGCAAAATTTTCCTGATATGAAGTAAATATTTCTGCCAGAATTGAACATGAGGCCAGATCTTACCCTTCAGGGCCTAGATTTGGCTTCGGACAAAATGTTTTCTTCCGACCTGCAACCTGCAATAACAAAAACCAAACACCCAGAAATAAAATATGCAAGAAACAAAACTAAAAAACACTAAAACCAGCCAAATAATTACAATATTCATAGTTTAAAGGCTCTAAATAGCCAGATTTGTCAGTATGCCACAGAAATATTTTTAAGATTTTGATTTTTAAATGAGGTGCTTCAGAAAAGCCTTCATGCATTCGCAACAAAAATTCTAATGATAAGCCCTGGATCGAAACTCGCTGGGCTCTTTAGAAAATGCTTTCTCGGGAGTTGGCTGGTTCAGCCGAGAACTTCCCCAAACGCCTGTTGATCTTCGAAATCTAGATCTTCCTGCACAACTTACTTCAACCATGAACGAAGAAGGAGAAAACGATACTAAAATCCAAATGTAATGGAGATACCTGCCATCATATTCAGAAATTTAACTACCATTCAAACACTAGCGACTAAACAAGATACCTGTGTTTAAAATCACTCTTCATAAAGCTATCATCAATGGCTGAAATTAAAATCATGCACAGAAATAAAACATCTTATAACATTTCCAGAAGAGTAACACCAACAAGATTTCAACCCCAAAGTCTTTCTTTATTGCACATGAAAAATGACTACAAGAGAGCTTTTTTTAGCACAAGACTCAGATTGAATCATCTCAAATGACCCCTGACACCCTATTTAAAGAAAAAATTCCCAATGGCTAGTTTGAGTGATCCATGTCAAAGTGATCTTGACCGTCGATGAGGATCAAAATCTCTTTTAATCTCATCCGTCAAAATTTTAAATGCATTTTAATATATTAAAAAATTAAAATCTTGCATTTATTTCCTCAAAACTTCGACTTATTATTATTTTATTATTTTATTTTATTTTTCAAATTTTTGTTTATTTTTAAATTTTATTTTATTGTATTTTTTATTTTTTAGTTATTTTTTGATTTTATTATTTTTATTGGACCCTCGAACTTAGCCTTTGGAAAAATCACCTAGGACCTAGGACTTATGAGGAGATAAAACATTTTCTAACCCTCAAGACACTTTACATCATGACTTTTACAATTTTACATCTCAAGGGGGAAACCCATTTGACATAGACCCTCATAGACTACCGAGTCTTGCGTCACAAATATAATCTAGCAGATCAAGCAATTTGTAATAACCTAACCAAATAATTAGGATTATTTCCAAATTACTTTTACATAGACTCGAAGCACACTAGGATTCCCCTAAAATTCTAATGACAAAATCCATTCCGGTTTTGGGGTTAGGCTGAAGGAGAACTTTGTCGACCATGGGTCGGTGAGACAAAAAACCTTCCGGAATGTAGATCATCACTAGAAGATTAGGTTTACCTAGGCAATTACATACATGACATGGATCTGCTAAGATTAGTTACAATTTACACATGCAGACTGGGTTTACAACATAACACGATCAGGCTGATGATGATAGTCGAATGGCACAGACACGACGATCAAGCGCTACCCTTTTGCGAAAAAAGGGAGTGTATTGCTATGGGTCGTTGACACGTAATGGTCAACAGACCCAAAGATGGATGCACTTCCATCTCCCTTGCCTGATAGGAAACTCCATGCCCCTCCAGTCCACCAATCTTCTGCCAAATTGTCCTATCATACTCCAACATTTCCTAAGGACAAGTGTTAGCGAATACCGTCACCTGACTAGTTGTCTGTACATCTGTCTACTCCTCACCAACGGTTGATCCCAAGGGTGGCTGCTCATCCTCTATTAACACAGGTTCAATATGAACCTCCAACAGGCCCTCCCTAGAAGGCTCACCATGCATACTGCGCACATCATCCTCCTTAGCTGACTGAAGATCCACGATATGCTACTCATGATGAATCACCACTAGCAACTCATCATCCTGAATGTCTCTCCTATGACCTACTGACTGCTCATCATATGAATTTTTCCTGCTGTCAACCGATCTACATGACTCATGCTACTCGGAAACATCCTCGTACGAACCCGTGGACTCATCCAAAGAAGAATCCTTACCCTGATGGTTAGAAGGAATCTCAATTTGCTCTACCTCCGTCATCTCCCTAGTGTCACTCAAACATGAGTGGTTAGGTCCCTAAGGTTCTTTGCAAATGAAGCAAAGACCCTTCCTCAGCTCATTCTTGTTGCATGATCCACCAATCTTGAGTTGCTCCTCCCTAGTCAACTACCTCCTGAAAAACCCGATCTCTTGCTCAACCAGCCTCTCGGCTAGCTCATAAACAATAGGTGATACCAACTGCTCTTTCCTCCAAACAGACAGCAATCGAGACTGCAATTCCCGACAAATGGCATCACGACCTCTCATACACGAGGATAAGATGGGTTGCATGTGTGTTATGGCTTTGTCAGGATGATGTTTCCTAATGCTGAAGAAGCATTGGAACATCTATAGGATCAAGTCATCATACTCCAGATCAAACAGGATCTCATAAGTCCTAGTCATGGCCATGCCTCCTAAAATCTCAAGCTTCTTCCCAAAGGTAGAGTCTGCACTATTGTCCAAGACTCGAAAAGTTTCTATCAGTAGTCTGAAAACTCTCCTCATAACATCATCATTGTAAGGAGCTATGGGGGCGGTCAGTCTCATGATGTTATTGAGACAAGATGCAACTAGAATTCTAACCCCTTCACAAGGTTCCTCCAAGAACTTGTGTTGTATGAGAGCAAGCATGGCTGGTTTTAGAGCCCAAATTAGTTTATTCCTTTCTAACTGCTCACTTTGGAAAGGAGTGCATTTAGTTCATCAAGTTTGAAAAGAATTTTCTATGTGACCCTCATGTGCTTCAAATCTGTCCCAAGAGCAAAAATCTTGTGTCGTGTTTCCTACCCCTCCTGCACATCTCTTGGTTGCTTTTTCTGAAGAATGGCATAGAGCCCCTTTCAGAAGGATTTGTTGTTTTGTTTCCACTGGTCCATATTGTAGCCCACTAAAATGTTGTTGTGTTGGTTTAAAAGGCATTTTAAATACTCCATAATAATGCAAAGGCTAAAACAATGTGTAAAAAAGCTACAACAATACAAGACATTACCAATCTCCCCCCATACATTAGAAATACACTGCCCAACACAACTATAATAACAATACTAGTAGTAGTGACCCTCACCCACATTGACCATCACTGCCAACTCTCAAGCACTACTGCAAATCCCTACAGACCTCAAACCTCACATTTAATGGGCTCATGAATAGTAAAATAATGACAAACTCTGTTACAAATTTCCTCAAAACTAGTCACCAGAAAATATTACCAAATGACAAGAAATTTTTGAGTTTTTAATGGATTTTACACGATTGGTGGAGTTTTCTTTTATTAACTTAGATGACAACTTTTTCTAATGTGCTGGACCAATTTCAATCTTAGAAAACTAAATGTACTGGATATAATTTGATCTGTTGTCAAATACCACAAGTGAGCAAAGGATTTAGAGAACCTGGCGACTTGGATGGATTTGTTGAGTGTCCTCCTTCATCTCTTTAAGTTGTGGCCACTTGCACGCACAACAATTAAGAGGATGTCTTCAACACCTTCATGCTTTGGAATGAGACCCTGCCTTCAGAGAGAGACTTCGGTGCCAGTCAATTTTGGATGTAAAAGAATCAGACTCGGCACACATCGGACGAGAATTCCGAGGGATTTAGTGCAATCACTTGTTGTTCTAGTAAACAACTTAGATAGATCTCAGTCGAACATCATAAGTAGATCACTTTATTTGGCTCCTCTGCATACAACTTGCTTCTGAATTTTCTATGATAGCTCCACCCATGTATGGTTAGCGCACAACCAAATTGCTTCGTCCATTCATCTGTTGCTGTGCATATCCTTAGTGCAAATCTTTGCCCAGAAAAATGAGTCGAGGCTCACCCACTAATATGCAATCATTTGTGTGGACCAAATCAAACTCCACTGTCCAGAGGCTACGTGGTGTATGGGAAATTCGATGAAAGTTTAACGACTCGATCACATTTACCAGGGGTATGATTTGCGTCCCCTGCTTCAGTGTGGCTTGTGGTAATGGCGCAGGGATTCCCCAAATGCACTGATTGGGTTAATGGCCACGACTCTTCATGATGAGCATGACTTTGTTCCCTTTATCCCTTGCGACAATGATACAATAGTTTGTTTCGATTTCATGGAAACACCTTCCAATCAACCCATGCATCCCCACTCGCATCACAACATGTGATCAGATCCTAGGAATGCGGTGCTGGTTGAAGGACAATCTTAGATCAAGACACGTTGCGGGGTCCTACATTGATCCCATGAACTCGACTGTAACAAGAAGAAAATACCACATACCAAGCAATTCAACAACTGGCCTTGGTTGTTCTGATGATTTGACTGGTAGTAGTCGTCTGTACGAATCAGTCAACTTCACTGGAGTCCAGATTTGTGTTGCTCGATATCGGCTTCTTTGTCAACGCACTGATCAAAGAATGATCTCGATACACGTGGTCAGTTGTCTATAATTTTCCAACCAACGGACAATCTCGGCTCCCACGACTCAGTTCAAAAATAGATGCGCCTGTCATGGATGAAGAAGGAATTCGAAACCAAAAAATCGACAGCTCCTTTGCAATTTGATTTGATTTCTCACTGAATATGAGTCGACTTGTTTGATAATTAATTTTGGCCAAAACAAACCTTCGTTGATTCACGCCCACGACTTGGCTCATGAGAAATTAGCCAAAGAATTCGGCCAGTCTAATAAATTAATTTGGCACCTTCGACTTTGATGAAAAATATTCACTGCTCTTTCACTGCCCTTTCAATATTTGTCTACGATAATATTTTCTCCACCATGCACACGCTGGTCATGTATAATTTGGCCCCACAAAATAATATGATTAATTTCTTTGGGATTCTGACTTACGACTTTCACAAACATATAAATCGACCCCAAATAATAATGCGATGGCAACAAAATCAGATATTCAGCTCACTTGTAACATTGGGCGATTTTGTTGAATTCTTATTATGCATCCAACAATTTCTCAGAAATTTTGTCAAATAGTTAGTGAGAAAATTTGTTGAGCTCTTTGAATAAGCTCTTATTTTGCTGCAGAAACTAGGCCTTCGACTTCTCCGACAAAACCCTTTAATAATAACTGCAACTGGAAAATGAAAAACTGTTAAAATTGGCAACTAGGGCCAAACTTCATGTGGGTCATCTTATTCATGGCTGATAATATGTTCATTAGATTCCTCTCGTCGAGAGGTGTAGGATTGATCTAAAGATCATCCGATTCCGATAAGTATTCATGGAGATATGAATTTATTTTGATTATGGAATTATTATCAAGCCGACCTACAACTCATGTAGGCTCAGAAGCCCAACAGTTGCATCTATTCAAACATTAACAGTTGTGTATAAATACAGGAGGACTTTTCCTCATTTGCACTCACTCATCTCATCACATCTCTCTCTCTTACTGCGCAGAAAAGAGTCTCTTCTCTACTGCGCAGAAAAGGGTCTCTCTCTCACACATGTGAAGCCGGAAGCTGCTGAAACTAAAGCTGCAACTGCAGATCCAAACTTTGACTAGTGTGGACCATCAAACCTCCTCTTCTGATCTGCATTGTAGGTTCATCTGAACCTCCTCTAAAGGCTGCAACTTTTGGTGGTGGAATCAAGTCGATCCGACAGACGGTTTGTGAGATATTGACTGCCCTAGTTTGAAGGACGCTGCTGAAACTAAAGCTGCAACTGCAGATCCAAAGTTTGATCAGCGTGGACCATCAAACTTCCTCTTCTGATATGCATTGTAGGTTCATTTGGACCTCCTCTGAAGGCCGCAACTTTTGGTGGTGGAATCAAGTCGATTCGACGGACAGTTTGTGAGATATCGACTGCCCTACTTTTGATGATGAAACCGCTAATGCTGATGCTGCTGATCTAGGGTTTGCTACTGCTGATATAAATCAGATTTATTGTACTATTTCTCTCTGCTGAATTATTGAAGATAAAAGAAGATTTGATCAAAGGGTTTCCCCACAAATTGTGGGGTTTGTCCCTGGCTAGCCGCCACATCTTGTGCCTCTTGTCTTGCCTTGTTTTCTGTCGATCATTTAATGTTCTATCTGCACTTTACTTTATGTGCATGTGATTGCAAATCTGTGGAATATAATAAGAAAAGAAGTAATCTGTTATAAGCATAGAACATACCATAAATTAACATGGTATCAGAGCTGAGGTGAAGACAAAGCCCGAGCAAGAGCAAGAGCAATCATCAAAGAGAAGATTGGCAAGGCTATCCTAAAAGAACTATGGGGTCCTCAACACTTTTTCCTGCCGAAGACGAGCTCCGTGAGAAAGCTGACTATCACGGATGGAAGATGTCTATCGATCTAACCCTAGAAGATCAAGGAGCACTGGACCATGTAAGAGGCAATATTGTTGAGCCTCCATCAAATGCATCCGCTGCTGCCTGGAACAAATGGAAAAACGGAGAAGTCAAAACAAAGAAGATCATCCGGGACTCTATCGACAAGCACTTGGTGGCCTACATCTCTGAACTGGACACCTCCAAGGAAATCTACGATAGACTGGTGAGTATATTTAAAGTTAATGATGCAAATCAAGTTTTGTTTCTTAGAAATAAACTAAGGGAAATCAAGGGTAAAGATGAGAGTATGCAAGCATACTTCTTAAGAATCACCGAGATCAAGAACGATCTCCTATCTATTGGGGAGACTATTACTGACAGAGAAATGGCATTCACGAATCTTGGAGGATTACCATCTGAATGGTACGTGTTCAGGACTACTCTTCTGAACAATAATATAATTCCTGGTTTCGAGGAATTAATGGCTAGATGCATTCAAGAAGGAACAAGGGTAGAAGAGCAAGAAATGCCCATGCCTAAAGGTCCTCCTGCTGCGTTTTCTTCTCATGCTAAGAAAAGAAATAATTACGGGACTAAATCAAAAGGAAAGGCTGGACCTAGGGGTGGAAGAAAAGGACGATGTTACATCTGCGATAAAGCAGGTCACTATGCAAGGGAGTGCCTTGATAGAAAGGACTCACACCGGGACAATGATCAAAATCCATTTGATGGCAATCAAAGGAATGACAAATTCAATAGCAAAGGTAAGAGGAGAGCTGGGAATCAAGGAAGAGGACAACCATTCAAGAAGGCTAGAAATTCCAAGATGTTTTAAATGCACCTGACCTCAAAAAGAACATGGTGTCCATCTCGTTAATGGAAGACAAAGGCTACAAGGTAACCTTCAGCGATGTCAAGGTACGCATATGGAAAAATAATGTTAAAGATACCTTTACTCTTGGGTTTCGTGTTGATTCATTATATCAGGTCGATGAAAGTCCCCTAGGTTTCATGTCTTATGACACGTCTCTTCAGTCCGAACTTTGGCATCGGAGGTTTGTCCCCCTTCATTGTAAAGCTCTACTCGGCGTAAGACAAATGGTGACAGGGATGCCCAAATTCCGAGTAGAGAAAGAAGGTGTATGTCCAGGATGTGCCGAAGGAAAGCTCAAAAGGGGACCATTCCCCTCAAGCCAAAGCAAGACCTCCGATATATTACAGTTGGTTCACTCAGGCATATCTGACGCTAGCATTAAGAGGGAGACTACTACACCACATACTCCTAAGCAGAATGGTGTGGCGGAAAGGAAGAACCGTACGATTGTGGAAGCTGTCTCTATGGGTAGATGATGTAACAATGCCTAATGTGAAGGAACCCATGGATCCTATTTATCCACCTGAGCCTTCCTCTTCTAGGAAGAGGCCTTCATGGCTTAGGGGGATACTTGATGATGCTGAAGGACATGCAGCACCCTGAGGAACCTTCCGTAAAAGTAAGAAACCTAACAGGTATCAGGGATACCTGACCATCATGAGCACGATCATACAAAATGAGCCTTCATCATTCTCAGATGCCGTCAAGCATCAAGTATGGAAGGATGCTATGACCAAAGAATATGAGTCTATTATGGAGAATGATGTTTGGGAAGTAGTTCCTAGACCCCTGGTCAAGACAATTGTTACTTCAAAATGGCTTTACAAGATAAAGCTACAACAGATGGAAGTACGGAATAGTATAAGGCTCGTTTTGTTGCTCGTGGTTTCTCCCAGAAGGAAGGTATAGACTATGATGTGATATTTGCACCTGTTGCCAGATATACGACCATCCGCTTGATCATAGCCCTTGTGGCTTCACAAGGATGGAACCTACATCAGATGGATGTCAAGACCGCGTTCTTGCACGGTTCGATCAAAGAAGAGGTCTATGTGGAGCAACTCGAAGGATTTGAGATTTATGATTGAAAATCTCATGTATGCAGGTTGAAGAAGGCTCTCTATGGGCTGAAGCAAGCACCCCGAGCATGGTATGAGAGGATCGATAGCTACTTGATGAAGCTAGGATTCACTAGGAGTGAAGCCGATCCTAGCCTTTACCTTAAGGTTGAAGATGACAAGCCTCTCATACTGGTGTTGTATGTGGATGACCTCTTTCTAATAGGTGCATACCCTCTCATTCACAAATGTAAGAGGGAGTTGGCTTTTGAATTTGAAATGAAGAACCAAGGACTTGAAGTGTGGCATAAGCTAAGGGAAATTTTCCTATCTCAAGGAAAATATGTGGTGAAGATTCTCAAAAGATTTGGTATGGTGGACTGCAAGCCTGTGACTACCTCGAGGATCTTAACTTTCAGAAGTTATATGGTAGTGATGTCGGACCAGATTTGGAAATGCCTCTGAGTTTCAAAAACTCATTCGCGTTGATGTTCTTAGTGAACCTTCGTCCGAACATATGTTTTGCAGTTAGCATTGTGAGCTCATATTTTGTTGAGCCTCACTAGATTGGTGCCAAGAATCTTCTGAGATGTCTTTAGGACGCAATCTCTCATGGATTGAAATACACTGCCGGAAATATGAAACTGCATGATTATTCGAATGCTGATTAGGCAGGTAGTGTGGAGGATCACTAAAGCACTTTTTAGAGTTGTTTTTCTTTGGATTCTACTTCGATATAATGGATGAGTAGGAAGCAGAAGTCGATTGCCATAAGCACCGCCGAGACCGAATACATATCTACGAGTATGATCTCGTATGAAGATGCCTAGTTGGGGAAGCTCTTCAGTGAGTTGTTTGAACACATACCATTGTGATTCTCTGTAACAACCAGAGGTGAGATTCAATTATTGAAGAATCCTTTATTCTTCGATTGCTCCAACAGATAGACATCATCTGGGATATGGTAAGTCGATGAGCAAGGAGGCTCCATCGCATTAAGATGATGTATAGGTTGATACACCTTGTCAAAGCCCCGAGGAAAGATCTAATTTGTGATTTTCCCAAATGACTTGGAGTCGTCAAGAAACCCTTGTACAAGGAACCTGCATGTTGCATACATTGAGCTCTGGGAGCTCTGAGGGCTTGCGGTTATTACTGGAGCAACATACGACCATAGGGTGACTCACCCTCCCCTGTTGGTGCGCACTGGAACAAGATGATTCGCTCTCTTGTGGAACAGGATGATTAGTTCTCCTGTGAGGCCTGGATTGATGTGTTCTCCATGGCGATTGTAGTAGGATTGATGTGTTCCCCTGTGAGGCCTAGATTGATGTGTTCTCCATGGCAATTGTAGCAGGATTGATGTGTTCTCCATGGTAATTGTAGCAGGATTGATGTGTTCTCCTATGAGGCCTGGATTGATGTGTTCTCCATGGCAATTGTAGCAGGATTGATGTGTTCTCCTATGAGGACAGGATTGATTAGTTCTCCTGTCGAGGCATCCTACCCATGCAGTCTGGGACTCATGGGAAGTACCTCTCATCTGATCAATGAGCAGGGAAATGAAGTTAGGGACCATAGTAGTACTGATGGATGCATCATTGTATCTATCATACTCCCTACGCTAGGATGACCTCCATTGATCTGGGATCAATGATACTGGTTTGGGACCAGTGGTAGGAGTGGTACATTCTATGATACTGACTTCAGGTTGGTTGTTACTGGTCTAGGAGCAGTGGTACGCACTCTAAGACTGACTTTGAGTCAGTGGAGGATGTTACTGGTCTGGGACTAGTGGTAGGAGTTGTACTCACTATGATGCTGACTTTGGGTTGGTTGAGACTGGTCTGGGACTAGTGGTACATACTCTGAGGCTGACTTTAAATCAGTATGATACATCCTCGATCATTTCTTCTTCTTCATAATTCAAACAAAAGCAGAGTAGAACAAAACAAAGCAGAGCAGAGCAGAACAGAGCAGAGCCATGCAGATCAGTATAGGGCAGAACAAGACAAAGCAGAACAGGCAGAATAGAGCAGAGCAAGGCAAGGGTCAGGCTGTACAGGGCAGTGTATTTGATGGATGAATAGTAGCGATCGACAGACAGATTGCAGATGAAGTTCTCCCTAGTTGAGAGTGAGTGTTAAAATTGACAACTAGGGCCAAACTTCATGTGGATCATCTTATTCATGGCTGATAATATGTTCATTAGATTCCTCTCGTCGAGAGGTGTAGGATTGATCTAAAGATCATCTGATTCCGATAAGTATTCATGGAGATATGAATTTATTTTGATTATGGAATTATTATCAAGCTGACCTACAACTCATGTAGGCTCAGAAGACCAATAGTCGCATCTATTCAAACATCAACAGTTGTGTATAAATATAGGAGGACTTTTCCTCATTTGCACTCACTCATCTCATCACATCTCTCTCTCTCTACTGCGCAAAAAGGGGTCACTCTCTCACACATGTGAAGTCGGAAGCTGCTGAAACTGAAGCTGCAACTGCAGATCCAAACTTTGACCAGCGTGGACCATCAAACCTCCTCTTCTAATCTGCGTTGTAGGTTCATCTGAACCTCCTCTAAAGGCTGCAACTTTTGGTGGTGGAATCAAGTCGATCTGACGGACAGTTTGCGAGATATCAACTGCCCTAGTTTGAAGCAGTGTTGTTAAAATCGCGATTTTTTCACCTTTCCGCATAAAACGCGATTTTTATCCCAAAAAATCGCCGGATTTTTTTTATAGCGATTTTTTTCGAAAAAATCGTCGAGGGCGCGGGCAGTGGGCTTTTAATAGGGAAAAATGAATTTTTTTTTATGTCATTTGACTGTCGCCGCGCGGAGGAGGAGGAGAAGAGCTGAAAGAGAAGAGCTGAAGGGTTTGGGTCGACTTTGGGAGCGAATCCAAGTGTTTTTAGGAGAAATCCAAGACAAGATCACCAATTTGTCCATAAAAACGGTATGTAGATTATTTTTTTTTTGTTTTGCTTCTTTAAAAACTTTGTTTTTCATTGTTTTTAAAGAATTTTTTGTAATTTTTCATTGATTTGGGATGGGTAATTTGTTATGACTATGAGAACCAATTTTTTATTTTTTCTTTTCATTTTTTTTAAACATTGTTTATGTTTTTTGAATTTTCATTGTTTTTTGGCATTTGCCATTGGCATTTGGTTGGGTAACTTGGGTTTGGAAATTGGGATTTTGGAAATAATTAACTTGTAATTTTGTAAATGCTAAATTGTAATTTGTATTATGTAATCCTAAATTCCTATTTCCTAATCCTTATTTTTCCATAGGTTTGCAAATTTAAAATTCAAAAACAAACATGCCAAGGAAATTGGATCCTTTCTGGGAATATGGTGAACCTAAAGCTCCGAATGATAGACAAAACTTGAATTGCAAGTTGTGTGGAAAGGAGATAAGCGGGGGGGTGTACAGGTTGAAGTTCCACCTTGCACAAATCCCTGGACGTGATGTGGGGCCCTGTATAAATACAAATCCTGAAATTATCCAAAGAGCCATGAGAGCATTGGGAGAATTAGAGCACACTAGAGAGGCCAACGAAGAACTCAAAAGGCAACTAAAAAGGTCAGCTGAAGGAAGTGGGCCAAGTGGCACTGGTTCTACTGCAGCGTCAGTCAATTCGGTAGTTGCATCATCATTTTTTGTTCCTCGAACCACACCTGGTTCACAACCAACTATCGGTTCAATGCTAAAAAGAACTGAAAAAGAACAAGCTGATAGGTTGATGGCAAAATTTCTCCTCTGGAGTGATATTCCTTTCAGCATTGTAAGGAATAATCCATTTTTCCAACCTACTGTTGATGCTATTGCCAGTGTTGGCCCGGGGTACAAAATCCCTTCTCTTCATGATTTCAGAGGCCGGATTCTTCAAGAGGAAAAGCGTGACTGCACCGAAAGATTGGAGGATTTTAGGGCATCATGGGCACAAACAGGATGCACTGTTATGTCAGATGGTTGGACTGACCAAAAGGGGAGAACCCTTATAAACTTCTTGGTTAGTTGTCCCAAGGGGACTATGCTTATCAAATCTATTGATGCAACTCATCAAATCAAAGATGCAAGAACTTTATGTGATTTGCTGGATGTGTTTATTTTGGAGGTGGGTGCAGAAAATGTTGTCCAAGTCATAACGGACAATGCTGCAAATTATGTTGCTGCTGGTAGAATGCTTATGGACAGGCATCCTACTTTATTTTGGACACCTTGTGCTGCCCATTGTATTGATTTGATGTTAGAGGACATAGGGAAAATTCCCTTTGTCAAAGATATTGTTGACTCATCAAAAAGCATCACAAAATTTATTTACAATCACACATCTGTGCTTAGCTTGATGAGAAAATGCACCAACAACAAAGAGTTGGTGCGCCCCGCCATTACACGGTTTGCGACGAGTTTCATATCTCTTCAATCCCTCTTGAATTCTATGTGGGATTTGAAGAGAATGTTTCTTTCAGAGGAGTGGCGTGCTTCGTCAATGAGCCGCAAACCAGAAGGAGAGGCCGTGTGCAGACTAGTTTCATACCAGGAAGACTTCTGGGCGGGAGTGCAGGAGGTGTGCGCTGTTACTGAACCTTTGGTAAAGGTTCTTCGGTTGGTTGATGGTGAGAAGCCCGCAATGGGCTATTTGTATGAAGCCATGGACAGGGCCAAAGAAGCCATTCGGTCCTACTATGATGATAAGGGAGATGATGGGTTTCAGAGGCAACTCCTTCTATGGGAAGTGATTGATGAGCGATGGAACAACACACTCCATCGTCCCATTCATGCTGCTGGGCTTTTCCTGAACCCTTGCATTTTCTTATGCATGTGGGTTTGATTTTGATGCTGAGATCGTGGATGGATTATTAACCTGTGTCCAGAAGATGGTGAGATCTCCAGAACAACGTATAGAGATCTCTAAACAAATTGAGACATATAAGATGTCAGGTGGCACATTTGGCTTTGAGATGGCTGTCACTGATAGGACGATTAAAATGCCAGGTATTTTTTAGTTTGTACTTTGTAACTTTGTTTCAAATTTCATTGTCTCTTCAAATTCCATTTTTTTCTTATGTTTATTTAAAATTTTATTTGTAATTTTGTTGTAGACGCATGGTGGAAGATGTATGGTGGCAGAGTACCCCTTTTGCAAAAGCTTGCCGTACGCATCCTCAGCCAAACATGCAGCTCCTCAGGATGTGAGCGCAATTGGAGTGTATTTGAAAAAATACACAACAAGAAGCGCAATAGGTTAACAACTTAACACTTAAACATTTAAAATATTGCAAATTTCCAAATAAATTTTTGAATTCATTAAACAATATTTTTTTTATAATATTAATTATTAATTATTATTTCATGAACTTTGTACACGTTGGAGTCCCATAGACTTAATGACATGGTCTATGTCTACTACAATCTTCGATTGTGGGTGAGGCAACTAGAGAAGACACCTGATATGGATGCCATCTCATTGGATGGGATTGACACCACTGCTGAATGGAGGGTTGAGACCGAGAGGCCTCTCATGGATCCCACTGATGATTAGTTAGTGTAGGATGAGGGGGAGGAGGAGGGGGAGGAGGAGGAGGAGGAGCAGGAGTAGGAGCAGGAGCAGGAGCAGGAGGAGGAGGAGTTGGAGGAGCAGGAGGAGGAGGTGACACCGCCTACCCGGGCTACCACTACCACCAGTAGAGGACGTGGTCTCCGTCTACCTACAGTAGCTGCTACTTCTACTTCTTCAGCTTCTAGAGCACGTCAGACTCCACTGCCATTTCCACCAGCACAGGCACCAGCATCTTCATCTAGGGGGAAAGGGAAAGCAGTGACATTTTCTCGCAAGAGGGGCAGAGGAAATCAATAGGATTAGAGTCTTAGACTTTCATTTTATTGTATATGACATTATGACATGATGAGATACATTATCATATTTTTTGTTGATATTTTGAGGCTGAGTTGGGACTCAGGACTTACTATTCAGGACATGATTCAATGTTATGTGTGATTTTAGCACTAGAAATGATATTAAACATCTTATATATTAGTTTTTTTATCATATTTATGTGTCAATGTATTTATTTTATGTTGTAGATGGTTTAGATATTAAAAAAATTGAAAAAAAATGAAAAAAAATGAATATTTTTGTGCCAAACGCTTTTTTCCGCTTTTTTCCCGCTTTTGCTGATTTTTTCCGCTTTTTTCCCAGCGCCGATTAAATCCCGCTCGCGCTTTTAACAACATTGGTTTGAAGGACGCTGCTGAAACTGAAGCTGCAACTACAGATCCAAAGTTTGACCAATGTGGACCATCAAACCTCCTCTTCTGATTTGCGTCGTAGGTTCATCTGGACCTCCTCTGAAGGCCGCAACTTTTGGTGGTGGAATCAAGTCGATCCGACGGACGGTTTGTGAGATATCGACTGCCCTAGTTTTGATGATGAAGCCGCTAATGCTAATGTTGTTGATCTAGGGTTTGCTACTGCTGATATAAAATAGATTTATTGTACTATTTCTCTCTGCTGAATTATTGAAGATAAAAGAAGATTTGATCAAAGGGTTTCCTCACACATTGTGGGGTTTGTCCCTGGCTAGCTGCCACATCTTGTCTCTTGTCTTGGCTTATTTTCTGTCGATCGTTTAATGTTCTATCTGCACTTTACTTTATGTACACGTGATTGCAAATCTGTGGAATATAATAAAAAAGAAGTAAACTGTTATAAGCATAAAACGTACCATAACTTAACAAAAACCAACAGGCTGAGCCAAGATCAAGGCTCTAATAGCACTGCGATGTCCCAAACGAAGAAAATTTGGAACGTTCCCTTTCACATAAAATTTCTACTTATAAACATAAGATTTCCATGTAAAATATAACATATAAAATGCATGCAATTCTATAACACGATAAGTAGAAACAATCTTAGCTTTATTATAATATATGAACTAGGGTTTTACATGCTGGAAGAGTAAAATCGCTGAGATAGCTGGCCTCAATAGATCTACAATAATACCACAATAGGCCTCCCAAAACAAACTAAAAACCAAATAGCTACAACCTGTGAACCCAAAATGGATTCACCAAGGGAATAGATGGGTGCTCGCCCACTCTCACTGAATCACCTGAGGGTTTCCATCTTGGGGCTACTGCTGGAGTAGAGAACCAGGTTCTCAACCTCTCATGCAAGAAACAATACCAAATCCAAGATGTCCTCCAATGGTCTCCTCCTCCTCTTTTATAGATTTGATGGACTCCTCTAGAACCTTCTATTTTATTATTATTTTAATTGTGGATCATGTTTCTCTCTTTTATTTCAATTAAAAAATATTCTTTTTAATGCAGGAAAATGGTAAATTAGCCACCACGTCTCTTTAGGTCACTGAAAATCATATCTAACCATCCCATCCTGTATATCTTCTCGTTTTGGTTCCAACGAGCTATTACACTGAGGTGTTCTGCCATGTAGTCCTCCCTGAATGCCACCTTAAGCGTAATTAATTGAGTCAAGCCCACTAATTACTCAATTTTCTGAAAGTTGTCGGAATGCGCCGGAACGAAAGGAAAATTGTGCGGATGATGAAATATACCAAGCGAATGCTATCATAACTCATAGAAACTCCTCAAAACTTCATCGGGACCCCTGAAGACATAAACTTCTCCACTGGCCTAGTCATCCCCTGCCCTGGAAATCCATCCTGGTTGTATTATGAAGAAGAATAAAAATGGGAATATGGCAATAATGTCCGTCAAAGATAGTACTGCGGGCCTCCGGGAAAGTGCATTTGCTACTATGTTGTGCTTGCCCTTGATGTACTCAATCTCAAAGTCATAGGCCTAGATCTTGCTCACCCACTTCCGCTGCTTCTCCTCCAATGACTACTGCTCCAGGAAAGATCGAAGACTGTTGTGGTTAGTCTTCACCTTGAAATGATTTCCCACCAGATACTATTTGAACTTGGCTAGCGCATGCATCATGGACACCATCTCCTTGTCATAGACAGAGTACAACTAGTCATGGGGTAGCAGTTTCCTGCTCTCAAATGCAATATGATGGCCTCCCTACGTCAACACAACCCCAACACCCTCACTGGAAGCATCACACTCTAGCACAAATGTTCGTGTGAAGTTTGGTTAAGCCAAAACAGGACATCTGCTCATAACCTTCTTGAGGTTCTTAAAGGCCTCCTGTGCCACTTGTGTCCACTCAAAAGCCCCCCTTTTCATCAAATTTGTGAGGGGTATTGCAAGCTGTGAGAATCCCCTCACAAACCTCCTGTAGTATGTGAAAATGCCCAGCAACCCTCTCAACTCCGTCACTTTCTTGGTGTGGGCCAATCCAAGATGGCCCTGATCTTCTCGTGGTGTACCTTCACTTTGTCCTCCCCAATCACATGCCCAAGGTATAACATCTCTGTTAGTCAAAATTCACATTTGTACATCTTTGCATACAACCGCTACTCCTCTAGTATGCGAAGTACTACCCCAAATGTTGAAGTTGCTCCTCCTAAGTCCAGTTGTAGATGAGTATGTCATCAAAGAAAACTAGGACAAAACGCCTCAACTATCCACGAAACACATGGTTCATACATGACTGGAATGTTGTTGGAGCGTTGGTTAGCCCAAAGGTCATCACCAAGAACTCGAAATGTCCATAATGGCAACGAAACGCAGTCTTAGGGATGACTTGCTCCCTCACTCGAATCTGATGATACCCCGAGCACAGATCTATCTTAGCGAAGTATTTCGCTCCTCTAAGCTCATCCATCACCTCATCAATTCGCAGGATGGGATATCGGTTTTTAGTGTCTTCTTATTGAGGGCCTTGTAGTCAATGCACATGCGTAGTGTCCCATCCTTCTTCTTCACCAACACCACGAAGGAAGCGAAGGAACTCGAGCTAGTTTTGATGTGCCCCAACCTCAATAGCTCCTGGATGGCTAGTCTATCTCATCTTGATAGGCCTTTGGGTGCTTATACGAAGTAGTGATGACTGCGTTCACCCCATCCTCCAACTCAATAGTGTGCTCAAACCCACGATCTGGTGGTCTACTTGGTGGGATCTCCCCAAAAACCCCCTGGTGCCTCTCTAACAAGGCCAATATGTCTGGATGCATAGGTTGTGTCGGAGCCCTTGTCTATGAGATTCTCAACTCGACTGCCGACTATATGTGCCCATGTCGTAGATCTACCTCCATCCGGTCAGATGAAATTGTTTGTGGTGGGTAAGAGTGAATCCTCCTCAATAATACTAGCTTCCCATCTGGTCCCATAAACTCCATCTCTATCTTATGCCAGTCAGTGGTGATCCTCCCCAATGAGTACAACCACAAGACACCCAACACCATGTTGGTGTCCGGGACATCAACTACAAAAAAGTGATCAGTGAGCGAGTAGTTCCCCATCCTCATATGAACCATGCATGACATTCAGAAAATTGTTTAACGCATATATGAATCCACACTTACCGCAACAACCATAAGTAGCTGATAGTCAGAGTTCGAGCCTCTCTCACCCCACTAGAAATTTCAAACATTTGACTAGAATTATCACAAAGTAGCAAAGGGCCAACACACATGCAAATTCTTGATGTTGCAGGATCTCATGCACTAGAAGATTGGAAAATTCAATGCTTCAATGAAACTCATGGAATTCAAGGTTCAATTCCTATGCACAGGAGGAGACTTAAACACACTGTCAAACACAGAGAACAATCCAGAGAATAATGATGGGGATAAAGGAAAATAGCAAGGAATCAAAGACAAATTTTTTGTCAAGGGAGAGAGGGGTAATAGGAGAAGAGAACTAAATTTGGGACCTGTGCTATGAAACCATGTCAGGCCAAGAGAGTAACTCCATGAACAAATTATGTTTTTGCATTAAGCGAGAACATGGATATATACAAGGAGAGGGAGACTATTGGGATTCATCTCCCAATGTCTCTTCATCTTCCAATTTCCTTTATATTGCTATTTACAAGATTTACATGGATTTTCCTAATCCCAAAGATTAGGTGTCAACAGTTTCTTGCTTGTGGCCATGATATGCTTTTAACTTTGGTTTAGCTGCATCAACCTTCATGGCAACATTTTTGGGCCTAAGCTAGATATGTGAACAGGAGGAGGGGGTGTGCCAGTGCCTTGTAGACCCATTGGTCATGTGGACCTAGAGAAGGAAAGTAATGAAATAGGGCTTGTAATGTGTGGAGGGGAGTGAAAAATGTGGAATGGGAAAACAGGACCACGCTACGAAAAACAGGGTTTCCCAAGCAGTTCCATTTCTAAAGCCATAGGGAAATAGTAGAGATCCCACGGGGCTAGGATTGAGGATTAACCCCTCATTTAAGGCAAGGGAACAAAACCATGGTCAAATCCCTTCCTTCTTCCGGGTCACCCACTAATCGCCTAGATGAAAAACGACCATAAGTACCCGATTGCACAATGAAAAACATACCTTCTGGGTTGGATTTCCCACCTAACATCTGCTCTCGATAGACGGGTGAGGAAACATACAACTGATGTAGGGAGCGGAGATGAAGTGGCACATCACACCAGCTATGGGTGGCTCTCAAGGGCTACTGGCTGTTGGCTGGAAGAAGATGCATAGGAGAAAAGCTCTCCTAGGGGTACCCATTTTTGGTGGGTAACAGACCCTAGGGGGATTAGCCCTCCAATTTAAGCAATTGCTATTTCAAATTGCTGTACCTTTTATATTTATTTGCATAAATCTGTTTCCGCATATTTATTTGCATAAATCTGTTTCCGCATTGTTATTTCACTAATATTTTATAGCCCTACCTTTATCACCTATCGATACTTGATCCTAGTGTGTTTTCACACTCTCAAGAACACTCGAAACTTCTGTTTCCTGTAGATTTTTGTCATTCACATGTGCTGAAAGGGTAGGACAGCAGCAAGCTTGTCATTTTTTAGGTCACATAATCAGGATGAATTCAGAGAAAGATAATCTTTCTTGGCGTATGGCCCCTTACCTCAACTCGTGCCATCAAAGGTAGTATTTATTTGAGGTATTTCACTATTTCTCAAGTGCTGATTTGTATTTTCTGCATTATTTACTCACATATTAGATTTAACACTTGTGTTTAATTAACTCCTAGCCTTCATCTTACATAAGGTTCATAGGCACTGGTCTATTAACTTGTTGGTGAAACAATCAAGGTATTGGAATACTCCACGTGGCGTTGTAGGAGTTGGTAATAAAGTGAAAGGAGATTCTGTTGAGTTGACAATGGGTACATCTCTTCTGTGCTTTCTGCTTAACGCCTTCATTGGATCTTGCTGAGGCTGCTAATTCAAGTGGTAACAATTCCCAAATTGGGGAGGGAGAAAGACAAAAGTCTGAGTTCTATAGGATTTGCCATAGAGAATGAGAAGAATAGCCAACAATGTATCCAAATGAGGATGAAGTGGTGAAGCGTTGAGGAGATTCCAAACATATCAACAAGGTAGGTGCCAAAATAGATGTCCATATCGAGTGAGAATACCTCAAGTATATTTGAGAGAGGAAAATACCACAATCTAAAAAATCCTTTAATAGCCTACTACATTACGAATAAATGGGTATGGGACCATAAATCTATTGGGGTCTTGTGTTCATTATGTTTGTCTTGATGCAATGGAAATAATTGTGATGGGACTCCCTAACAAAGTTTAGATTATAGTATGATTTGAGTTGAAGAATGCCGAGATTATTGTAGCCCCCTCCCTTCCAAGCCACTAAAGCTAAAATCATGGGATTGGAACTATAGAAGTGCTCCACCCCCATGTAGACCCATAATTTTCTTTTGGATTCAAGAGTTCCTGTATTAGCCATTTTCATTTTCTGTGAAGTGTAGATGCCGTTTAACTTGAAATAAGGAGACTTGGTGGAAGGCTTTTAGGAGAAGCATTACCCTTTGAAGAATGCTTTCCTTGCTGAGGAGAGGAGGGGACAAGATCTAGTTTCAAAGAATTTATTGTAACGGACAAGTCTTTCATGATAATGGCCTCAAGTTGGAAAAATCTCTAAAGAATTCCTATTCCTTGATAAGTTGCTAGAACCTCTACTTCCTTGTTTGTACAGTATAGTATCCCCCATGGAAACTCGAGCTTCTAGTGTCCTTCAATATTGGTGATGATCCCTCTTGCTTCTACCACCCCATTAATATATGCAACTTTCATATGTGATAATGGATCCTATTTTCACCTACTTGGGTTGGATTGTTATATGCTTCATGTTTCAATCTTAATATAAATTTGCATTTGACTGCATAAACCTACAACACTTGAGCCATTTTATGGTCATCCTAAATGGATTAAGCATATTATCTCATTAGATTTGAAAAGATTTATTATGGCATAAGGAGCAAACTATTTGATTTTATTGATGTACAAATATGATGTATATCCACAATCTTTTTGGAAGATAAATGCATTCCATAAACGTAATTAAAGTACTAACTCCTACCAGAGTGATTTATTAGATATGAATTATTATCTATGCCATTTGTCACCTTAGGTCATTCTCATGCTTTTTATTACATTTTGTTATAAACATAAAAGGTCTGTAATCCACTTTGGTTCCATGAACTTTATTACCTTTATGCATTACTCGATATGTATTTTCGAGGATTCTTTGTTGCTAGCTTCATTCGACTCTTGGATGCAGCTGATAATGAAATTTGGTAGTGTTTGGGGGATTGGTTGATTAATTTGCTTTGATTTGTAGCATTTCACCCCTCTTCCACTTCAGGGTTGCATTCCCATGATGTGTAGGTTTTTCTTGTACCTTCAGCTTTAGTTTTTTTCTATTGTATTGTATTCTTGGGAGATGCATTTTGCACTACCCTCATCACTATTTTGGTATCCTATACTTTCTAGTCCCGTTAACCTATTTAGTCATTAGTGGATATTAATTTAATTTCTGTTTCAATTCATTTTCTTTACTTTTTCTCCACACTTTGCAGGGCACTTCTTATTGACAAATCTTCTCTTAGGCAAGCTAAAGGCGACTGCTAAAGAGACAGGAATTGAGGGGAGAATTATCAATGTTGCATCTCAAGGTCATAGAGGGACATATCGAGAGGGTATTCGCTTGGATAAAATCAATGACCAATTAGGGTCAGTTTTACTCTCTGTTCAGTGTGTTCTGCTATACAGTATTTTGGTAATCTTATGAAAATATTTTACCTGTCATTAGCTTGTATATTCAGATTCGATTTAGAACACCTTTGCCAAGGTCGGACGTTATGTAAGCCTTTTTCTTCATTTCTTAGCAGCTTCAAGCGCTATTTAGCCTATGGTCAGTCAAAGCTTGCAAATATCCTGCATGCAAATGAGCTTGCAAGGCGTCTTAAGGTAATTTCAACTGATACTTGCATTTGAAATCAGTTATTTGAAGGATGAAAATGACGCTCAAATCTTTTCTTTATTATTCAGGAGGAAGGAGCCAATGTAACAGCCAATTCTTTACATCCAGGAGTAATAACTACTAATATTGCACGTTACTGGACAGCACTAGGTAAGAAAGTTTATTTGATTTTTCCCTGTCATTCTTTTGTTTTTTCATATGGAACCTGCAACAGGTGATTGCCTACTCACGTTGAGGTTTTGTATTTGTCACTATTTCTTCCCTAAAATTGCTATATATGAGAATTGACACACGCCCACCCCCCCCAAAAAAAGTTGCATTTTCCTTGTATGTTCTATTTCTGATTTACAATAATAAAAAGCTAATGGTTTGAATTCTCAGACTCACATTCATGCTGTTTTGCAGCTGTTCCTATGGCTTTCGGGAAGTTTATGTTAAAAAGCACATCACAAGTAAGTTGCTTGTACAAATTTCATTCTTGCTCATTTCTGACATTTTAAAGTGTTCTGATCTGAAATTCTTTAATCAATGCAAGACAAGTTGCATTCTGAAAATCTATTAGTTCAAAAGAATCTGTAGAATTCTGCCTGTTTGTCTATCAAGGACCAATATTCTGAAAACAGCCAGATCTCTTCAAGGCAATTAATCCATTTTCCTAGATGTCTTTCACAGGTGAGCTTAGTGGTTACCTAGTTTGATTAATTTTCCTACAATCTGTGTGCTGTTTTTCATATATGTGCTGCATTTCCATTATTTGTTGGTATATTTTATCTAAATAGTGTTGAGATCATGTGGTCACTCTTCACTTGAGGCCACATGTCAATCCATTGTGTTGATTATAGCTTTATGGAGCCTGTTGACCACTACGTGTCAACTTCCCATAGCAGTACACCCCCTTTTCTTCGCAAAAGGGATAGCGCTTGATTGACGTGTCCGTGCCATTCGACAGTCATCGTCGACTTGATCAATTTATGTTGTAAACCTAGTCTGCATGTGTGAATTGTAAATAATCTTAGCAGAGTTGAGTCATATATGTAAATTGCCTAGGTGGACCTAATTTTCTAGTGATAATCTACGTTCCGGAAGGTTTTTTGTCTCACCGATCCATGATCGGCAGAGTTTTCTTTCAGCCTAACCCCAAAGCCGGAATGGATTTTGTCATTAGAATCTTAGGAGAATCCTAGTATGTTGATCTGCTAGATTATAGTTGTGTCGCAGAACTGGGTGGTCTATGAGAGTCTATGTCAAATGGGTTTTCCCTCTTTAGATGTAAAATTGTAAAAGTCATGATGTAAAGTGTCTTGAGGGTTAGAAAATGTTTTAATCCCCTCATAAGTCCTAAGTCCTAGGTCCTAGGTGATTTTTCCAAAGGCTAAGTTCGAGGATTCATTTAAAAATAAATTAAAAATTAAAAATTGAAAAATTGAAAAGATAAAGAACAATAAAAAAGGAATATATATATAAAAGATATAAAAAACATAAAAAAATTAAAAATAATAATAATAATAATAAAATATATAAAAAAATAAAATAAAATAATAAAAATAATAAAATAATATTTTTGAGTAAATAAATGCAGAATTTCAATTTTTTAATGCATTAAAAATTTGACGGATGAGATTAAGAGATATCTTGATCCTCATCGACGGTCGAGATCGTTTTGACATGGATCACTCGAACTAGCCGTTGGAAATTTTTCCTTTAAATAGGGTGCTAGGGGTCATTTGAGATCAGATTGGATCTGAGAGTCTGGTGCTAAAGAAAGCTCTCTTGTAGTCATTTTTTGTGCAATAAAGAAAGACTTTGGGGTTAAAAATCTTGCTGGTGTTACTCTTCTGAAAGTGATGTAAGATAATTTATGTTTCTGTATAATTTTATTTTCAGCCATTGATTTTAGCTTGATGAAGATTGATCTAGGCATATGTATCTTGTCTGATCTCTGGGGTTTGAATGATAGTGTAGATCCTGAAATATAGTGGCAGGTATCTCCATTTGATCTGGATTCCACTATTGTTTTCTCCCTCTATGTTAATGGTTGATTTTAAGCTGTGCAGGAAATCTTTTTTTTAGATTACCGGGCGTTAGGGGAAGTTCTCGGCTGAACCAGCCAACTCTCGGATTGTGTTTTCTGAAAGAGCCCAGCCAGTTCTTGATCCCGGCCTTATCATTTGATTTTTTTTTTTATGAATGCATGCAAGGTTTTTTCTGAAGCATCTCACATTAAAATTAAAATTCTGAAAATATTTATGTGGCATAACGAGAAATCTGGCTGTTTTAGAGCCTGCAGTTTGTGAATATTGTAATTATTTAGTTAGGGTTTTTAGTTTCGTTTCTTGCACATATTATTTTGGGTTTTCTTTGCTTTTGCAGATTGCAGGTACAGGTTTTGAGAAATAATTTCTTGTGGGGTTTTCATTTGGCAAATCTGAAGCAAAAGGATCTGAAATTTTTTCAGTTTTTCTGGAGAATTTTGTCATCTGTCTGCTGCTACCTGGGGTTTCAATTTGCAGAAAAAATCTTAAATTTTTTTTTTCTAAGCAGGCTGTGGGATTGTTGCCTTACTTCCACGCGGTTTTTCACCACTGGCAGCCTCTTCTTCCTCTGCGTCCTTCTCTTTCCAAATCCTGCCTTTCTCCTCTCGCCTCATTCCATATATCGTTTCTTTCTGTGGCTCCCTCTTATCCTGTCATTCCTGCAAATTTCCTACGCAGCTCCATGCTGCTCACCCGCTGTCTGCCTACGTATCATTACCAAAACCCAACCCTAGCTGCATTCTCCTTTGTAGCTCTTTACTCTTCACGCAACTCTCTTGTTTACATAGCCTCCTTCCCATTTTCCGTCTCAGCCTTCTTTCTGTTCATATATGGTCCCTCAAGTCCTTATTCCTCATTGCTGCCAGCTATCCCTCCTTGAGCCAGCATTGCCTCACTCTCTACGCTGTCCATATCCCTGCTGTCTTGGAGCCTCCCTGCGTAGTTTCCTCTCATCCAAGCCTGCATACTGCCTTGCAGCACTATTCCCTCTCCGCTGTGGCTCTCCGCATCTCCCTCAGCTACCTACGGATCTAAGTTGCAGGAAACGTGTGCAGGGGGTCCGTTTCCCCAGGGGAAACGAAACGAAACTCGTTTCCCCGTACCGTACGGCCTGGAAACGCGTTTCCGGCTGTACGGCCACGTTTCCCGAAACGGAAACATGGCCGTACGGCCAGAAACGCGTTTCCAGGCCGTACGTGCCATGTTTCCCCAAAAAAAACACTTGTTTTTTAATTTTTTTTTTTTAATTTGTTTTTAAATTTTTTTAGGGTTTCCAGGTAGTTCTAGAAACCTATTCTAAAGTTATAAAAGAGCAGCTTGGCTCATTCTCTTATCACACTATTCAGCAAGTCATTTCTCTTGGAGACTGGCAGTTGTTTCAGCTAGGGTGTTTTGAGCAGTGAGCAAAGTAGATTTCAGCAGCAGGAGAAAGAGATTTCAGCAGCAAGAGAAAGAGATTTCAGCAGGAGATTTCAGTAGCAGCAGATTTGGCTCAGCTGCAACCATATTTCTCTTCTCTTTTCTGGCGTTTCGGGGTAGTCTCAGCCACAGATAATTAATTTGGGTAAGCCACATTCATTTTTTTAGTTTTTTCTTACTATTTCTTCAATTTTCTAGGGTTTAGGCAGCCAAAAATATGAAAAACGTTTTTTATTGATAGATTTGTTTTTTAAATTTATTTTTGCAGCAGATTTGACTCAACTACAGCCATATTTCTCCTCTTTTCTGGCATTTTAGGGTAGATTCAGCCACAGAAAATTAATTTGGGTAAGCCACATTCATTTCTTAGTTTTTTTCTTACTATTTCTTTAATTTTTCTAGGGTTTATACAGCCAAAAATATGAAAAACGTTTTTATTATTTACAAATTTGTTTTTTTAATTTATTTTTGCAGCAATGGCTTCCAGCCAAAGTGCAGCTGCAACTTCAAGCCCTAGGGCCAACCCAAGGGCTGAATATTATCCTCTTTGGAGGCATGTGACGAAGCTTCAAAGATGTGGAGGTGGTGGCTCATGGGAATGGCGATGCAATCTTTGCAATAATACGTACAAGGGCTCCTACCCAAGAGTGAAGGCGCATCTATTGCATGGAGGAGGACAGGGGATTTCAGGTTGCACAAAAACATCAGATCCGTTGGTAAGGAGGGCATATCAAAGAGAGCAAGATGAGGCGGATGGTACTAAGAGAAGGCATGATGACCTTAGTCAAGCTCCATCTAACATTGAGCCAAGGATTGTAGCTGAAGCAAGAAAGAGGAGAGCTAGTCACACTCAAGAACATGAACAACCAGCACCCAAAAATACCAGAGGCACAGGGGCATCCCATTCAGTTCAGAATAGCAGAATTGCTAGATTGGTGAATGTGCAAGCAAGAGAAGAAGCTGATTCCAGAGTGGCTAGGTGCATTTATGCATGTGGTATCCCATTCAATGTTGTTCGCTCTCCTTACTGGCAAGATATGATAAGGGCAGTTAACAAAGCTCCTCAAGGGTACAAGGGGCCCAACTATGAGAAAGTCAGAACCCAGCTTCTCAAAAATGAGAAGGAACTTGTGGAGGACATTTTAGCTCCAATTCGTTCTTCCTGGAGTAGCTCTGGGGTTACCATAGTCTCAGATGGTTGGACAGATATGAGGCGCAGACCATTGATAAATATCATTGCCACTTCCCCCAAAGGAGCAATGTTTATCAAGGCAGAAGATTGCTCAGGAGAGGTGAAAGATGCACAGTTCATTGCTGATGTTATTATAAAATCTATTGAACAAATAGGGCCTAACAGGGTGGTGCAAGTTATCACGGATAATGCACCAGTTTGCAAAGCTGCAGGTTTAATTATTGAGGGGAGGTATGACCACATCTTTTGGACACCATGCATTGTCCATAATCTGAATCTGATCTTAGAGGAGATCGACAACAAAGTTTCCTGGATAAAGGAAGTCACAGGGGAAGCAAGGGAGATTATCAAATTCATCACCAACCACCACCAGTCTCAGGCCATATTTCGAGAGTACTCCAAATTGGAGTTGTTAAAAGTTGCTGAGACAAGATATGCCTCAAACTTCGTGATGTTGCGCCGCCTTGTTGAGGTTAAGCATGCATTAGTTTCTATGGTGGTGAGTCAACTTTGGATTGAGTGGAGACAAGCAGATTCAGAGCGGGGATCTATGGTGCGTAGATTGTGCCTTGATGAGGATTGGTGGAGCAAGGTAGATTTCTTGCTAAAGTTCACAACCCCTGCATTTGAGCTTCTCCGGTGTGCTGACACTGACCAACCTTTCTTGGGAGAGGTATATGATGGCATGGATTCCATGGTTGAGAAAACTATGGAAATCATTTCGCAGGAGTCTCCACAACTTTTGTTTGTTGATGATCATTTTGCTGGTTTGATCAAGAAAATCATTGTTGACAGGTGGAACAATTTCAATACACCATTGCACACTTTAGCACATGCTTTGAACCCCAAATTTTATGATGAGGAGCTTATTGCTAAAAGCAATGGGAAGAGGAAGACACCCCATAAGGATAGAGAGGTGGCTACTGGGGTGAAAAAAGCACTTATGAGAATGTTTCCTTCTCATCTACATAGGGAGGTAAAGGAGGAATTTGCCAGTTTTGCTGCAGGAATAGATGATTATGCAGATATATCAGCTTTGGAGGAGAGAAGCACCATGAATCCCGTTAGGTGGTGGATTTGTCATGGAGCAAATGGTGTACATTTGCAAAGCCTTGCATTCGTATTCTTTCACAAGTGGCAAGCTCTTCATCAACAGAAAGGAATTGGAGCACTTATGGTTTTATTCATTCTGTGAAGCGCAATAGGTTGGGCTCACAGAAAGCAGAGGATCTTGTTTATGTGCACTCCAACCTTCGCCTTGCATCTCGTAGGGGTCCAGAATACAACAGTGGTCCTTCTAAAGAATGGGATGTGGATGCAGAAAATCCTGATTTGGATCTCTCTCTTGCTGCCCTGAATATTGAGGACGATTCTGGAAGTGGAATTGGTGCATCATCTTCTTCAGCACCACCATCCACTGTTGAGCATTCCGCTGCTTCTATTTTTGATGAGGATTGTTATGATGAGGATTAGTCTTTTGTGACTTGTCTCTATAGTTCTTGCCTTATAGTCTTTATTGTACTTGCAGCCTCATATACTAATATAAATAAAGGCTGATTTTGGATTTTCCTATATTTTTATTTTCATTATGTGATCATTTATGACTCATGAATAAATGTGATGTAAATTTAATCTTAATGTTTAAATGTAATAAATTATAATCATATAATGTAAATGTATCATTCATGCTTTATGATTGCACATATATATAATAATAATTTTTAAATATTTTTAATATATATATATATATATATATATATTATTATTATTATATATAGTCGTGTTTCCCCGTTTCCAAAATTTGGGGAGGTCGCGTTTCGTTTCGCTTCCCGTTTCGGAAACTTGTTTCCGTTTCCCCGTTTCGTGCAACTTAGCTACGGATCCTTCTCCCATGCGAGCTGCCTGGTCACCCTCCTTGCTTATCCGCGTGCCTGCACATATGCATTACAAACAGCAAACAAAATACGCACAGGTTTCTCATTTCGGAGTTAGGGTAGAGTATCGTTTAAAGTTTCATTTTTGAAATTAATCATTTCGATTTTTTTATTTTATTTAGAAATTAAAAGTTTGTATATATTTTTGTTTGATTAGATTTATTCGTTTGTTTTTTAGTTAGGCTTTAGTTTTAATAATCAGAATTTTTTAGTTTGGTTTTGTTTTATTTATAAATAAAAAAAACATAAAAATCATAAAATTCAAAAAAGGCATAAAAAAGGTTGGTTCCTTTAGTTTCTATAGATTAGGTTAGTTTTAGATTAGATTTTACTTTTTTTTTAAGTTTTGTTTCATTTTAAATTTAAAATTTTAAAATCATAAAAAAAAAAAAAAAAAAAAAAAAAAAATCATAAAAAATATAAAATATAAAAAGACATAAAAAGTTTCCTTTTTTTAGTTTAGAGCTTGGATTTTAGATTTAGTTAGTTGTTTGGATTTTTTGATTTAAATAATAATAATAATAATAAAAAGTCCCTTTTTAGACTTCAGTTAGGGTTTTAGTTTTATATTTTGTTTAATTTCTAGATTTAAAGCTTTAGTTTTAGATTTAGATTAGATTTTAAGAATTCAAGTTTTGTTTACTTTAGTTTTAGTTTAGATTTTATTTTTAAGTTTTGTTTTAAAAAATATAACAATAAAAAATTCATAAAAATTACAAAACTTTAAAAAAGCATAAAGAAATTGTTTTCTTATAGTTTAGATTTTGATTTAATTTAGTTTAGATTTAATATCATTTAGATTTTTTTTGATTTAAAAGTTTCATTTAGTTTCAAAATTTTGTTTTATCTAAAAAATATAAAAATATTTTGGGAAATTTTTTTCAGTCTTGGCTCAGGAATATCTTAGGTTTTATCTTTTCTGCTGAGGCTAAAATTTTGATGTAGAAATGAATGTTTAACATGCTTTAACGTTCATCTGAATGATTAACTACATGAATGTTATCTCTGGTTGATATTTTACGCGATTGTTTAAAGCACTTTATCTTTCGAAATTTTAATTGCTGGAGTATCATTAAGCCATTGAGCCTTTATTGATTATCTCATATCTGGTAAAAGTTAAGCTTTGATGATAAACGATTGTTGATAAGTCCATGTTTTTGTAGCATTTGATAAATAATCATTTACTCATTTATTTTATAAGGCACTGGTCTGTAAATTAATAAAATCAATTTAGTGTTGGTTTCCCTTCGTGTCTCCCAACCCAACTGATTCACAGTTGGTCATCCATTTTCCCATAGGGTCTACCCCCCTTAGCCGTGGGAGACAGGCTTAAATGGAGAGATCGGGGATCAGGGTGACAACCCCCGGTCTGAGAGTTGTCGTGACAATCCGTGCGACAACAGAGCCAACATATGGGTATTGTTGTCGCCTAAGATGTGTGCCTAAATATGGAAAAAGTTTTTAACCCCACAAGGTGTAGTCTTTAAGGTGTAATGCTTAGAGAAGGGTCTGTCACCTATTCCCAACTCTCTCCATTTTAGCTCTCTCCTAGCTAAGCTATGGGGGTAGTCCCTAAATATGATTAATGAAGGAAAACTTGTTGAAGACAACAAGCCTAGGAGACAAAGGGGGAGGAAATTACCACTCGATATAACTTGAATCTAAAGTTTAATTAGCAAGTATGAATATTAATGGGCAAATGTTAATGAGATATATTCTATTAAATCAATATGGCATCCACTAAGATAAAATATGAGAGACTTGTGCCTTATAAACAATGCTCAAAGATAAATTATAATACTTGCAAAATAAAAATGATTTTTCAAGTTACAAGATTGGCAATGCTGCAACAAGAGTTAGTAAAATAAAACTCACAAGAGATTAATGCACAATTTAGAAATATGAGCAATAAATGAAAGTAAAACTCGCAAGGTAGATACAACTTGTACCTCAAAGAGATGCTCAAACAAGATATGACAATGAAGGACAATTACATGAGCAATAAAATAAATAAGTCCAAGGGAATGAGATGCTTGCAAGTTAGAAGAAATGGCTCACAATGTAAATGACACAATAACCAATGCAAAGATGAGAGAATGTTATGTGAGTGTGTGAGATCAAGTGGTCTTGGTAGATTTTAATTACATTCCTATTCTACGGTGATACTTCCCCTCAATTTCTCAAAACATAGTAAGGACTGAGGTGTGTTATACTCCTATAGTAATAGGTGTCATATTTCATGATTGACTGATTGAGCTCTGTAATATGTTCATCCTTTCCTTGTTGTAAAGGTTTCCATATTATGAAAAAATTAAAAAATTAAAAATTAAAAAATGTAAAGAGGGTATACCCTAAAATAAAAATCAAAGGGTGAAAAAAATAAATGGTCAAAAGAAAAAATGAAAAGAAATGAACCCCAAATAAAAAGACCAGGAAAGTGTGCAAGTCCAAATGCCACTACTATTTCATTTTTCTAAAAATAAAGCATTATGTGCAACTTGTCAAAATCGTGCCACAATTAATGAATGGCCAAACAACTTAATCTTGGCCAGTTCATGTTTGAATTTTATGTTTTAGAGATAGAGAATGAAAATCTGTCCAAACTGTTTAATCTTGGCAGGTAAGTAGATAGGTAGAGAAGCAAAGGAGCTCAACTGTTTAATCTGAGCCCTTGGATGTAATAAGTGCAGACTTAGGTAGGTTTACCACGCAAAGAAAAGAAAAATTAATAAGGGTTTGCCAGTCCAAGTGCACCCAAAAGAAAGAAGAAAAAATGTTAGGCACAGTAGGATGGGTAGACAGTTTTGGTGTTGCAGAATGAGACTTGTGATTGATTTTGTCTCTCAAAGTATTAATTTTACCTCTATCACAAGTACTATGGCAGATATTTCTCTTGGAACAGCTCAAGCGAGGCATGTCTAATCTCCCCTTCATATTGTTTCCCCAATCACTTACTAATTTCCCCCAATGATATTGAGATCTGCTTAATATCACTAAGCCACTCATTCCATTTCATCATTGGCCTAAGTGAATTCCCATTTTACTTAGGAAAAATGCATACTGTCACCCCAAAACTCCTTTTTCTCTTCAACCTAAGTTTTTAAATAATTTTTAACTTAGCGTTGTTCGCTTCAAAAATTCATATTAACCCTAACTTTACTATATAACTCCCATATATAAACCCCTTCCCGTAATATGTATATATAATATAAAAAACCCCAAAAACTTTATTATTCCCGCCCTCGGCTAAACTATAGCCATATATTGTTGTTTTAAGTGGAAATTAAAGGTTTATTTGAAACCTTTTAATAGTCGTTCCCCGCGCCTTCCAAAATATTAATTAACCTCACGTTAATTAATAAACTAAACTCAACCCCGATAACCAATCAAATCGCCCCGAGTCTATTAAAAACGTGATTTATTTGTGCCGGTCTCGCGTGTTAACTCCTCACCTTGTTCATAAAGCGCCAGTCGTCCGATCAACGGCCCCACATTCGACGGCGGACGTCCATTTCGCTAGCCCTCCATTTGCTGAACTTTAAGCCCCGGGGAAACGGTGGTTTCGCACTTGTACCTGGGACACACATCGCCCGCCTACCGTGTTCGCTACCCCTCCACCCAAAACCACCCATGCCCGAAAGCGGTGCGGGCAAAACAACTTACTACCCTCCCGCTGACCCCTCGCTGACATCACCCGCCACGTCATCCTTATCGTACCCCCGCTGACGTCATGCTTACGTCACCCGTCCGAAAATTCAATTTTTCCCACTAAAAATCATTTTGTCAATAAAGGGTAAAAAGGGTAATTTTTGTTATGTTTTCTGCATATAGCACCTGCGCGCTCCAAGCTTACGACTGACTCAGTTCCATTGGTTCAACTGCCTCCTGACCAGGAAAGGCTGCACCGAAGAGCTCACGGCCTCAACCAAAGTTGCCATTGCACAGTCTTCTTCCTTTTAAAAATTACAGTTCGAGGCAGCGCCGAAGGATTCCCAGTTCGCAGAAGAGATATACAGGATGTTTTGCTACACCAGCCAGTAAAAACATGCAGAGACATCAATTGCAAAGGAGAGGCGGTGAAGTCACATTAGCAATTCCATTTTTGTAGACAGCGGTGGTTAGAAATCAAATCAGAATTGAAGAATATCAGATTAAAGTCAAAGAGTATCAGAGGAGCCATAAAAAGTATCAGTGCAGAATTAAAGACAAATCAAATCAGCATTAAAGAGTATCGGAGCCGACTAAGAGAAGTAGGTCAGAAGTTAAAGAACAGTTAAGACAAATAGTCGGCACAGAGCTACAAAGGACACCAGCAAGCCGAACCCTAAAGAGGCAGCCTCCAACACAGCATAAGTTAGCTGTTTCTACTTTGCTTGTAAATTACTTTAGGTTAAACTTAGATATTATCTCAGAGCTTTTATGAGATATCAGTTGTACATATTCTTTTTATATAAATACCCCCTTGATCAGAGTTTTGAAGAGGTTGGGTCTGTGTAGATTTCTCTAGACTTTGCTGTAACTCTGAACTTTGGAAAAAAAGTTGTTGGGATCAAACTGTTGTCTGGCCTACTGGATGAAGAATTGATGCAGAAGACTTGTCACAGAATTTTTGAATCAACCTATGGATCAATAAGTACCCTTATATCTTGTGTTTTACAATTTTTCTTGTCTATTATGTCATCTATGTTTTATGATCTGAATGATAAAGAGAAAGATTAAATCAGAATTTGCCTAACTGCACTCTGTTTTCAGTCTTTATTATTCTCCGTGTTTTCTTCAGAATTAGTATAAACAGTGAATTCTTAATTGCTCCTGTTTCTCCTAATTCTTTCACGTTGAGTATTTGCTAAGGAATTCTTAACTGCTCGTTAACAGTAATCATCCATTTTCCTTCTGTCAATATGTTGAAGGATTCTTAACTGCCCTTCATCCATTTGAGTCCATACCATCTGATTCCAGCCTTGAAATCGTTCCATGTTTGACCACCTTGCTCTGTGATGCCATCCTCTGTTAGAAACCGAATCCAGGAAACCTGTCTCTTTTGACTCTATCATGCCCAATGGATTGAACTCTTCAGTTTTACCTCACTGTTCTATTGAATCTCATCACCCAAATTCAAAACAAAAAACCCTTGTACTTCATAACTAGCCTAATATCTTTCAAAACAAAGCTAAATCATAAAGAGAGAGCCCTCTCTGGGTGCAGATTGGCTAGAATCTGTATCTAAAAGATTGGTCTGTGATTACCTCGGCCGTATTCCCTTTCTTACAACTTTTGGGAACAACCTAAGTGATAACAAGGTGAATTGCAAGAAGGCTAGGATGAGGAGGCGCTTAGTCCATCATTTACGATACCTGCCTAGGCTCCTTGACAACCCACATGCCTTCATTCCTACAAGGGCTCGACCACAAGAGAATTGTGAGGTCATGTGTTTTGACCTTTGCTTCAAACTCAAATTTATCAAATTGAATGAAAGTTAGGGAAGTTGGTCCTCAAATTTCTATCAACCAAGCTTATACTTGGAGGTAAATTTTAGAGATTCAAATCTAGATGTGGATCTAAAATGCAAATTGGATATGAAAGTTAATACAATGCTTCAATGGGACATAATTCAAACACGATGCTTCAAAGAGATAAATATCTTCAGATTTATCAATATACCAATCCACTTATGATCAAGGTTATTATAAGCATTTTGAGCACAAAATTATAATGAGATTAGCTTATAATAATAATCAATGAAGCAAGTAAAAATTTTCTCAATGAAACAAAGTGAATTAAAGAGATGTCAATAATACAAGTGCTTCAATAGAAATCAAGACGCTCAAATGTTAACTTAAAAGTTAAGAGTGTTCAGTGACCAATAGAGAAAATGCAAATTATGCAATGAAGCACAAATAGACAATTAGAATGATGGCAGATGAGATTGCTAATTAAATCAAATAGTTAGAGAGATTAGAAAATTAAAAAGATTACTTTAATCTAAAATACAATTGAGATCAAGACAAGAATTACTCAAATGCAAGTTAGATTAAGCAATTATCAAACTAAACTAGATCTAAGAATTAGAGAAGCTACAGTAATCTAGCTAGTTAGTGAAAAGCAAATCAAGAAAATCTCCTACCAAATGAGGAGAATGGATACTGTTACTGCTCAAACTAGCAGGGGTCCTAAGAGGAGATCCTATAGAGAAACTACTACTTCAAGGGCAACAATGGAGCGCTAGCCCACTGTCACTTCAACTAAGGCTCCATGCTATTTACGGACTTTCGCCAATGGGAGGAGACCCACTATAAGGGAAATCACTAGATGAATGGATCAATAAGAGGGTAATGAGTGATTCCTAAGGCCAATTCACAAGAGAGACGCAATTATATGGATTTCTTGCTCGGGAAGCAAGGTGATATGCTCTCTAGGAAGGGCTAAGAGGATTCTTGAGGCTAGGGTTTGGGAATATATCTTGTAAAGATGATTCCTAGGCCTAGAAATCCTTATGGAGAAATGGTCTTTATGTGATCTTTGGGGAATTTGAGTTGTAATGTTGCGGACCACGCGAGGCCAAGTGGACCCAGAATTAGGTTAAGGATATGGAGTTAATCAGCCAAGGGCTTGACCTAATTATGGAAGAGAAGAGGATCAAAGGAGAAATTTTCTTTTGAGAAATGAATGCAATGATCCAAATGAGAACACTAGCCAAGGGACACATAGGGCAAGAAAGGATCTTTGAGTTAGGGCTTTCTATATCTCAAGATCCCACCATCGAAATTTCTTGAAATTTGTAGGGCCTCTAGAGAAGACCCTAACATAGTATGAACAAGAGATAAAAATATTTTGATGGCTATAGCGGGAGAAAAATGATGCCCTAGGTGACCTATGGAGGCTAGGCCTAGAAAGAGAAGGAGAGGTGAGAGAAATATTCATTAAAGGTGACCATCTATGGAAGGATTAGTGCCTTATCCTTTGGGAGAGATGGAGTCAAGGAGAATTTATGGCTTGGAAGAGGTTTACCCAATCAAGGTGCTCAAGCAACTTCACATGTCAATAGGGCATTAGAGCAACTACTTGAGATCTTTATACTTCGATATGAATTAATTGATGATTTATCAAGACATATTTTGACAAAATAATATTTAGGAACATTCAACCATTCATACATGGCCCATGCAATGATGCAACGCTACAAAAGATCAAAATTTCCACAATTTCACATAGGAAAGCAATAAATTTCAGACTTGTATAGCGAAAATCCCAACAACATTCATGTGACAAAGTAAATAACAAGAATAAGCATGAAAAGATTACTTACATGTACAAATGAGTATATCCAATCATCATATTATGCCAATAATGAAGCTCCAAGACAAGAGAAATAGATCCAAACATCAAAATTCATCCATAACATCCAAACTTGTCCTCCAAAAGGGAATGCAAAATTCACAAGAGCTACTAAATCCCAATCCAAGTGATGATGATGAAAATGAATCATCTCACTTCTATTTATACAATCACTAATGAGTTTGATTTGCCTAATTTGGCCTAATTGAGCCCCAAATAATAAAATAATGTGCAATAATAACATCTCTTGGTGACAAGCCCACCAAGATATCTCAATAACATAATAATAATCATCTCAAGAAGTTCAAATGATCAATAAAGTGAGTCGTTGGGCCTTTGAGGAGGCCTAATGAAGTCCTAAGTGTGCCATGATGTGAGAATGGACCTCAAACATAGTGGACAAGGGGTTGGCCCCTTGTTTTCCAAGCAAATCCCTGTGGTGCCCCCAAGCGGATCGAAAATGCCTGTAAACCATCCGTGAGGGCTAGGATGATGACATAAGCCCTCATTTGGACCTTGGTACATCTGCCAAGTGTATGGTGCAAGTGTGGAGTCGACTAGGCATGGTGAACCAGGTGCACCATCCTCATCCAAAAAGGTGGAACACAATTAATGAATGAGTGGTGTTGGGGATCCATGAAGTACTCTCTGCTATGGTGGAGGCCCATGGCTCTCAATGCTCACCCTACAAGTGCCAATGTGGCCCTTTGGAAGTCTAGCACTCCATATAGGGAGACCAAGCCCCGAATGGAGACCCACCTGCAATCTTGCATAAGATCCAATGCATCCCCTTGCCCTCAAATACAATAAATCATTAGAATAATCGAGTAAAAGAGCTTACAAGTCATGGCATCAATGAGTTATTTTGCGGTGGCATGCCCTTCGATAGTGGGCTTTTGGCATGTACAAGTGTCTCCAAGCTCAATAAGGGGGTTAATCAAGGACTCTATTAGGTGGTTTCAACCTTTAAAGGGGGTGACACATCTATGGTACATTCCTCAAGTGGTAGGTGGAAAATGATATAATAATGGAACAGAGTGGGGATCAGGGGAATCATCCAAACCACATGTCATGGTACAAGGGTAGCTATAATAAGGGAAGCCCACACTTGGGTATATGAGTGTAGGAGGGAGAAAATCATGGTACATGAGTTACCCCGACCTTTGTTTTTCCACCCTTCTTCATATGCCTTTTGCCTTTGATTGATTTTTCTTCATAACTGCTCGGGGCTCCAGGGGATGAGAGCATGTTGTGTAATATATAGCAGTGGATACCCCCTTAAGGTGGGGTAGTTCATCACCCACCAGGGGTTGGGAAAATCATGGGTTCCTAAACAATGGAGGGGGCTCATCTAGGACCCATAGGAACCAGGGTGATGGCTATGGATAAGGGTAGAGCTCATGTTTGGCTTTTGCCCATGTGCTAAATTTGTATGTCTCGACCAGTGTTACTTGGGAGCGGGAGCGGGAGCGGGGAGCGGGAGCGGAAGCGGGAGCGGGAGCGACCATTTTCAGAAGCTCCCGGTTTGGGAGCGAATCCCGGAGCGATTTTTTAAAAATATATATATTTTTTATATTTTTTAATTTTTGATACATATATGTCAGCAAAAACATGTAGAATGATGAAATAGACATAAAAAACACAAAAAAACATAAATTGATCATTGAACCATATCACATCAATCATCTAGAAATTATAATCGTCATCAACCTTAGTAAAATAATAAATTAAAATAACATTCAATTCAATAACATTTATCATCATTGATCACCAAAGTAACAAGTTGTACTTGTAAGCCAAGTTTAACCATTACAAGAAGTAATATCGAAGATATTTCTAAGTCCTAACTTCTAACTGTTAACATGATATGAAATGTTAAAAATTTATAAAATGAAACATGAATAATGAGATGAAATGAAACAACTTTAGTCTTTCACAAAGCATCATATTCATAATTCACAATCATTACCAATGAGTTATAATTGCCAAGGCCCAACTTCAAACTTCAAATTTTCATTGTCACAGTGATATAATGTTTACAAAAAATATCATAATGTCATAATGATATGAAAGAGTCAAGAGTCAAGAGTCAAGGACTCAAAACTCAACACTGAACAGTTATGAAAACTAAAGTGACAAGTCTAATAGAAACTAAAAAAGACAAGTAAACTGTAAATCTACAAGTGGCCCTTGCCACGAGAGTCTCCAGGAGTATAAGTAGGTCTTGGCGGTCTTCTAGGAGTCTCCCGCCCAGACCGACGACCAGAACTAGAGCCTCCACGCGAGGGTGTCGATGGAGGTGGTGACAGCAATGGAACAAGACTCGGGCCCCGAGAACTGCTACTGGATGGTGGAGGTGGAGGTGGCATGGCTGCTGCAGCTGCTTCAGCTTCATCCCGTACAAGCTCATCTTCTAGTTCTTCCATATGTACAATGCCATCCTCTAAATTGTCGTCCTCAGGGTGATTGTCCCAAATTTTATATGTGGGATCTTCATTAGCCCGATCACAGTAATGGCTCAACAACCTCAAATTGTAGTGCACATAAACCAAGCTTTCTGCTCGGTTTTCGTTGAGCCTGTTTCTTTTCACATTATGTATATAACTGTAGGTGCTCCAACACCTCTCTGCAGAAGAAGAATTTACAACCTGTGCAAGAACTTTCAATGCTAATTTTCGCAAAAGTCCGTCGCCGCCATATGTTTCCCACCATGTGAGAGAATCAAATTTATCTTTGTCGTCCATTGCATGGAAGTTACCATACAAACCACTGCGAGTGAAGTATCTGCCTATTTCAAGGCGCACAGCTGCACATTCCTCCCTGTCAGGCACCAACTTTTCTAATGCATCCAGATATCCTTTAGTTACCTCTCGATCTAAATGGGGTTTGGTCCTAACACCACCCCCTGCTGCAGGTTTGCCCAACCAAGAATCTGAGTAGTATTTTGGCGTAAGGATATACGCCAAGCAATGTAGTGGAAGGTTAAGCCTTTTCCACCGTTCACACACACAATCGTGAATCAGATTGTACAAGTCGGGATCTCTGTTATTAACAATGTCTTTTATTTCCCCCAACATGGTATCCATTTGCTCATACACCTCGCCAATCACTGGTTTGTCTGTATCTGCAAACCGAATCATGTTATAAATTGGCTTGGTGAAATCCAATACCTGTCTCACAGCTGTCCAAAACTGCCCATCAAGAGCGGCCTCCTCCACCGTTTCAAAACCTGCAATGTCAGCTACATTTGTAGCCCTTTCCTTTAACACCTGCCAATTTGGACTTGATACCATGCTAGCTAAACCCTCTCTTACCTTCAAAAGGCGCCTGAAGGTGAGGTAATAGCTACCAAATCTAGTCCTCGCAATCTTCAGCAACTCCAATCTCGAGTGACTGCGGAAAAGGCCATGGGTATTGCTATGATTTGTAATAAATTTTATCATTTTTTTTCCTCTCTTGTACAAATCCCCAATCCATTGGTATTGTTCATTTTTGTTTTTGACAATATCATGCAACAGAAGGTTCAATGTGTGAACCAAACATCCAGACCAAAATATGTTCGGGTATCTATCCTCAATAATTGCTCCCGCTGCCTTACAATTAGGAGCATTATCAGTGATGACTTGGATGACATTGTATGGGCCAATACGCTCAATTGTTTCAAGCAATGCTTCTGCAATGTTGATAGCGGTCTTGAACTTGTCTGAGTAATCATGTGCAGCTAGAAAAATGGGACCACTTCGGGACACAGCAAGAACACTTATCAATGGCTTGCCTTTTACATTTGTCCATCCATCAGATACAATGGACACCCCATTGTCAGTCCAAGAACTTGTCATTTTATTCAAAGAATGTGATATTTTTGCTTTTTCATGATCAAGGCCAACTGTTCTTGCCTTGTCATACCCAGGGCTCTTGTATCCTTTAGGGGCATCATTTATGGCAGAAACCATTTCGTGCCAATAAGGTGAGCGTAGAACATTGAATGGTATCCCATTTGCATAGAGGAACCTGTAAATTTTTGAATCCACATCATTCCTACACCCCTCATCAAGGAAATCTGATATGGTTCTACGGCGTAAAGATGATGACCCTGAGCCTCCATGTCCATATCCACTGCCTTGGGAGGATGCTGAAGGAGTTCTTTGTGAGCTTGGTTCAAAGAAACCCCTTGATCTTTTTGCTTTGTATTGGGCGTCCTCCTCTTCCTTTATGTATTTGGCTCTATCAACTGTTGACACCGCGTCGCAAGTTCTGATTCCTATTTGTTTCTCTCCATCCCATGCCCTTTTCCCGCAAAGGTGTCTTCTCAAACGGGTGTATGAGCCTGTGAAATCAGTGTTGCAATGGGGGCAATGAAATTTAGTGGTTCCACCCCCTCTCCCTGTTTCAGGCCTCTCAACATATTTCCACAATGGAGTTTGGTCTTGTTTAGTTTTTTGACCCTCATGTTCACCCTCCACATCCTCCTCACTGGGGTTTTCACCTATTTGACTTCCTCCGGCTTCTTCATCCACCTCTTCAGTTTTAGGCCCCCTCCGTTTCCTACTCTCCACCACCATAATAACCAGAAAGGGGACCAGGAAGAGGAAAATGCCAATAAAAATGCTCAGGTCCATCGTGTTTGATGTTGGTAGGGTTTGAGTCTTGAATCTGCAAATTAATTTAGTTTATTGGGATTAATTCATTTAATTTATTAATTTAATTTAAATTAATGATCTTTAAACTCAAACAGGTAAATGAAACTAACCAAATTAACTACCTAACCAGCTAAACTAACTAAATGATTAAGTTACTTACCTCTGCAAGCTTGCTCCTCGCTCCTTGGCACTTGCTCCTCGCTCCTCAGCTCTGGCTCCTTGCTCCTCAGCTCTTGCTCCTTGCTCCTTTGCTCTCAAACTCAAGCTCAATCTCATTGAAATGATTTTGTTTTGGCCCATTGGGCTTATAAATCCAAAAAAATTAGTTTAATTTTTTGTTTTTTTCGGGTCCGCGGAATTTTTTTCCGCCAAATCGCTCCCGGAATTTTAAAATTCGCTCCCGGAGCGTTTTTTAATGCCCGGGAGCGATCAAGGAGCGATCGCTCCCCGATCGCTCCCGGGCATTAAAAAGCGCTCCGGGAGCGCGGGAGCGATCGCTCCCTGAAGCGCTCCCTCACAGACCAGGGAGCGCAAATTTTTTTACGGGAGCGCGCTCCCGAGCCGCTCGAGCCGCTCCCCCGGAGCGCGCTTCGGGAGCGGGTTCGAAGGGGGGGGGGGCGCTCCCCCGCATCACTGGTCTCGACCATCTTTTGCATTTTGTGGTACATTTCCTGTTGAGAGTGGAAAATTATGCTTTTTCTTTTTTTTGTAGTTGCATCAATCTCCTGACATAGTTCCGGGCCCCACCCAAGGTGTGGACAAGGGGAGGGGGAAGCTAACCCTATGTGGACCTTGTGGACACATGTCGACCCAGATGGAAAAGAGATGAATGGGGCTAAAATGAGTGGAAGGGGGTTATGTATATGGTGTTGGGAGGCAGGACCACGCAACCAAAATTGGGATTTCCCATTTACTACCAACCCTAAAGCGAATGGCCAGTATAGGATATCCCATGGGACTAGGATACAAGGCTAACCACAAAATCAGACAGTGGAGACAAGAGTACAAAACTAGCCCACTCTTTTCGCCAAATTCCCCATCAATCCAAACCTAAAAGTTCCCATGACAAGTAAGGAAAATTACTTAACTATACCAATGAAAATCCATACCTTCAGGGTCGGGAGGCCCACCTTCGAACATACAATCATAACAAATAGGCGAAGGGCCACATGGCTAGTTTAGGTGGTAGAGATAATGGCACATCAACCTATCTGGTGGCTGCAAGGGGCTGTTGGCTGCCGACTGAGGACCATCTAGGAGAATTTTTTTTTCCTATATACGCTACCCTTAGGTGGTGGGTAACATATGGGTCCAACTGGGACATGAGCTCTCGGAGAGGTGCATAAAGCTACTGAACGGGAGGTCATGAGAACACCAACAATCTCTTGGTACCTCAAACATGTTACTTGCACATATCAAAGACCAAACACATGGGGCAACTTGTTTTTGTGGTGTCTTATGATCATCCATGCTTAGTATTAGGCCATACAAATCAACAAGAAAGAAAAATGTAAATTTAATCAAAATGCAACTAATCTATAATGAGATATCATATGATGTTAGTTCTAATGAGAAAATCAGCATGCAATGCATCCTAACCAAACATGCATATGGTATAAGTTTAATATTAAGTGTAATCATAAATTTAGTGCATCCAACATATCATCAGATTAATATAAATATGCCTATCTATATGATTACTTTGTTGATTTTGGGTAGCATTGGATGTGATCTAGCCATGAAAATTGGTGGAGAGGCTAAAGCACATGAGATCTCCAAGACCCAGAAATGGTTTAGAGTCTAGACAGATTGTACCCAGTTTGGGAGATATTAAAATAATTAATATTTTTATTGGAGTTCCTAAGTCTAAACTTAGGAAAAAAAATATTAATAGGTATTAATATAAAACTAGGTTAGAAGGTTTCAAAAGTCATGGATCAAGCCAAATCTAATCTTAGTTGTTGATTAGAGATTTAATCTCGACCATTGAAGGACCAACAGGAAAAGTATAAGAGGAGGCTTAAGGGTCAGTTGGAAGATACACCAGAGTGATCAGTCATTCGATTTGCTAGAGCGGGGTTGCTAAGCAAAGTCGAATCAATGATCAGCAACGAGGGGCAATGAGTACTGGACAAAGAGGCAGAGATAGTGCCAAGAGACCAGCAAAGAGGCAGAGAGCGAGAAGCAGCAACCAGAGCAGGCCATGCAGAGCCCAACAGAGACAGCGCAGAGCCCAGAGGGATTGTGTCATCCATGCAGAGAGTAGTTGGAGTGACGCAGAGGGCCCCAGAGGTTGCGCAGTACCTCAAAGGGCTGACGCAAAGGGGTTTGGGGTTGAAGCAAAGGCTAGAAGGGCTAGCGCAGTGCTTCAGTGTTGTTGGAGAGGGTTTCGTGGGACAGGTTTTCTAAATACCTGTTTTCGAATAGAGAAGTATTGCTGCCAGTTATTTTCTCTCTCAGGTGAGCCAGTTTGGAACGTAGTTGTACTCAAGGAAATATTGCATAATAATAAACCCTCAGAATAGCTGCATCGGTTTTCCTGCATTGGGTTTTTCCGGGGACATTTGTCCAAAAATAACAGTGTCACTTGTGTGTTTGTTTTCTTTCAGCTGATGATCTGTAGATGTTGAGATTGTATTGTGTTTATTTCGTTATTTATATGTTTTAAATAACTTGTTCAAATTTAATAAGTAGAAGAAATAAACCAGAAGAATACAGATTAAATTTCTAATGGATGGACTTAGAAATTTCAACATCGTATTAGAGCGTGGTTGCAGATCACAAGAGAGTTGAAGGCATCAGCTAAGAAAAGTATTTGCAGCAGAATCAGCTGTCCCGAGTGACAGAATTTGATCCTTGCAGAAGCAACAGAAGAAGGGTTGACGCAGAGGGACTGCATCATCAGTCTAGGCTAGAGAGAGGCCAGTGCAGAGGCTGAGGAGGGTAGAGAGAGGCTCACGCAGAGACCAGGAGGGTTGACACAATTGGCTAAGGGAGCTGTTTTGCCAATGCCGGGATTGCGCAAAGTCTAGAAGCTCAATCCTTCAGTTGTTGGGCCATAGGAAGTTGTGGGAAGTTTTCAGGAGCGAAGCTGGTGGGGTACTGTGGTCAAAACAGTACCTAACAGGGAAAAACTAAGGTAGAAGGAGTTGCTACCGAGACAGATTTCTAGCCAAGGAATCCGGATTAGTGTTGCAGGTGCACAAAAGATTGGAGAGGTGCAACTTGACGATTGGCAAGAGGATTTCCAGAAGGGAAATCGGGACTAAGAGGGAGTCTAGCAGAGAACTTCTAGGCGGGAAGTAGAGAGACTCAGCAGGAGTCGAAAAGAGAACTTCCAGAGGGAAGTAGAGAGACTCAGAGGAGTCAACAGAAGAGCAGAGAGATGGCCGTGAATGGACTGAGGGATCAAGACAGGCTGGACGGGGCGTCCAACTTTGTGGTCTGGAAGGCCAGGATCTTGTCCATTCTAGATAGACATCGCATCAAGGGCTTCACCTTGAGAACAATGGCTATCCCAGTTGACCCGACAACTAATGAGAAGTACGAGGAGGCAATGGCCAAGGCAAAATGCATCATCCTTGATGGGGTCAAGGATCATGTGGTCCAACATATTGTCGAGAAGGAGATGCAAAGGAATTGTGGGACACCTTGAAGACGTTGTACCAACATACTTTTGTGCAGAGAAAGATGTTACTTGAGAATCAACTGCGGTCATACCAGATGCAGAAGGGGGAGCAAATAGATCTATTCCTCGGTCGATTGAAGGAGATCCGGGACCAACTGACTTCCATAGGGGCCATGCCGAATGAGAAGATGATGGTAAGGACCGCACTTAACGCAGTCTTCAAGGAGTGGGAGACATTTGTCCAAAGCACACTGGGCAGGGCAGATCTTCCAGATTGGGAAGAATTGTGGGTGGCTCTTCGTCAAGAGGAGATCAAGCGATTGAGCAAGGCAGGAAGTAGCAGCAAAGGAGTCCGGATCAAGAAGGAAGAGGAAGAGGATGCAACTCTAGCATCTACGGGAAAGCAGGAGAAGAGGAAGAAGAAGGACCTCTCCAAGGTCAAGTGCTTCCACTGTGGGGAACTGGGTCATTATGCGAACCAGTGTCCGAGGAAGAAGAACGAGGGAGAGGCGTCTGACTCTAAGGCAGCACCAACAAAGCCGGAGAAAGAAGTCAAGGAGGATGACGATTGTGCCATGAGTGCTCATGTACCTCTAGAGAAGAGGTGGGGAGACATTGGGTTGTAGTTAGGTGGACTATAAGCGATGAGGGGCAGGATCCTTGAGGTACCCAACCTCTTCAATTATACCTTGCTACGGGCGCCTTGAAGAGAGAGTAGTAGGACTGGCGGATGTTGGTAGAGACGGATGCGGATGAGGCGGTCGAGAGTGCTACAGTGTAGGAGTCCCTGGGCACCGCGAAGCTAGAAAGTTGCAACAGTGTGAGAGGCACGGATAATGTTGCACCAGTGCAGGATGGCACAGAGAGGTGTGCAACGGTGCGAGATGCAGGGAGTTGTTACAGCAGTGCAAAGGTCAGTAGAGGAAGCACATGTTAGCAGTAGAGAGAGATTCAACATCAGGAGTGTTTCTAGCTTGACAGGGATGTCAGTAGTTGGGTGGATCAGTTACTTACTTCTCGGTAGCTGAGTTGTAGTGCATTAGTAGCTGGAAGTAGCACGATGCAGCTTGATGAGAGGGGGATGCAGTGCAGATGCAGTGTTGGGAGGATGGACCAGTAGAAGCATGGATGCAGAGGGAGTTGCCTTACGGATGCAGTAGTGGCAGTGGCAGGGCCATGGGCAGCAATATAGGATGCAGTAGTGCAGAGGATGTTGGGCAAGGAGGCCTAGCATCAACACATGTACTGCTGCCGGATAATCAGTGTGATGCTCAGTGAGGAGTATTACTATAGCACAGTCCTCGCTAATAGGGAGTGTTGATTTGGGGTAGCATCGGATGTGCTCTAGCCATGAAAATTGGTGGAGAGGCTAAAGCACATAAGATCTCCAAGACCCAGAAATGGTTTGGACAAATTGTACCTGGTTTGGGAGATACTAAAATAATTACTATTTTTAATAGAGTTCCTAAGTCTAAACTTAGGAAAAATAAAATATTAATGGGTATTAATATAAAACTGGGTTAGAAGGTTCCAAAAGTCATGGATCAAGCCAAATCTAATCTTAGCCGTTGATTAGAGATTTAATATCGGTCGTTGAAGGACCAACAAGAAAAGTATAAGAGGAGGCTTGAGGGTCAGTTGGAAGATACACCAAAGTGATCAGTCATTCGATTTGCTAGAGCAGGGTTGCTATGCAAAGTTGAATTAGTGATCAGCAGTGAGGGGTAGTGAGCACTGGACAAAGAGGAAGAGACAGTGCCAAGAGACCAATGCAGAGGCAGAGACAGTGCCAAGAGACCAACGCAGAGGCAGAGAGCGAGAAGCAGTAGCCAGAGCAGGCCACGCAGAGCCCAACAGAGACAGCGCAAAGGCCAAAGGGACTGCGTCATCCATGCAGAGAGCAGTTGGAGTGACATAGAGGGTCCCAGAGGCTGCACAGTGCCTCAGAGGGCTGACGCAGAGGGGTTTGGGGTTGACGCAGAGGCCAGAAGGGCCAACGTAGAGCTTCAGAGTTGTTGGAGAGGGTTTCGTGGGACAGGTTTTCTGAATACCTGTTTTGGAATAGAGAGGTATTGGTGCCAGTTATCTTTGTCTGTTGGGTGAGCCAGTTTGGCACCTAGTGCTACTCAAGGATATACTGCATAATAATAAACCCTCAAAATAGCTGCACCGGTTTTTCGCATTGGGTTTTTTTGGGGACATTTGTCCAAACATAATGGCGTCACTTGTGTGTTTGTTTTCTTTCAGCTGATGATCTGTATATGTTGAGACTGTATTGTGTTTATTTCGTTATTTATATGTTTTAAATAACTTGTTCGAATTTAACAAGTAGAAGAAATAAACCAGAAGAATACTTTCTAACAGATAGACTTAGAAATTTCAACATACTCATGCAGTGAATCCCAAAGGGAACATGGACACAATCACATGGAGGGTGATGCGGGCAGGAAAATATGATATCCATTCGATGTAAAGGGAAGTCCTAGAGGAGGGAAAGCAAGTCAATTTAGGAGCTTGGAACTTTCCTTCTAAGCACATGATGGAAGAATGAATGATTAGGCTCATGAACTTCCTTCATGTCTTTGTTCTTGGTATTATGCTTTTTGGATGCCACATGGTCATGATGGGAAGGAAAAGGGGACTCAGAACACGGAAGGAGAAAATAGACTGGTTGCTCAATGGAGTGATTGTATTCACAACCCCGAGGATATGAAGGGGAAGGAGGGATACATCCAGTGGATGGTTCTTCCTTAACGTCATACCTAGGAGGGGAAAAGGGATTGTCAATGATGGTGATAATGAGAGAGTGGGCGAGGCAAGGGCTCATAGATAATGCAACTATGCTATTGGGATCCTGGAGAAGGGAGGGGAAAGTAAGGCCTCTGTCAAAGTTATCACTAGTGTCATAAATAGAGCCTGCTCTTTTCAACAAACCTTCTTCATGTGTGGGAAAACAATGATCTCCCCTTTCGGTGGTGAAGGTAGACATATCATCATGAGTAATGCTCGGGAGAAAAGGAGAATCATTTTCCGTGTCAGTATCATAAATAGGGCTATTGTCGAAATGATTGTTGACATCTCATTTTCCCTTTTTAATGTATAAGAAATCAAAAATATCATTTTTCAAGGGAGCTACAATATCCATATCTTCAAGAGCCTTCCCTTGAATGAGAGATGCTTCTTCATTATGCTCATTTTCAAAGGGGCTTTCATCCATCTCAATTCCCAAGTCAGGAGCTTCAGGAATTTCTTCATTTGCTTGGTTATCCTGATTGCTAAACAAGTGAGACTCTTCCTCTGGGGCTTTTTCATATGTAATGAGAGGAGGGTTCTCTTTAGAAATTAAAGGGGCACCTATAACCTCACCTTTGAAGGCATAATCCTCATTGACATTTTCATCAAGATCTCTTTCAAGATTACTTGTCCCATTATCTGGCTCATGTTGATCATGCACAAAGGGGTCTCCTTGACTTGCTAGCAAGGGAGCTTCCTTTTGGTCATGAAGGGTACTATCTTTACTTGGGATGCCACCCCATCTTAAAAATATATCTTCAAAACTATCATAATCAGTGGCAATTTCATGAGGGAGGCTAGCATACCAATCTTTAACTTGACCTTCAAGTGATAAAGCAAATAACCTCATAATCGTGTCATCATTGTCAATCCTTAATGGGGCTAAGACCCAAAATAAGTCATCAATATGGACATTGGCATCTTGATCAGGATTCCCTTTGAACCTAGGCATCCAACTCCTAATCCATACCTTTATTTCCGGATTCTCTAAAACCTCTTCAAGATCAAGGTTATCATAGGGGGAGGAGGGAAACCATGTTCTTGGAAAAAGTCCATTTTTCATGATTTTGCACATTAGGATTAAAATGGAGTCACTAGGGTGAATGTAAATGCCTTGATAGATGTTGAAGAATGTAACTAGGTTCAGTCTTCATAATTGTATAATGTAATTTATTTGTCAAAAGAAATTTTATAATGACTTATTAAAGCATGGGTTTTGTTGATGTCAATACGATCAAAGTAGACCTTTCTGCTTGATCTTGAAGATGCTCAGATGGAAAATTTGAAGTATCCAAGACTTTTGTGACCTACTTTTCTCCATTCTGCGTCTGCTTTGACATGGGTGATGGATCAATCTCATAAGTATAAACCTGATTCCCCTCAGTTTCCTTGTATCTAGGTCTCCATCAATTAGCCATTTTTCAATGGAGTAAATGACCTCCTCATAATGAGATGAAAATTGCTTTAGTGGATTGGGAGGCTTATGATTTGCTTCTTTGTTCTTTTCCCGTTAATCATCTAACCTAGGCTTGAATTTTTGTACCTATAATCTTTCCGTTTCCTCCAACCTATTCTAAATAGTGATCTGATTAGCCTTCATAACACTTATTTCCTTGGCATGATTTGTTTCCATGGTGTTGATTAATTGCACTTGTTTTCATGGAAAGCAAATTGTTTTGAAGAGCAGCCATTTGACTAGAATGATTAACCTCCATGGTACTCATTTTCTTCACATGATCTACTATTAATCTTGTTTGATTGATTTCTATGTTCTTAATTACTTGCGCATGATTTACCTCCATGGTCTTAATGAGTTGAACTTGGTTGAGTTGCATATCCTTAATCATTTGAGTCAACCCCTTGATGAGATCCTTATCATTCTCATTTGCTTGAGTTTTCTCTTTGATCTTTCTTTTGCCTCCATATTTTTCTTCAAAGGCGTCAATGATTGATTTTAGAGAATCAAAATTGTTAGCAAGTAACTCTAAGCACCAATCCATAGCATCGCCATCTAATGAAAAGATGAAAAGTCTTATTTATAGTCCTCATGGTTAATATCATGGCACCATTTTCTCACACAAAGGTGGAAATTCTTAAGGTGATTTTTAGTACTAATAGCATTATTACCTAGAAAATTAGGCAACTTGTCAATAGCCCTAATGGTTTCATTCAGAATAAAATTTGTGTAGCCTGGAATGTTAGTTTTTGTAGCATCAGATGTGTTCTAGCCTTGAAATTTTGTGGAGAAGCTAGAATACATGAGATCTCCAAAACCCAGAAATCTGTGAACCCCTACTGCAGCAAATCTGAATCTACTTCACCTACTTAATTTTTAATATACATTAACCAAGTTACTCTTCTGAATGCTGAAGCAAATTACTTCTGTAGCCTACATTAATTAAATATTTGATCTCATGAAACAGGAAACAGAGCAAAGAACAAGATACATAGGATACACTTATTTTTGGACACAATAGTCCCCAAAAAAACCCAATGCGGGAAAACCGGTGTAACAATTCTGAGGGTTTATTATTATGAAGGAGAAATATCTGAATAAAAAATCTAGAATGCTCATCTAGCAATCCTTTACAGAGAGAATACTAGCGGAAAATCTGAGTGAGTTTTACCTCACTTCACCCAGCAGAATTCCGACTGATTTGGCACAAGACTGGCTAACCCCGACTATTTCTGCGTTTGCTTTGCCTCAGCCCTGCATCACCTTCTCTGACCTCTGCGTCAGCTCTCCCTGCTGTTCCGGTAGTTCTCGGCAGTTTTGGAAGTTTCGACAGTTCTGGATTCTGCGTGACAAGTAGCTTTTCAGTGTTAGCTCTCCCAGCTATTGCGCTACCTCTGCATCAGCTCTCTCTGCCTCTCTGTCAGCATTCTTTGGAAAGTCCTTCCGGATTCTCTCTACCCCTCAGCTACAATATCTCTCCAATCGATTTTCCTTCTGAGAACTTCTCACCTCAGAAAATCGATTTCCTCAATGTCTGTGTGTATGTTTCCAAATGAACTCCAAGCCTCCATTTTATACTTTTCCTGTTGAGTCTTCAATGGCCGAGATTAAGTCTCTAATCAATGGCTAAGATTAAAACATGACTTGATTTGCCTTCTAGATCATTCTAACCCATATTTTGATTATACCGAAATCACCAGAGGGCCAATGTAAGCTCTGTGCAGAGGGTGATGCAGGGAGCTCAGCGTAGAGGCCGGGGAAGCGATTTCGGAGGCAGAAAATGGCTGTGGGGTGAGAGAAAATTCTCACGATATTTTTGCCAATATTTTCCTCAGATTAGATTGCTAGCTAAGCATCTAAATTATTGTACTCAAAATTGCTGTTGAATATTAATAATAAAGCTCTCATCTATTGCACCGGTTTTCCCAAGTTGGGTTTTTCCGGGGACAATTGTCCAAAAATAACTGTCATAATTATTGTGTGTGTGCCATAATTTCTCAGTTTCCAGTATTTTATTTTCTGCAGTATTTTTATGGTGAAAATTGCAGTTGTGATTTTATTCGTTATTTGTCATAGCAAATAAACTGCATAATTAATTTTTGAGTTAGAAGAATAATTTCTAGTAGTTGCAATAGATAAAATTTCACATGTAATGTTAGTAAAATCGCAAGGGGCGAACAAATTACTCATGATGTTATGCTCACTTGACCTTGAAAGAGCAAATGGATACCAGATAGAGCTTCCTGTCCAAGATTAGCAAGAATTATACGAGAAGAAGGCTTTAAGCATAAATCCTTGTAGAAAATGAAATAAGTGGAGTTGCCACTTGAACGAGTTTCTTACTCTAAAATCTAACATGCAAAAAAAACCTAGTCGATTTTCCAGGTACAAGAAGGCTTGTCCCCAACAATGACGCCAAAAAGATGTTGATGTTGATGCGATCAAAGTAGACCTTTTTGCTCGATCTTGAAGAGGCTCAGATGGAAAAATTGAAGTATGCAAGACTTATATGACTTTTTTCTCCATTCTGCGTCTGCTCTGACATGGGTGACGGATCAATTTCATAAGTATAAACCTGATTCCCCTCAGTTTCCTTGCTATATAGGTCTCCATCAATTAGCTATTTTGCAATGGATTAAATGACCTCCTCATATTGAGATGAAGATTGCTTCAGTGGATTGGGAGGCTTATGATTTATTTCTTTGTTCTTTTCCCATTTGTCATCTGACCTAAGCTGGAATTTTTGTACCTGTAATATTTCCATTTCCTCCAACCTATTTTGAAAAGTGATCTGATTAGCCTTCATAACAATTATTTCCTTGGCATGATTTGTTAATTGCACTTGTTTTTCTTCCATGGTAAGCAATCCATTTTGAAGAGCAACCATTTGATTAGAATGATTAACCTCCATGGTACTTGTTGTCACGCAGATTGACACGACAACGCTCAGACCGGGGGCTGTCACTCTGATCCCCGATCTCTCCGTTTAAGCCTGTCTCCTGTGGCTAAGGGGGGTAGACCCTATGAGGTGAAGGAGACCAACTGTTGATCAGTTGGTTTGGGAGACACGAAGCACTAAAATGATTTTATTAATTTAGCGGACCAGTGCCTTATAAGATTTATGTTTAAATGATTACTTGCTAGATGATATAGAAATACAAACCATGAACAGCAATCATTTATCATCAAGTAACTTAGAACAGTGCAAGATATCCTTTTAAAACCACAAAGCTCTTATAATGACCGATATCCAGTAACTAAGAAAATTTCAATCAATGCCTTAAAATTATAAATCATTAACTAGATATCATATGAAGCAAATCTTTAAGATGTTCATTCATGCGCAGACTTGTCTATTCATTTTAAATCTCAGCGTGAAAAAATATTGCGTGATGATTTCCCGAGAAAAACTGAAACTGGCAACATTTCCCACGATACCTTTTATGCTTTTCAATCAAAAATAAAATTTTAAAATCTAAACTAAAAAAAAACTTTGAAATTTAAATCTAAATCTAAAACTTAAAAAAAAAGGGAAAACTTTTTATTGCCTCTTTTGAATTTTTTATGATTTATGATTTTTGTATTTTCATATATTTTTTATTAACATAAAACCAAATTTGAAACAAAAATTTGTTTTGATATTTTTATAAAGATTGAAAAAATAAAAATAAGAAAAATAAAAGAAACAAAATTAAATCTAAGTATACGCTAAGAAACTAACGAAATGAAAAAATATTAACGCTTGGATCTAAACGAAAATAACTAGACTATGCTAAACTAAAACCTAACAGAACCATGATATTAAAATTTAAAACAAACAAAGATCAAACGCGCTGATGCCAATGTCTGCGTTAACAAAGAAATCGTGACCCCGACAAAAGATTGGACACACGTAGAAAGAAATCTATAGAGCACAGTTCGACGGCGGAGGGCAAAAACATGAATCGGTTTGAAACATTACCTGAGTAATTTCTGCTCGACGATTTCGACTGGGCTCGGATTAGCAAACTGGAAAGGAATGGTTCACGTCAAGTGATGCGTCTCTTACCTGCTGTTTACACACAGTACGACTACGTATACGTCAGAGCTTTACGCCATTGTTTGAAACGTGCGGCCTCCAGCAACCAGACGGCAGAGATTAAATAAGACGCATGGGTATTTTGAAGCTGCTATCCAAATCGTGATGGTTGCGGGTCGGTTTTGAAGATGCAGATGAATCAACAGGGAATACGATGATAGACCATCGCATATAATCCGGGACCACGAGCCCAACAGAACTGGTTAATCCGAAGCTCCCATGCAAAAATGCCAACCGCAGTTTCACTTGAAACTTTTCGCGCTGGATACAGTGAATGATAGATAAGTGAACGCGTTTTCCTTTATCCAGTCAATGCACCTTCATTTTCTCACGCCCGTATTGAAACACAAATGTCTGATATTCACTGGAGATGGAACGATTCACGTTGAAAAGGCTCTCAGTTGATGGTTTTCTTTACTTGCGCATGTACAAACCAGCCACACGTATACTTTGCAGTTTTTCTCTTGACGGCTATAAAGCCACGGCGTGGAAGGAAATGCACAGATTTTGCAGATAGCCTGATGTTTTCACGTGGGTGACAGAAAAGCCAAAACCCTTAAAACGAAATATGCTTCCTTCTATGCGTGATTTCTGGGCCTTGATGCTTCCACGGCCAGCCAAACAGATGGTCAATAAATCAACGCAGCACCCAAAGGACCGAGAAAACTCCAGATATTGTCTCAGGTCTGTAACCTGCAAGAAGAAAACAAAACCCGGCAGATATACACAAAATTTTAAAGTAAAACCCTTCAAAACTAACCTAAAATCAAAAAATTAAAATCAAAACCCTAGATCCAGCAAAAGAATTACATTATTTACAGATCTAAGGCTCTTTAGTAGCCAGATTTATCAATAATCACAGTAATATTATCAGAATTTAATTTAAATGTAAAATGCTTCAAAAAACCCTGCATGGATTCATAAAAAATAATTCGAGTGATAAGCCCGGGATCAAGAACTGGCTGGGCTCTTTCAGAAAACACAATCTGGGAGTTGGCTGGTTCAGCCGAGAACTTCCCCTAACGCCCAATAATCTGAAAAAAAGGATTTCCTGCACAGCTTAAAATCAACCATCAATGTAGAAGGAGAAAACAATAGTGAAACCTCGATCAAATGGAGATACCTGCCAATATATTTCAGAATCTAAACTATCATTCAAACCCCAAAGATCAGACAAGATACCTGTGCCTAGATCAATCTTCATTAAGCTATCATTAATGGCTGAAAATAAAATTATGCAGAACAAATAGAACAATCTTACAGCATTTTCAGAAGAGTAACACTAGCAAGATTTTTAACCCCAAAGTCTTCTTTATTGCACAAAAAAATGAACTACAAGAGAGCTTCTTCAGCACAAGACTCACAGATCTAATCTCATCTCAAATGACTCCTAGCACCCTATTTAAAGGAAAAGATCCCAACGGCTAGTTCGAGTGATCCATGTCGAAATGATCTCGACCGTTGATGAGGATCAAGACATCTCTTAATCTCATCCGTCGAATTTGTTAATTCATTAAAAAATGAAATTTTGCATGTATTTACTCAAAATATTATTATTTTATTATTTTTTAGGGTTTTTGCTTTATTTTATAATTTTTTATTATTATTTTCATTTTTTATTTTTTTATTTTTTATTTTTTATTTTTTTTTCATTTATTTATTTATTTATTTTTTAATTTTTAATTCATTTTTAAATGGATCCTCGAACTTAGCCTTTGGAAAAATCACCTAGGACCTAGGACTTAGGACTCATGAGGGGATTTAAAACATTTTCCAACCCTCAAGACACTTTACATCATGACTTTTACAATTTTACATCTTAAGGGGAAAAACCCATTTAACATAGACCCTCATAAACCACCCAGTTCTGCGACACAACTATAATCTAGCAGATTAACACACTAGGATTCTCCTGAGATTCTAGTGACAAAATCCATCCCGGCTTTGGGGTTAGGCTGAAGGAAAACTCTACCGATCATGGATCGGTGAGACGAAAAACCTTTCGGGACGTAGATTATCACTTAGAAAATTAGGTCCACCTAGGCAATTTACAGACATGACTCATATCTGCTAAGATTATTTACAATTTATACATGCAGACTGGGTTTACAACATAAATTGATCAAGCTGCTAATGACTGCAGAATGGCACGGACATGTCGATCGAGCGCTACCCTTTTTGCGAAGAAAAAGGGGGTGTACTGCTATGGGCGGTTGACCGGTAGTGGTCAACATCTGGCTCTACTTGGGGACACGTTGCTGCATTGTAGGAATGTGAGAATCCAGAATCTGCACCCATGCAACACACAACAAAACATAAGTAGCGTCCATCCAAAAAATCATCATATAACATTAAGCACAGGAAAGATATAAGCTCTTCATTTATTAACTAGAAAAGCAAATCTAATCCTAAAACAGAAATGAAAATGCTGAAATGACAAGGAGTATGGTTAGAAATACAATACAAAGGATGCCCCATGGCATCAGATGTGTTCAATATAGTGTATACTGAGCATTTGCCTGCTTTCAGGCAAATCTGTCGGCTGCTTGTCGGATGTGCCATGTCCAATTCTGCATATGGTAGGACTTTTTCCTATCCGAAAATCAAGCTGCTCACGGTCGTCTGATGCATCAAATCTTCTTCTCATTTTCTTTCTCTTGCGCTTTTTCTTTGTGGCAGGCTGTATCACTGATGACATGTAACTTTCTGTTTCAAAGCTATCAGATGAAGTATGTAAGATATGCGTGACATGTCTTTCTTTATCCTGCATCTGATCTTTATCATTTTTAAGTCTATCTGGATCACCTTCAATTAACCATCTTTCAATCGAACCAATGACCTCCTCATAATAAGATGGAACTTGTTGCGACAAATGAGAAGGCTCCTGATCTGTTGATGTCCCCTGGTTTCTCTCATCCTTTGACCATTGTTGAAACTTTTGAACCTGTATTTTAATGGCATCCATCTGACTAGAGTGTTCAACCTTTATAGCATTGATTTGCCTGACATGGTCTTCTTCCATATCTTTTATTACTTTATCGGTCTTTTCCTTTAAGTTCATCAAGCAATACTGCATAGAGTTTATTTCTTCTTTATGATTTGCTTGCATGGTGGCCAACTGATTATTATGATCGAACGTCATGATAGTCATTTCTTCATCCATAGTTAATAACTTATTTTGCATAGAATTAATTTCCCTATCATGATCAACTTTCATGGTCATCATATTTTCCTCTAAGCCTGACATCTTGCTTTGCATGAATCTAATTTCTGTGTCATGATTAGTCTTCATGGCCTCAATTTCTTTAGCATGCTGATTTTGCATAATCTCCATCTCCCTATTACGTTTTTCCAGGTGGGTGCATAAAGTTCTCACATCATTGACGTAATTAGTTTGATTAATCTCCATATTTTTTACCAGCATCATTAGCTCTTGTATAATTTGCCTTTGATCTTCCTTTTCATTGTCATTTGTCCCTGCTTTTCCACTATCATGGACTTGATATGAAATAGTACAGGTGGATGACACATTCTGATATGAAGAATCGTCTTGGAATCTTTCACCGACAGCTGGACCCTTTATCAAATCACTTTCATTCTGTTGCACAGTTTTAGGGGCAGAAGGCAAGCTGTTTGGATTATATCTATCTTTAAAAGCATTGACAATGTCTTGTAAAGAAGTGAAAGAATCCTTAGGAAAATTGTTAAACCAATTCAAAGCATCACCCTCTAAAGAAAAGACAAAAAGACGCATTTTGATATCTTCATGATTAAACTGAGGGGGTCTACAATATATGATCACTATACGAGCAAACAAGCCTAGATGCCTTTTAACAGCGATTGAATCACCACCCGAGAACACAGGTAATTTGGAAATGGCCTCCTCCGGAAAATCATGGAGACGGTTAGTAAAATGACATGGTTTAAATGAATAATCCATGATGAATAATAAGGGATCAAATGGATGATAGAACAAGATCTCTGCTCAAGAAAATCGATAGATGAAAGAAATGGAGTCACCACTTGAATAATGAGTTTAATTCTAGGATCCAAAAAGGAAACACAAGCAGATATGAGGAAGGCTTCTTGTCTGGGAAAATAAATGAAATGGAGTCGCCACCCAAACAAGAAACGAACTGAAGAGAAGTTGCTGATATGTGATGAAAGATCCAATTGATGCCCAAAAATGTTGAATCTGCCAGCTCAAATGAGAGATGAGAAAGATGAAAGAATGATGAGAAATGAGAAGATGATTGTCGTTGAAACGCCGAGAACAGAAAAACTCTGTCCCTGGCAACGGCGCCAAAAGATGTTGGCGTTGCCGGCTCAAACGAATGATAGAAAGATGGACGATGAATGATAAAAAGTCGTTGAAACACCGAGAATAAAGTATCCCCGGGAACGGCGCCAAAAAATGTTGTCGCGCAGATTGACACGACAACGCTCAGACCGGGGGCTGTCACTCTGATCCCCGATCTCTCCGTTTAAGCCTGTCTCCCATGGCTAAGGGGGGTAGACCCTATGAGGTGAAGGAGACCAACTGTTGATCAGTTGGTTTGGGAGACACGAAGCACTAAAATGATTTTATTAATTTAGCGGACCAGTGCCTTATAAGATTTATGTTTAAATGATTACTTGCTAGATGATATAGAAATACAAACCATGAACAGCAATCATTTATCATCAAGTAACTTAGAACAGTGCAAGATATCCTTTTAAAACCACAAAGCTCTTATAATGACCGATATCTAGTAATTAAGAAAATTTCAATCAATGCCTTAAAATTATAAATCATTAACTAGATATCATATGAAGCAAATCTTTAAGATGTTCATTCATGCGCAGACTTGTCTATTCATTTTAAATCTCAGCGTGAAAAAATATTGCGTGATGATTTCCCGAGAAAAACTGAAACTGGCAACATTTCCCACGATACCTTTTATGCTTTTCAATCAAAAATAAAATTTTAAAATCTAAACTAAAACAAAACTTTGAAATTTAAATCTAAATCTAAAACTTAAAAAAAAGGGAAAACTTTTTATTGCCTCTTTTGAATTTTTTATGATTTATGATTTTTGTATTTTCATATATTTTTTATTAACATAAAACCAAATTTGAAACAAAAATTTGTTTTGATATTTTTATAAAGATTGAAAAAATAAAAGTAAGAAAAATAAAAGAAACAAAATTAAATCTAAGTATACGCTAAGAAACTAACGAAATGAAAAAATATTAACGCTTGGATCTAAACGAAAATAACTAGACTATGCTAAACTAAAACCTAACAGAACCATGATATTAAAATTTAAAACAAACAAAGATCAAACGCGCTGATGCCAATGTCTGCGTTAACAAAGAAATCGTGACCCCGACAAAAGATTGGACACACATAGAAAGAAATCTCGAGAGCACAGTTCGACGACGGAGGGCAAAAACATGAATCGGTTTGAAACATTACCTGAGTAATTTCTGCTGGACGATTTCGATTGGGCTCGGATTAGCAAACTGGAAAGGAATGGTTCACGTCAAGTGATGCGTCTCTTACCTGCTGTTTACACACAGTACGACTACGTATACGTCAGAGCTTTACGCCGTTGTTTGAAACGTGCGGCCTCCAGCAACCAGACGGCAGAGATTAAATAAGACGCATGGGTATTTTGAAGTTGCTATCCAAATCGTGATGGTTGCGGGTCGGTTTTGAAGATGCAGATGAATCAATAGGGAATACGATGATAGACCATCGCATATAATCCGGGACCACGAGCCCAACAGAACTGGTTAATCCGAAGCTCCCACGCAAAAATGCCAACCGCAGTTTCACTTGAAACTTTTCGCGCTGGATACAGTGAATGAGTTTTCCTTTATCCAGTCAATGCACCTTCATTTTCTCACAAATATCTGATATTCACTGGAGATGGAACAATTCCTGTTGAAAAAGGCTCTCAGTTGATGGCTTGCGCATGTACAAATCAGCCACACATGTACTTTTGCAATTTTTTCTTGACGGCTATAAAGCCACGGCGTAGAAGGAAATGCACAAATTTTTTTGCAGATAGGATGTTTTTACGTGGGTAACAGAACAACAAAACCCTTAAATCGAAATATGTTCCCTTCAATACGTGATTTCTGGGCCTTGATGCTTCCACGGCCAGCCAAACAGATGGTCAATAAATCAACGCAGCACCCAAAGGACCGAGAAAACTCCAGATATTGTCTCAGGTCTGTAACCTGCAAGAAGAAAACAAAACCCGGCAGATATACACAAAATTTTAAAGTAAAACCCTTCAAAACTAACCTAAAATCAAAAAATTAAAATCAAAACCCTAGATCCAGCAAAAGAATTACAGTATTTACAGATCTAAGGCTCTTTAGTAGCCAGATTTATCAATAATCACAGTAATATTATCAGAATTTAATTTAAATGTAAAATGCTTCAGAAAACCCTGCATGCATTCATAAAAAATAATTCGAATGATAAGCTCGGGATCAAGAACTGGCTGGGCTCTTTCAGAAAACACAATCCGGGAGTTGGTTGGTTCAGCCGAGAACTTCCCATAACGCCCGGTAATCTGAAAAAAAGGATTTCCTGCACAGCTTAAAATCAACCATCAATGTAGAAGGAGAAAACAATAGTGAAACCCCGATCAAATGGAGATACCTGCCAATATATTTCAGAATCTAAACTATCATTCAAACCCCAAAGATCAGACAAGATACCTGTGCCTAGATCAATCTTCATTAAGATATCATTAATGGCTGAAAATAAAATTATGCAGAGCAAATAGAACAATCTTACAGCATTTTCAGAAGAGTAACACCAGCAAGATTTTTAACCCCAAAGTCTTCTTTATTGCACAAAAAAATGAACTACAAGAGAGCTTCTTTAGCACAAGACTCACAGATCTAATCTCATCTCAAATGACCCCTAGCACCCTATTTAAAGGAAAAGATCCCAACGGCTAGTTCGAGTGATCCATGTCGAAATGATCTCGACCGTTGATGAGGATCAAGAAATCTCTTAATCTCATCCGTCGAATTTGTTAATTCATTAAAAAATGAAATTTTGCATGTATTTACTCAAAATATTATTATTTTATTATTTTTTAGGGTTTTTGCTTTATTTTATAATTTTTTATTATTATTTTCACTTTTTATTTTTTATTTTTTATTTTATTTTTCAGTTATTTATTTATTTATTTTTAATTTTTTAATTTTTAATTCATTTTTAAATGGATCCTCGAACCTAGCCTTTGGAAAAATCACCTAGGACCTAGGACTTAGGACTCATGAGGGGATTTAAAACATTTTCCAACCCTCAAGACACTTTACATCATGACTTTTACAATTTTACATCTTAAAGGGAAAAACCCATTTAACATAGACCCTCATAAACCACCCAGTTCTGTGACACAACTATAATCTAGCAGATTAACACACTAGGATTCTCCCTGAGATTCTAGTGACAAAATCCATCCCGGCTTTGGGGTTAGGCTGAAGGAAAACTCTGCCGATCATGGATCGGTGAGACGAAAAACCTTCCGGGACGTAGATTATCACTTAGAAAATTAGGTCCACCTAGGCAATTTACAGACATTACTCATATCTGCTAAGATTATTTACAATTTATACATGCAGACTGGGTTTACAACATAAATTGATCAAGGTGCTGATGACTGCAGAATGGCATGGACATGTCGATCGAGCGCTACCCTTTTTGCGAAGAAAAAGGGGGTGTACTGCTATGGGCGGTTGACCGGTAGTGGTCAACAGTACTCATTTCCTTCGCATGATTTGCTATTAATCTTGTTTAATTGAGTTCCATGTTCTTAATTACTTGTGCATGATTTACCTCCATGGTCTTAATGAGTTGAGTTTGCTTGAGTGGTATATCCTTAATCATTTGAGTCAACCCCTTGATGAGATCCTTATCATTCTCATTTGCTTGAGTTTTCGCTTTGATCTTTCTTTTGTCTCCATATTTTTTTTCAAAGGCGTCAAAGATTGATTCTAGAGAATAAAAAATGTTAGCAGGTAACTTTGAGAACCAATTTATAACATCACAATCTATTACAAAGAAAAGAAAAAAGCAGAAAGGATTTGGTAAATCTTATGACCATGTACAACACAATGTTGGGATGGATCAAAGTCCCAAGATATTTAGAATTGGATAGGGCACATCATAAAAGCAACCCATGGATTTGCCCAAAAGTAAGTAGGTTCTCAGCATAAATTTCATTGAGGACATCTGATGCCATAGGGCATCTTTTGTATTGTCTTTCTAACTCTACTCTTTGTTATCATTTTGGTTAAGTAGTTTTATTTCATGAATAAATTTTCATTTACGCTCTTAGAATAAATTTCTATTTCTCCATTTTTGTACTTGATTTCATTTGATGTTGTTTTGAATGGATATTGTTGATGTATGTCTTTTGTTGGTGGATGCAAATTCCAAGTTCTTGCATACTATAACTTCCTATCTAGCATGCATCCCCATGTGGGGCCAAATGTTGGCCACTGAAGTGGTCCTTGAATATTTTTTCAAAGACTCCATGTCCAAGGATGTACCAAAGGATGCTTGTACCATCAGTCATCATCATATTACCAGAGTTTTTCAACTCTACTTTTTCTTATCATTTTCTTTTGTACCCAAATTCCACACCCCTGCGGGGAAATGTAATAAATGATGCTAGTATGATGAGTTTTGAGTCATGTAACGGGCCTAGGTATTTTGGGACCTTGTCATCAGATGAGTATTACTCTGGGAGGTTTTTTTTCACTTGGTTAATTATCATCTCCCTACCAGGACTTAATAATTAATTGAGTTTTTTCCTCCAAATATACCCCAAATCCAGAGTACGGCTTGATGGTGAGACCTTGGGTGAATCCTAGTGTCTAGGGTCAATGTATATTACCATACTAGATCACACAAATTTTTTTGTGGAATTCGGTTAGGTCTAGGGAGTCATTTTTTAATTTTTTAAATTTCCCGCAGGGTGGAAATTGGAATAAAATTTGTATCTGAAATGTATTAAGTGATGTCTAGAGAAGTTGTATGGGGTATGAGTTATAAGAATTACACCTCTCACTCTCAACTTTCTACGAAGGCACACTTTGAGGGGCCAAAAATGTGTTCTAGACACTCAAAACCCATTTTTCCTAAGTTTAGTGGAAAAAGTGCAATAAATTAAGCTAACAATTAAATAAATGGAGAAAAACAAATATGCACACATGCTAAATGATGTGTAAATGAGGTGGAAAATTATGGAGGAGTTAAAGTGAAGTCCCAAGGTGATGTGGACTCCTAAAATCAAGGAAAGGACATGTGCTCAAGGAAATCAAATTTCTTGACATAAATGCAATAACTTTTGACTGAGAAATTCGAATTTGTGGAATTAATGCACATTTGGGAGGATTTGGGAGAATATTTAGTGGAGATTTTTGTGGGAAATTGTATCCACATTGGTTCCCACCCATATACACTTGTCATTTCATCATGGAATTTGATTTTGCATGAGGGATTCTTGATTCTACTTGGGAAATTCGAATTTGCATGAAGGTGTGTTGGGATTGTTACCCATTTGCTTTGGGATTGCCACAATTTTCCTTGGAATTGGCTCCCAAGCTTCTATATAATAAGAGCTTTGTTCTCTCACTAGGTAATGGGGAATACGAGCTATTGTGCTTAAGGATACTCTATTGGATTGTACACTCTTTGCAAATTAATACAAAAGACTTTGGGGTTACATTTGAGGTGTTTTTCTCCTTGTGTATGGTAACTTCTTGATATTCTTGCTCTTATATTTCTACTTGTTTCATTATGTTATTATTTCCATGATGCTTTTCAAGTTATGTTGATGTGTAACTATCTGACATTAGCATAAGGATTATTTACTTGCTCTAGATAGAGAAACGTTTTGGTTGATGTCAAATGTCTCTAAAATTTTCTCTTCATTGCATTTGATTAAGCTCATGTGGATCTAATCTGTTCATGTGAAGTTGTGTAGAAAATATTTCTTTGATCAAGCTTCAAGCATGAGGGGAAGTTTTCAGGGGAACCAAACCACTCTTGAAAGTACTCAAGGAGAACCCACATTTGTCAATTGCCAAATATCATTCTAATTTGTCTTGTACGGATTCCTTTTGAGTTTTGGTCTCATATCTCTTGTTTCATAATTCAATATTTATTTCTCATATCTCTTACTTTGGTGCAAATTCCTCTTTTTTCTTTAATCTAAATTTTGTATCTAAAGCGACCCTTTCAAATTTCAGATTTGAAGGCCCTTCTTTGGCCTCATTTGCAGCAGTAACTCATCAAGGAAAAGTCTATGGTCTAAGGCTTCATTGTAAAAAAAATTCCTTGAGTTTGGAGGAGGCTTTCATGAGCCCTTACCTCTTGTAATTTAATTAATAACATTTCTGATTTTTTGGAGTGTGGGTTTTATCCATTGGCATTCCTATCTCTCCGCTTTGGGAGAGAACTTGTGGTTTGTTTGATTTGTTGATTCTAGCTTCTCTTCTCACTTACATGCATGCTTCAATTTGCTAATTAACACAACCATGCATCTCACTTAATTTGCTAAAGTTCACTACAATTTGTTTGCACCATTTACATTAATTGCTCTATCTCATAGCAATTTATTTTCATGCAAGGCATCTCTTTAACTTTATACGTCTAGCTTGGGTATTGTCCAAAGCTCACTTATGCTTCGTTATTTTGCAACAATTTCACATCTTGAGTTTTGATCCATTGTGTATTTGGGGTTTTTCACTTTCCAAAGCAACCATTTATTTTATGTCAAGCTAATCTCTCAAGTTAAAATTTCTTTCTTTCGCAAAACTATTTTGAGTACCATCTTGAGTTTATTTTTCACAAGAATTGCCATTTATTTTACATGCAAATCTATTGCTCATAAGTTTCAAGTTTTCTTTTGGTGGATCATTAATTTATCATAACTCAGAGCAAATACTTTCACTTCACAATTTCACATGTTATAAAGCTTATGCAATCTTGTGTTTAAAGTATCTATATCTTTTACATAGCACTTACAAATTTACTTGCATATCATTGTAGGCATCTTAATTTAGTTGCACATTTAAAATCAACCTCCGAGCATAAGCTTGGTTGATAGAAATCATAGGGAAAAACACTTGTTACCCACCATTTTGTGGGTAATATCCCTAAGAGAATTTTTTTTCTCCAAGATGGTCCTCAGCTGGCAGCCAACAAGCCCTTGCAGTGAACAACCAACTCATTGTGCCATTTCTCCGCTACTTGAGCCAGCCATGTGGTCCCTCACCCATGTGCCATGATCGTATGTTTGAAGGTGGGCCTCCTAAATCTAAAGGTATGCCTTGTCATTTGGAAATTGAGTATTGTAGTTTTCTTATCATGGATACTTCTGGGCATGGATTAATGGGGGGATTCGGCGGAAAGAATGGGCTAGGTCTGTGTTTTTGTCCCCTAGACCCCTCTTAGGAATTAACCTTGGATTCTAGTCCCGTGGGATCTCTTTTACTGACCATTTGGTTCCATGGATGGTGTTTCACGGGAAACCTCGCTGGATATATCCATCTAGTAACTACTTACTAGAGGACTCATCCCCCTATGGCAGAAAGGACTATATCAGAAGGATTTGCAAAAAACCTAAAAGAGCTCAAAAGCCTCTCAAAACAATGGGCTCATAAGAAGAGATCGCAGGAAGACCATACACTCAAACAGACTGAAGAAGCCATTGAGGAGTATGAGAATGACCATGAGGGGATCTTCTCTTCCCCTGAACACAAAGAGCAGATAACCTCACTTCTGGCTAAGAGAAACCAGATTCTTAAGGACAGAGAAGAGAGTTGGAGACTGAGAAGCAGAGCCATTTGGCTTAAGGAAGGGGATGACAATACCAAGTTCTATCATAAATTTGCAAATGGGCGCAAAGCTATAAATACTATTTGGAAGCTATCAGATGAACAAGGAGAACTAGTGAACACCTTCCCTCGATTGGTAGCTATGGCCACTGCCCACTTCAGGAACATCTATAAGTCACCCCCAAATGCCACCCTGGATGACATCATGAGGACAGCTCAACTATTCCCAAGGTTTGTAGAGCAAGAAGAAGGCGGGGAATTGACAAAGGAGGTCTCCCTGGGAGAACTAGAGGACACTCTCAAATGGTTTAAGCGAGACAAAAGCCCTGGTCCGGATGGTCAGAACATACCTCACATCCAGAGGGATCTCTCACCTTAGCCAAATTGCAGACAATGATCGTTCTACTTTTTTGCAACAAGCATGGAAATCTGGGAGGGCACTACAGATCCCTCAACCATGGCAACAACACTGGAAAGAATACACGGAGGCCCTCACGGAATCCCATATCAGGATACAGGAAGGGGAGGATGAGCTAATCTGGGCACATGTGAAGCATGGAAAATACTCACCAAAAGTGGGATACATAACTCTTATGAACCCACTGAAACCTCTGATGTGTGAACCGTGGTGGAGAAGCTTATGGAAACTAAAAGCACCCCCCAGGTCAAGGCTCCTCATGTGGACCATTCTGAGACACAAAATCCCAACAGGAGAAAATTTGATCAAAAGATCTTTTCATGGACCCTTTTGGTGTGGCCTTTGCAAAGCTGACAATGAAACAGTGAATCATCTCTTCCTTACTTGCCCATGCACAAAAGAGCTATGGAATACTATTCACTCACAAATACCCTCGCTCCCTCTGTGGCAGGGAACAACTGTTCAGGAAGCCTGGGAGGGATGGTGGTCCACTGTATCCTCAGAAAAAACAAAGAACATCCCTTTACTTACTTGCTGGGCCATATGGATTGCCAAGAATAGAATTATTTTTCAAAACTCCCCCCCCCACTGGCCGACCATCACTGCACAAATCCTAGCAGACTACCAACAGATTCCAGAGGAGGAAACAAACCCCATCCCCAGGCATATCATACCTGAGAGTATAAACCAATCTCACCCCTGGGCATACTTTGATGGCTCAGCTCAAGACATAGGATGTGGGGGGGGGGTGTTGTCCTTCATCTTACAACAAATCATTATTACAAAATCCAAATGGGTCTAGGCAGAGGGACGAACAACTTTGCTGAGCTATCAGCAACAAAATACACCATACATTTTGCTTTGGAAAAGCAGTGCAGAAACTTACAACTATTTGGAGATTCAAAAACAGTATGCAATTGGATTAAAAAAACTACAATTTGTCATGCATTTTCTCTGAGACACATCATGGAAGAAATATACAGACTCATAAATTTATTTGACACATTTACTTGTCAACATATATATAGGGAGCAGAACATAGCTGCCGATCTACTATCCAAGGAAGCAGCACATAGGCCTATAGGAACATGGAGCATATTGGAGCAAACTGATGGAACCTTCCATCAGTATTATCATAGACCTTTTATAGAAATATCAGAATAGTTAAGCTCAATGGGAGCTGGACACATAAGTTTTTGTTATATATTTTTTGTCTTTATATAATATTATATAAATGTTTTTTCAAGTAGTCCTATACATGACAGTTATTTTTTGATACTCTCTACGTAGAGTAAGTACATATTTCATATTGAAAATCACAGTACAGAGCAGTGTCTCCCTGCGTGGAGTACACCTCCTTTTTTTTAAATACTCAACATGATAGGCTTCTAGCCCATAGTACAGTATATGCCACTGGCATCTGCAAAATGTAATTTTCCTCATTAATGAAAATTACGACTTTTTCCAAGGGAATATATATATATATATATATATATATATATATATATATAATTTTATATTATGTTGGAAACCATCCATTTTTGCGTGATTCCATTCACCCATTGTCATCATTTTTAACCATATTTATTCATAAATGCACCAAATTCCCTCATACATATTTACATGGTTTATTATTATTATTTCGATTATTTTTAGTAGATTAAGAAGAATTTTGCATGGTTTTAACTAATGATTGTTTAGCAAGTCAAGTTTCTGTAGTTTGGTCAAGTTTCCGTAGCTACCTCCATGGTTGAGGTAGTAGCACCACTCTAGAAGGAAATCCGATACATGGACATTGTTTCTAAAGGTTCCAGTATGGATTTATATTGGTAAAATTCCACCAAGATCGCGTGTGTAGACGTCCAGCATCAAATCAAGGGAAAAACGCAGCAGTTTTGATCAGTAAAATTAAAACGCGTTTTCTGAGAAAATGAAAGCGAATTTCAGAAAATGAAAACATGTGTTTTGTTTAGCATGGGCCCAATTAGGTTCTTCATGAGATGTTTTCTCAAATTAGTTACCATTTGAGAGATTTTAGAAGTTATTTGGAGCCTTATTTTGCAGATTACGTGGATAAACGATTTTTCAATTTGTCATTTAATGCATAGTCAACAAAGAGGCCAGAACAAGCTGTTCTTTAGCAAATTCATGGCAAGAAGATCATTATGAACATATTTGGGCTCATCTTTTATCCTAAAATCCTTCAAAACATATTTGATTTTATTCTCAAATTAATTTGTTGAGATCTCATGGCCAGAATTCATGCAATGAAATTATGAGTTTCTAGTTGCTTCAGAGATCTATAAAACACTGTAATCTATTTGATCAAGAAGATTGGTGATTGTTTCAAAAACTTTGTTTTGCAATTAAAACTTTGTTTCGTTCTTATTTCTCCGTTGTGTGATTCGAATGCATGGTTAATCATCTTGTGAAGGGATCATATTAATACCTACTTCTCATAGGAAGGCCCCCTCGAGACAGTAAGATTTTTCTTTTATTTGCAGTTAGTATTTTATTTTGTGCAGAATTTTGTTAGTTCATTTAATCATTCAAGTTTTGATTTTTGAATGTAAGTTTCAGATTGTTTTGCAGCAAGTTCATTTAATCATTTTATTGTTGATTGAAGTGAGATCTCTTGTGCACATGGACAAAGTATTAGTTGATTAGTAGCATAGATTTACATAGATTGGTAGTATAACTTTATATTGCAATTATATAGATAGGATTTTAATTTGCAGAGATCATCCTTCTTTTTGTCAAGAATAGATTCATTTATAGTGTGATTTGAATTTCAAGCAAATGTCATTTTGATTTCAAGCAAGTGTGGTTTCAATTAAAAGCAAGTGTTATTTCATTTCAAGCAAGAGTGATTTCGATTTCAAGCAAGTGTGGTTTCATTTCAAGCAAGTGTGATTTCAGTTAAAAGCAAGTGTGTTTGTAATTTCATTCAAAACAAGAGTGTGTGTGTAAATCCATTTCAAGAAAGTGTGAGTGTTATTTTATTTCAAGCAAAGTGTGTGTGTGATTTTATTAAGTGTGAAGCAAGTGTGAAGTTTATTTCAAGAAGAGTGTGATCTTTCTTTTAAGAAAAAGCAATAGAATTGATTCCATTTTTATGAGTGATTTATTTGCTTACATAGCTGTAGAGAAACATGTGCATTTTTTAATCTCAAATTAACTTAGGAATTGTATGAGTGACAAAGACTCCTAGCACATACATTTCATCATTTTACTATCCCTAGTTGATATTTTATGTAAGTAATTTAACATCAATTAAATTACCAAACATTTTGGCGTCGTTGTCGGGGAAGTGTATATAGGAGTCTTTTTCTTTTCATTAGAAAAAAAACTTCAGTCACCTACCACCCCCACTATATCACGTGTTGTAGTAAGAGCCACACATCTACACCATGAATTCTTATTTCTGTAGGTAGAAGAAAAGGTAAAAAAAAGGTTGAATAAATGGATGGAGATGATGACAATCAGGAAGATCCTTTTGGATTTCCCATTCAAGAAACTGAAATCAATGTTCATAAGAAGAACATCCCTCCATCCATACTTCCTAACTTCAAAGGTGTTAAGCAACCAGCTCACAAAATAGAAAAAAAGATAGATCAATGCCTTCAAAATCAACCTCTTCGAGAGGGCAACCTCCTTTACGTTACACAAATGAACAATTCTTGGATGATACAAATGACAAATCCTCCTTTCTATATATAGGAGTCTAAGGGGTCACAATATAATCAAAATTGACATAACAATAATAATATAAGGGCACAAAAATAACAATAGTGGGATTCTATGGGGCACCATAAAAACAATATGGGGACAATAGGGGCACAACAATAACAGTAAGGGTTACAATGACAACAGTAATGGGGGAATCACTAGTATTATAGGGACCTAACATGCCCCTCTCCTTCAAAAAGGTGTTGTCCTCAATGCTTGAGTAGTTTTGGATGCTTCTGTATAAAATTCTCACCCTTCCATGTGGAATCTTTAGCGGGTAAGTTCTTCCACTTGATGAGATACTCCGAAATTGATTGATTTCATAGCTGTCGAGTTCTTGTTTCTGTGACTGCTTCAGGTTCCAATATGATTTTTCCTTCCTCGTCAAGTTCTGGTAGTATTGTTTGAACTGGGAGTTTGTCACCTATAACCTTCTTTAAGCATGAAACATGGAAAACTGGGCGCACTCAGGAATCTGCAGGAAGGTCCAATTTGTATTCCATAGTACCAATCTTTTGCAACGCCTTGTATGGACCATAATACTTTGGTGATAATTTATTATCCTTCTTAGCTTGTTTGAGGGACATTTGTTTATATGGTTGTAGCCATAGGAATACCCAGTCACCTACATTAAAACTTCTTTCAATGCAATGTTGATCTGCCTATTGTTTCATTTTATTTTGCGCGAAAGTGAGGTTATCCTTTAATAGTTGGAGAACTTGTTGATGCTCGATGTGATCTTCCATTGCTTGCACCTTAGAATTTTCTCTTAAATATGATTTAATGGACGGTGGATGATATCCATAGAGTTCTATAAATGGGGTCATTTTTGCTACATTTTGGAAGGAAGTGTTTTACCACCATTCAAGCAGAGGCAACCATTTGACCCATTGTGTCTATTTATCAGATACAAAGAAACGAAGATATCCTTCCAAACATTTGTTTACTATCTCAGTTTTCCCATCAGATTGAGAATGATAAGATGAACTATGAGCTAACTGAGTACTAAGACAAGAAAATAATTCTATCCAAAAATTTCCAGTGAAAATGGGATCTTTGTCGTTTACAATAATCTTTTGGTTTCCATGTAGCTTTTGAATTGTTTCCATAAATGCAGTAGAAACTGTACTGGCTTTAAATAGATGCGATAACGCACAAAAGTGTGCATACTTGGTAACTCTGTCAACTACCACCATGATGACATTCTTTTCTTCGAACTTGGGTAAGCCTGTGATAAAATCCATTGACACATCCTCCCAACATTGGCTTGGAATGGATAAAGGTTGTAATAGACTTAGGGTCTTAATTGTTTCAACTTTATTTTGTTGAAAAACTAAACATTTTGCCACAAAGTTTTGAATATATGATTTAAGGCCATCCCAAAAAAATTCCTTCTTAACCATGTGGTAAGTTTTTAAAAATCCTAAGTGCCCTCCTAAGGGAGAGGTGTGCAATTCCATCGGGGTCTTAATTGTTTCAACTTTATTTTGTTGGAAAACCAAACATTTTGCCACATCCTCCCAACATTGGCTTGGAATGGATAAAGGTTGTAATAGACCTGGGGTCTTAATCATTTCAACTTTATTTTGTTGAAAAACTAAACATTTCGCCACAAACTTTTGAATACCCGATTTAAGGCCATTCCAAAAAATTCCTTCTTAACCCTGTGGTAAGTTTTTAAAAATCCTGAGTGCCCTCCTCAGGGAGAGGTGTGCAATTCCATAAGAATATTTTGTTTGAGTTGGGAATTCTTACATAGGTATAAGCATTATTTGTACCATAACGAATCATTTTTCCAGCTAAATGTATAAGATGTACTGGGATCTTGTTGCAACTTTTGAATGAGTGCCCACAATTTTTCGTCATTCTTCCATTCATCCCTTGTTTCATTTATCCAATCTGGTTGGATAATAGAAATGGCACAAAGAAATGCTTCCACATCCTCATCCTTTCTTGAGAGTGCATTTGCCGCAACATTTTTCTTCCCTTATTTGTAGATGATTTCAAAGTCATAACCCAACATCTTTGTAATCCATTTTTGCCGCTCTTCTGAAGATAATCTTGTTCTAAAAAGTATTTAAGACTATCATGATCCATTTTTACCTTGAAGTGTCTTCCCATTAGGTAGGGTCGCCATTTCTTAAGTGCATGTAGTATTGCCAACATTTCATTTTCATAAATAACTTTTTGTAAATACTTTCCTTTGATTGGACGACTTTCGAAAGCAATGGGTCTTTCTTCTTGCATTAAAACAGCACCAATTCCATTTCCTGAGGCATCACATTCCACAATAAAGGTTTTTGTGAAGTCCGACGTAGCTAAGACCAGTGCTGGGCACATTGCCTCTTTAAGATGTTCAAAATCCTTTGTTGCTTCTGGAGTCCATGAAAATGCATCATTCTTCAATAATGTTGTTAGAGGTACTGCTATTCGCCCATAATTCTTAACAAACTTGCGATAATACCCTGTCAACCTGAGAAATCCTCGCCGATGCTTTATGGATGTGGGGATCTTCCATTCCTTAATGGATTTAATTTTGCTAGGGTCTACCTTCACACCTTCATGAGGTACAATATAACCCAGATATTCCACTTCTTGTACTCCAAAGAAACATTTAGAGCTTTTTGCATATAATTGTTTCCCTCCAATAGTTTGAGCACCCTGTCAACATGTTGAACATGATCCTTCCAAGACTTGTTGTAGATTAGTATATCATCAAAAAATATTGGCACAAATTTTCTGAGAAAGGGTTTGAAAATGGAATTCATCAAACCTTGAAATGTAGAAGGTGAATTTGTAAGGCCAAAAGGCATGACCAAAAATTCATAATGACCTTAATGAGTTCTAAATGCTGTTTTAGAATGTCTTCAGTCTTGATTCTGATTTGATGATATCTTGAACGAAGATCCAACTTGGTGAAGTAAATTGATCCATGCAATTGATTCAATAATTCATCAATGATAGGAATGGGAAATTTATCTTTAATAGTGAGCTTGTTGAGCTCCCTATAATTGGGACATTTGCACCATGACCCATCTTTCATATGCACCAATACTACTGGAGAAGAAAAAGAACTTTGACTAGGTTGAATTATACTAGCCTCTAGCATTTCTGCAACCATACGTTCAATTTCACTCTTTTGGGAATAGGGATATCTATAAGGCCTGATGTTTGGAGGAACACATCCTGGAATCAAATAAATAGCATGATCATGATCATGAATAGGTGGGAAGCCTTTGGGAGTCTCAAATACCTTGGAATAACTGTCCTAGGCTTTTTGGAGATATGGAGAAATAGATGATTTCGATGCGGGAACCTCTAGTGAACATAATTGTGCAATTATGTCTTGTTGTTCTTTATTTATAAGCTTTGTCATTCTGTTAGAGCTAATTATCTTTCCTAGTTTCCCTGTAATACCCCTTAATTCAACTTCCTTTATTTTCGAAGAAAATTTCATGAAAAGTTCTTGAAAATTAAAAGCTATGGTACCAAAGGATTGTAGCCATTGGACTCCTAGTACAACATCAGCACCACCCATTGGAATGGAAATAATTGGGCTATTTAATACATATTTTCCCATGGATAGCTTGATATTATGGCACTCCCCAGAGAAATTTATGGTTCCTCCACCCGAAACCATGACTTGACACTCTGGTGTTGGATATAGGAAGCAATTCAATTCCTTGGATATCTTACAATAAATAAAATTATGGGTACTTCTCAAAATCAACACTATTACCTTTTTCTTCTTGATATGTCCTTCTATCTTGATAGTTTGAGGAGTGGTAATTCCGGCCAATGCATTACAAGATATGGTCGGATTCATTTCTTCTTTCTCTAGGGTTTGTTTCTGGTGTATATCCTCTTCTTTTGATGTTTCTTGTTCATTTTCTTCGTCCTCTTCGCAATCTATGTAAAATAATTTCTTCTCGACATACTTATGACTTTTAGTGTATTTTCTATCACAACTGTAACAAAGCCCTTTTGCTATTTTTTCTTCCACTTGTTGTGGTGTCAACCTTGTAGGTTGTGGAAGGTTAGGGGCAACAACACTTCCATCTTTATAATTGTGGGTGGTAGGTTTCCTTGTGGCCATAATTTTGTTTTCCATTTTTCTTGCCAACTTGAATATTTTTTTTCCAATGAATCAGGTTCCCAAAGGCGAACCTCATGTTGGATGTTATCCTTTAAAGTGCCTATGAACACATCAATCCTATGCTCCTCTGGAATATATTTTATCGTTATATTCAATTTTTGGAAATCCTCAATGTGCTCCATCATTGAACTCTATTGTTTGAGATTTATCAATTGGCTAAAAAAAGTGTTGCTTTTTGTATCCTCATAATGTGCTATCATTTCTTCCGTAAAAATTTCCCAAGTGACAATTTGTTTATGAGAGCAAAGCCATCGATACCATAAAAACTGATTTGGTTCCAAATATAAAGTTGCAATGCGTACATTTTGTGTGTTTTGCACATTATGGAGATCGAAATATTGCTCCATCTGTAGTATCCATGTTACAGGATTCTTGCCATCAAACTTCCTCATATCAATCTTTGGAACATGGTGGGTCTTCAATCCACCGTTAGAGTCTAAATCATGATTAACATTTCTTTTGTTCTCCTCATAAGTTTCCTTTACTACCCTTTCGTCATTATTAAGCATTTATTGTAGCAAATTTGTCAAATTTGTCTTCAAATCTTCCATGTTGCCTTTAAGTTTTTATTCTATACCATCCATCTTAGCTTCCACGCCTGTCTTCAAATATTCCATGTTGCCCTTAAGTTTTTCTTCTATACCATCCATCTTAGCTTCCATGCCTTTCTTTAAACCATCCATCCTAGCTTCCATTACTTTTTGTGAAAGTGAATATTGTTGCATTTGGTCTCGTAATTTTGATATATCATGTTGCATTTCTTCGTCTTCTTCATGAGTCATGCTAGAGATTTCAGGTTTCTTACTATGTGATTCAATTTTCTTTCTTCGGGGCATCAATTAATGATAATAATGCTTCACTATGCCCTTTGAATTCCTTCAAAGGAATTTTTCAAACCAAACTTATGCAAAATTTAAAAAAGACTCCACACCTTTTTTCACTTTGTAGGAGCTCGATATTGAATCTATTGTATATCTGTAATTTCAGATCTTCAAGGTCTGAAATTGCGTCTTGTGGTAGCCCTCTGAGTCCTCTTTCCAACCTCACAAGACTGATCAAAATTGGATTCTCCAAGGAAGAGTTATGCCAAATCTCCCTTGATGTCCTGATTATAGACTGGTTCAGTAGAGCGAATTTGTACTAAGTGCCATGTGTCACTTTTTAGACTTGAGGACCTAAAACCGATACACAGAAAACTATAGGTCGTCCTCTTTCTGTAAATTTTTACGAAATTCCAATCTGATGCTTAGAACGAAAGTTATGACGATTTTTCCCAGGTCACCTATTTGAGATATAATTCGGGAGCCTGCAAAAACCCTAACTTCCTTGGATGATATCACCGAAAATATAGCGAGATAAAATCTGAAATTTGGACCCGAGGTTCAGCGAGATTTCAGCTCAAATGGGTTTTTTTTAGCTTCTGAAACATCACAGAAAAAAGTTATAGCACAAATGCCACGATGACTTGTTTGGAGCACAGAAACCCTAGAATCCAAAGCTATGATACCAAATGTTATGCAACCAGCTCACAAAATAGAAGAAAGGATATATCAACACCTTGAAAATAAGCCTTTTCGAGGGAGAAACCTCCTTTACATTATACAGATGAACAATTCTTGGATGATACAAATGACAAAACCTCCTTTCTATATATAGGAGTCTAAGGGGTCACAATATAATCAAAGCCGACATAACAATAATAATATAAGGGCACAACAATAACAATAGTGGGCTTCTATGGGGCACAATAATAACAATATGGGGACTATTGACCACTACGTGTCAACTACCCATAACAATGCACCCCCTTTTTTGCAAAAGGGATAGCGCTAGATCGACATGTCCGTGCCATTCGACTGTCATCATCTGCCCGATCATGTTATGTTGTAAACCTAGCCTACATGTGTAAATTGTAAATAATCTTAGCATATCTTAGTCATGTGTGTAAATTGCCTAGGCAAACCTAATTTCTAGTGATAATGTATGCTCCAGAAGGTTTTTTGTCTCACCGATCCATGATCGGCAGAGTTTTCCTTCAGCCTAACCCCAAAGCCGGAATGGATTTTGTCATTAGAATCTTAGGGGAATCCTAGTGTGCTTCGAGTCTATGTAAAAGTAATTTGGGTTACTACAAATTGCTTGATCTGCTAGATTATATTTGTGTCACAGAACTAGGTGGTCTATGAGGGTCTATGTCAAATGGGTTTTCCCCCCTAAGATGTAAAGTTGTAAAAGTCATGATGTAAAGTGTCTGGAGGGTTAGAAAATATTTTAATCTCCTCATAAGTCCTAAGTCCTAAGTCCTAGGTCTTAGGTGATTTTTCCAAAGGCTAAGTTTGAGGATCTAAAAATAAAATAAAAATAAAAATAATATAATAATAAATAATAAATAATAAAAAAATATATAAAATGAAAAAATGAAAAAATAATAAAAAAATAAAATAAAATAAAATTTAAAAAATAAATAAAAAAACTGAAAAATAAAATAAAATAATAAATCAAAGTTTTGAGGAAATAAATGGAGGGTTTTAATTTTTTAATATATTAAGATGCATTTAAAATTTCGACGGATGAGATTAAAAGAGATTTTGATCCTTATCGACGGTCGATATCATTTTTACATGGATCACTCGAACTAGCTGTTGGGAAATTTTCCTTTAAATAGGGTGTCAGGGGTCATTTGAGATCAGATTGGATCTAAGAGTCTGGTGCTAAAGAAAGCTCTCTTGTAGTCATTTTTTTGTGCAATAAAGAAAGACTTTGGGGTTGAAATCTTGCTGGTGTTACTCTTCTGAAAGTGCTGTAAGATGATTTATTTTTTTGCATAATTTTATTTTCAGCCATTGATAATAGCTTGATGAAGATTGATTTAGGCACAGGTATCTTGTCTGATCTTTGGGGTTTGAATGATAGTTTAGATTCTGAAATATAATGGCAGGTATCTCCATTTGATCTGGATTTCACTATTGTTTTCTCCCTCTATGTTAATGGTTGATTTTAAGCTGTGCAAGAAATCTTAGTTTTGAGTTTACCGGGCGTTAGGGGAAGTTCTCGGCTGAACCAACCAACTCCCGGATTGCATTTTCTAAAAGAGCCCAGCCAGTTTTAATCCCAGGCTTATCATTTGAAATTTTTTATGAATGCATGAAGGGTTTTCTGAAGTATCTCACATTAAGTTTAAAATTCTGAAAATATCACTGTGGATTATTGACAAATCTGGCTGCTTAAGAGTCGAAAATCTGTAAATATTGTAAATTTTTAACTAGTTTTAGGGTTTTCAGTTTTGTTTCTGGCACATTTTACTTCTAGGTTTTCTGTTTTTGCCATTGCAGGTTGCAGGTCTAAGAGGAAATTTTTGTTTGAAGCCAGATCTAGGCCCTGGAGGGTAAGATCTGGCCTCAGGATCAGCTCTGGCAGGAATATTTACTTCAGATCTGGAAATTTTTGTGGAATTTTCTGAGTTCCTGGGTTTTCATTTTGGTTGTAGAGAAATTTCAAATTTTTTAATACCCTCTCGAAATCTGCCCAGCACTCTTATCATCAGCAGATCCCTTAATTCTATCCTTCACTCTGTCAAACGCAGCCTTTCTTATGCTGCCCAACAAACGCACGCTGCCTGTCTCCCTGCGTCCCTCACAAGCCACTTGCGTTCGCTTTTATCCAAGCTGCCTCACGCAGCTCCTAATGCTCAGCTCATCACTCCATCCTATCGGCTTTCAACTCACCGCTGCCAGAAATCCACAAATCCCCTTCTGCCATTGCCATTCCTCTGCGTGCTGCCTCCTCCTTGCTGCATGTAATTCCGCTGCCTATACGCAGCCCTTAAGCCAACATCCTCACTCCATTCTTCCATGCTGCCCAATCCTGCCCTCACCGCAGCTGCAAACTCCTCCATGCATACGACAACGAGTAAATTTGCTATCTTCAACCTGCGTATTTTCATTCTCTGCTACACCTCTTCGCTCCTCTTTCCTTACCACAGATCTGCCCTCCCTTTTCACGCTGCCGTTGTTGCGTTTCCATGCTTGAGCTCCGTCAAACCTGCAACAAATCCATCAAGCCTCCCTCAGCAGAACTCCATTTTCTCTTTCGTCATCCGACCTACACAACGATAAACAAAACGTTCGATTTTCTACATGCTGCGGTTTGATTTTATGGTTTAATGTAGGTTAGGGTAATGCAATTTTTTTGTATAGTTTAGTTTTAGATTTTAGAATTAATTTTTTTAGTTTTAGATTTTAAATTTAATCGATTTTCATTTTTTAAGATTAGCTGCTAGGTTTTAAGTTTAGACATTTTTTTTAATGTATTAGGTATTGCGTATAGGTCTAATTTTGTATATATTTATTTGAATTTTGATTTTATTAATCTAGGTCTAAGTTTAGAATTGATTTTAGTTTTATTCTGATTTTCTTTAAGTTTAAAATTTAAAAAATAAAAAAGTTCTTTTAGGATTTAGTTTAGTTTAGTTTCTGCTTAGAATAGTTTTGTTTTATTTTTTATTTTCATTCATAAAAAATAAAAATTTCATAAAAAAAAAAACAAAAAAGTTTAAAAAGGGTTAGTTCTTAGGATTTATTTAGATAAACTTTTAAAGTATGATTTTATAAAATATATATATATATATATATATATCATAGAAAACTAAAAAGGTTTGTTTTTTTTTAGGCTTTCTTTTAGAATTAAATTTTAGATTTAGTTTAGATTTTTATTTGATTTATATTAAGTCTGAGTTTTATTCTTAGAATTTAGATTTAATTTTCATTTTTGTTATAGTTTAGTTTAGTTTTATTTTATTTTAAAATAAATCAAAAAATCATTAAAAAATAAATAAATTCATAAAATGTTAAAAAGTTCCTTTTTATTTTTATTAGACTTTAGTTTAGATTAGATTTCATTTCTATTTAGGATTTTAGTTTTGTTTTATTTTTAGACTTAAAATAAATAAATAAATAAATAAATTTGAAAAGCTTAACTGAAAAAATTGAAAATTCATTTTTTTGGGTGCATTTCGTGGTATCTATGTTCCACTTTTCTATAGTTAGATGCACTTGAATGTTTATTTACAAGTTAGCTATATGAAAGTGGTAATTGGTTAGCATTTAAATTGTATGGTTGTTTAAAGCATTCAATCTTTAGAAATTTAATTGTTCGATCATCATTAAGGCGTTGTGCATTTGTTGAATATCTTGCTTTCTGCTTGGGTTATTTGATGATAAATGATTGTTAATCATGGAATTATAAAGTTCATATTTCTACAACATTAATAAATAATCATTTAATCATTAACTCCATAAGGCACTGTTACATTAATTTCTAAATCAATCAAGTGCTAAATCACCTTGTTGTGTCTCCCAACCCAACTGGTCCAGCGTTGGTCTTCATTCATCCCATAGGGTCTACCCCCCTTAGCCTCGGGAAACGGCTTAAACGGAGAGATCGGGGATCAGGGTGATAGCCCCCGGTCTGAGCATTGTCGTGACAATCTGTGCGACAACATTTTTTGGCGCCGTTGCTAGGGATAGAGTTTTTCTGTCCTTGGTTTATTCGACATTCATCATTCCTTCATCTTTCTCATCTCTCATTTGAGCTGGCAGAGTCAACATTTTTTTGGCATCATTTCGATCTTTTCTCCTTATCTTTCGTCATATCAGCACCTACTCTTTAGTTCGTTTCTTGTTTGGGTGGCGACTCCATTTCTTTTCATTTATTTTTTCCCAGACAAGAAGCCTCTCTCATATCAGCTTGTTTGTTGCTTTTTGGATCCTAGAATTAGATTCATTGTTCAAGTGGCGACTCTGTTTCTTTCATCTCTTGATTTTTTTGAGCAGAGATCTCTTTCTATCATCCATTTGGTCCCTCGTTATTCATCATGGATTATTCGTTTAAACCATGTCATTTTATGGATGATCTCCATGATTTACCGGAAGTGGCCATTTCTAAATTACCTTTGTTCTCGGGTGGTGGTTCAGTCGCTGTTAGAAGGCATTTATGGAGTTTTTATCATATAACGGTCATGTATTGTAGACTTCCTCAATATGATCATGAAGATGTCAAAATGCATCTATTTGTCCTTTCTTTAGAGGGTGATGCTTTGAATTGGTTTAATAATTGTCCTGAAAACTCTTTCACTTCTTTACAAGACATTTACAATGCTTTTAAAGATAGATATGGTGATCCAGATAGCTCGCATTGTGCCCCTAAAATTGTGGAACAGAATGAAAGTAATCTTATAAAAGGTCTAGCTGTCAATGAAAGATTTCAAGACAATTCTTCATATCAAAATGTGTCATCCACCTGTACCATTGCAGATCAAATCCATGATAGTGGAAAAGCAGGGACAAATTATAAATCAGTTTCGACAATGAAAAGGAAGATTCGAAGAAAATTATACAAGAACTAATGTGGCTGGTAAAAACTATGGAGATCAATCAAACTAATTACACCAATGATGTGAGAACTTTATGCACCCACCTGGAAAAACGCAATAAGGAGATGGAGATCATGCAAAATCAGCATGCTAAGGAAATTGAGGCCATGAAGACTAATCATGACACATAAATTATTTTTATGCAAAGCAAGTTATCGGGCTTAGAGGAAAATATGACGACCATGAAAGATAATCATGATAGAGAAATTAATTCTATGCAAAATAAGTTATTGACCATGGAAGAAGACCATGCCAGGGAAATCAGTGCTATGAAAGTTGAACACTCTAGTCAGATAGATGCCATTAAAATACAGGTTCAGAAATTTCAACAATGGTCAGAGGATGAAAGAAACCAGGGAACGTCAATAGATCAGGAGTCTCCTTATCTGCTGCAACAAGCTCCATCTTATTATTAGGTCCTTTGTTCTATTGAAAAGTGGATAATTGAAGGTGACCTGGATAAAAGGGAAATTAATAATAAGGTTGATGCTCACACGGTTAATCCACCAGTCATTGAAGATCAAGTTATAACTCATGGCACCTATGAGATTAATCCATCATCCTTGACAGGGCAGATGCAAAATGTAGAAAGACATGTCACGCATATCTTACATACTTCATCTGAGAGCTTTGAAGCAGAAAGTTCCACGTCATCAGTGATATAGCCTGCCACAAAGAAAAAGCGCAAGAAAAAGATGATGAGAAAAAGATTTAATGCATCAGACAGCCGCGAGCAGCTTGAATTTCGGATAGGAAAAACTCCTACCATATGCAGAATTGGACATGGCACATCCGATAAGTAGCCGACAGATCTGCCTGAAAGCAGGCAAATGCTCAGTATACACTATATTGAACACATCTGATGCCATCGAGCATCCTCTGTATTTCTAACCCTACTCCTTGTTTTTTCAGTGTTTTCATTTCTGTTTTAGGATTAGATTTACTTTTTCATGTTGTTAGACTAGTTAATAAATGAAGAGCTTATATCTTTCTTGTGCTTAATGTTATATGATGATTTTTGGATGGACGCTACTTATGTTTTGTTATGTGTTGCGTGGATGCAGATTCTGGATTCTCACATTCCTACAGCATAGCAACGTGTCCCCAAGTAGAGCCAGATGTTGACCACTACGTGTCAACTACCCATAACAGTACACCCCCTTTTTCGCAAAAGGGATAGCGCTGGATCGACGTGTCCGTGCCATTCGACTGTCATCATCTGCCCGATTATGTTATGTTGTAAACCCAGTCTGCATGTGTAAATTGTAAATAATCTTAGTAGATCTTAGTCATGTATGTAAATTGCCTAGGAAAACCTAATTTTCTAGTGATAATTTATGTTCCGCAAGGTTTTTTGTCTCACCGATCCATGATCGGCAGAGTTTTCCTTCAGCCTAACCCCAAAGCCGGAATGGATTTTGTCATTAGAATCTTAGGGGAATCTTAGTCTGCTTCAAGTCTATGTAAAAGTACTTTGGAAATAACTCTAACTATTTGGTTAGGTTACTACAAATTGCTTGATCTGCTAGATTATATTTGTGTCATAGAACTGGGTGGTCTATGAGGGTCTATGTCAAATGGGTTTTCCCCCTTGAGATGTAAAGTTGTAAAAGTCATGATGTAAAGTGTCTTGAGGGTTATAAAATGTTTTAATCTTCTCATAAGTCCTAGGTCCTAGGTGATTTTTCCAAAGGCTAAGTTCGAGGATCCAAAATAAAATAATAAATAATAACAAAAAAATATAAAATTGAAAAATAATAAAAAAATAAAATTTAAAAAACAAATTAAAAATAAATAAAAAACTGAAAAATAAAATAATAATAAATCAAAGTTTTGAGGAAATAAATGCAGGGTTTTAATTTTTTAATATATTAAAATGCATTTAAAATTTCGATGGATGAGATTAAAAGAGATTTTGAGTCTCATCGACGGTCGAGATCATTTTGACATGGATCACTCGAACTAGCCGTTGGGAAGTTTTCCTTTAAATAGGGTGTCAAGGGTCATTTGAGATCAGATTGGATCTAAGAGTGGTGCTAAAGAAAGCTCTCTTGTAGTCATTTTTTTTGTGCAATAAAGAAAGACTTTGGGGTTGAAATCTTGCTGGTGTTACTCTTCTGAAAGTGTTGTAAGATGATTTATTTTTCTGCATAATTTTATTTTCAGCCATTGATAATAGCTTGATGAAGATTGATTTAGGCACAGGTATCTTGTCTGATCTTTGGGGTTTGAATGATAGTTTAGATTCTGAAATATAATGGCAGGTATCTCCATTTGATCTGGATTTCACTATTGTTTTCTCCCTCTATGTTAATGGTTGATTTTAAGCTGTGCAGGAAATCTTAGTTTTGAGTTTACCAGGCGTTAGGGGAAGTTCTCGGCTGAACCAGCCAACTCCCGGATTGCGTTTTCTGAAAGAGCCCAACCAGTTTTAATCCTGGGCTTATCATTTGAAATTTTTTTATGAATGCATGAAGGGTTTTCTGAAGTATCTCACATTAAGTTTAAAATTATGAAAATATTACTGTGGATTATTGACAAATCTGGCTGCTTAAGAGTCGAAAATTTGTAAATATTGTAAATTTTTAACTGGTTTTAGGGTTTTCAGTTTTGTTTTTGGCACATTTTACTTCTGGGTTTTCTGTTTTTGCCATTGCAGGTTGCAGGTCTGAGAGGAAATTTTTGTTTGAAGCCAGATCTAGGCCCTGGAGGGTAAGATCTGTAGAAATTTTGAATAATAAACACTTATTCACAGACATTATCCCGATTATACACTATTGTGGAATACATGCATAATACATAACCTCCTCTACGTTGCTCATCAATTTAGTAGCATTAAAAACAATGAAACATCAATCTCATGCACACATTAACACAGTATGTAACCCGGGGAAAGCATACAGCTGAAAACCCCACACTATCTGTGTATTATAATGATTGAGAACATGTAACAATACATAGTACAATACTCCTCACAAGTAATCAGTACTATCTCCACTTGCTACACACAAAACTAGCTCAAATCCGAACAAGTCATAGGTTCAAATCTAATCTGCTGCTTTGCCTGCCTCCACTGCACAATCTTGCAAGAGAATCACGTGAGCACAAGCTACAATTGCCTTGATATTGGCCCACACTGCGCAATCCTCATTGGCATTACTCAATCCCACTGATTGTGCAAATCTCATGCACAACTGATAGTCACAACTCACCCTTTCACTTACCTCTAACACCTGTCTCTGTTGAACTGTCCATGCACTGAGTTAACTGATGTATTCTTCAGTTGCTTTATGAGTTAATAATTAGTGAATTAATTAACAATCAATTCACACAACTCATCACTAGTGTATTCTTTAGTTAGACTAAATACAACTAGTTCAACTAAGTCAAACTGAACACAACTCCATCAACTCCACATCCAACTCCACAGAACTCACATGCGTGAGTTCTAACTGAAGTCCTCCATGCAATAGCTCAACTAACACATAAGAACCCACGTGATTCCTTTTGTCAGCTGCATGTGCCACATCCGTAGCTCAAACTGAAGTGCTCCAAGAGAATAAGATAATGTCTAGAGTCCAAATATTACTAAGGGCTAATAATATTTGACTGTTTCTATTTTTAGCCTGGCAGTCTAAAAATAGACTCTGATCACTTCACTGTGAACCAAAAATAGAAGTCCATATATTTTTCCCAACATGACCAATCATCTATAAATAGCATCCTGCAACTCATAGACCATGATCCATATGTCTAAAAATAGACATAGTCTAAAAATAGACTTTGCGCCAAAAATAACCTGCGGGACCACTTAGTGAAGGCGACTCCTTTCCACTAAGCTCCATCATCTTGTTGCATTTTCAACAAGATTTGGCCTCAGGATCAGCTCTGGCAGGCATATTTACTTCAGATCTGGAAATTTTTGTGGAATTTTCTGAGTTCCTAGGTTTTCATTTTGGTTGTATAGAAATTTCAAATTTTTTAATACCCTCTTGAAATCTGCCCAACACTCTTATCATCAACAAATCCCTTAATTCTATCCTTCACTCTGTCAAACGCAGCCTTTCTTATGTTGCCCAACAAACCCACGCTGCCTGTCTCCCGGCGTCCCTCACAAGCCACCTGCGTTCGCTTTTATCCAAGTTGCCTCACGCAGCTCCTAACGCTCAGCTCATCCCTCCATCCTATCAACTTTCAACTCACCACAACCAGAATTCCACAAATCCCCTTCTGCCATTGCCATTCCTCTGCGTGCTACCTCCTCCTTGCTGCGTGTAATTCCGCTACCTATACGCAGCCCTTAAGCCAACATCCTCACTCCATTCTTCCACGCTGCCCAATCCTGCCCTCATCACCGCTGCAAGCCCCTCCATACATATGACAGCGAGTAAATTTGCTATCTTCAACTTGCGTATTTCCATTCTCTACTACACCTCTTCGCTCCTCTTTCCTTACCCGCAGATCTGCCCTCCCTCTTCATGCTGCCGTTGTTGCGTTTCCATGCTTGAGCTCCGTCAAACCTGCAACAAATCCATCGAGCCTCCCTCGGCAGAACTCCATTTTCTCTTTCGTCATCCGACCTGCACAACGATAAACAAAACATTCGATTTTCTATATGTTGCGGTTTGATTTTATGGTTTAACGTAGGTTAGGGTAATGCAATTTTTTTGTATAGTTTAGTTTTAGATTTTAGAATTAATTTTTTTAGTTTTAGATTTTAAATTTAATCGATTTTCATTTTTTAAGATTAGCTGTTAGGTTTTAAGTTTAGACATTTTTTTTAATGTGTTAGGTATTGCGTATAGGTCTGATTTTGTATATATTTATTTGAATTTTGATTTTATTAATCTAGGTCTAAGTTTAGAATTGATTTTAGTTTTATTCTGATTTTCTTTAAGTTTAAATTTTAAAAATAAAAAAGTTCTTTTAGGATTTAGTTTAGTTTAATTTATGCTTAGAATAGTTTTATTTTATTTTTTATTTTCATTCATAAAAAATACAAATTTCATTAAAAAAAAAGTTTTAAAAAGGGTTAGTTCTTAGGATTTAATTAGATAAAATTTTAAAGTTTGATTTTAAAAATATCAAAATATATATATATATATATATATATATATATCATAAAAAACTAAAAATGTTTTTATTTTTTTAGGCTTTCTTTTAGAATTAAATTTTAGATCTAGTTTAGATTTTTATTTGATTTATATTTAAGTCTGAGTTTTATTCTTAGAATTTAGATTCAATTTTCATTTTTGTTATAGTTTAGTTTAGTTTTATTTTATTTTAAAATAAATCAAAAAATCATTAAAAAATAAATAAATAAATTCATAAAAGGTTAAAAAGTTCCTTTTTATTTTTATTAGACTTTAGTTTAGATTAGATTTCATTTCTATTTAGGATTTTAGTTTTGTTTTATTTTTAGACTTAAAAAAAAAAAAAGTAAATAAATAAATAAATTTGAAAAGCTTAACTGAAAAATTGAAAATTCATTTTTTTGGGTGCATTTCGTGGTATCTATGTTCCACTTTTCTATAGTTAGATGCACTTGAATGTTTATTTACAAGTTAGCTATATGAAAGTGGTAATTGGTTAGCATTTAAATTGTATGGTTGTTTAAAGCATTCAATCTTTAGAAATTTAATTGCTGGATCATCATTAAGGCGTTGTGCATTTGTTGAATATCTTGCTTTCTACTTGGGTTATTTGATGATAAATGATTGTTAATCATGGAATTATAAAGTTCATATTTCTGTAGTATTTAATAAATAATCATTTAATCATTAACTCCATAAGGCACTGGTACATTAATTTCTAAATCAATCAATTGCTAAATCGCCTTGCTGTGTCTCCCAACCCAACTGGTCCACAATTGGTCTTCATTTATCTCATAGGGTCTACCCCCCTTAGCCTCGGGAGACGGTTTAAACGGAGAGATCGGGGATCAGGGTGACAGTCCCTGGTCTAAGCGTTGTCATGACAATCTGTGCAACAACAGGGACAATAGGGGCACAACAATAACATTAAGGGCTACAATGACAATAGTAATTGGGGAATTACTAGTATTATAGGGACCTAACAAAAGGTAGGAGATCAGAAGACCCAAAAACCTTTCTTTTTGAATTTGAAATAATTTGTAGATCTTATGGCTACTCATTACACACTCAAAAATTGAATTTGTTTCTGGCAATATTGAAGGATAAAGCTCTTAAATGGTTCATGAATTTAGGAACAAATTTTATAAGGACATGGGATGATATGAAAAGAGTATTTTTGGAAAAATATAAAGATTATTGCATACACCATGACCTTAGAAATGAAGTCTTTAAGATAAACCAAAAAGAGGATGAAAGCCTAGAATATTTAGTGGAAAGATTTACTTATAATATCAAAAGATCTAAATTGCATAATTTAGGATCAGACACATTAAAAACTCTCCTACTAAATGCTATAAGGGATGAATGGATTGATCTTCTTAACCTGGTGGGAAAAGGAGATGTCTCTCAATTGTCATTTCAAGAGATTTGTGAACTGTGCAAGAACATATCAAGAGGAAAAGAAAAGTATGGAAGATCCCCTCAGGATCTAGTTATGGAAAGAGTAAGTAAGTCGACATCAGTATTGGTAAGTCAAACTGAACTTAACAATTTGCTAGACATTTTTGGTAATTTAAATGAACAAATTGATATGCTAAGAATGCAAAACAAGCAAAAAGGTTCTTCATTTATATTTTTCCCTAAATGTAGAAAGAAACATGCTTTTCATGAATGCCCAATTCGTCCATCAATAGCTAGAGTGAAATTCCCAAGAGAGAGAGATACAAATCCAAGTGACAATGAGGAATAGAATGATCCTCTCATCAATATATATCATCCTCTAAGGGTTCAATTTTCCTAATTAGGCCTAATGATGCCCCTAATAATAAAATAATGTGCAAAATAACATTACTTGGTGACAAGCCCACCAAGATAGCTCCATAACATGAAAAATAAGCCTCTCAAGAGGGCCAAAATGATAGATAAGTAGCTAGGAGGGCCATTGAAAGGCCAAGTGGAGTCCAATATGTGCCAAAATGAGTGGAAGGGCTCCAAATATAGTGATAAAGGGGGTGGCCCCTTGATCTCCAAGAAAATGACCTGTGGTGCTCCCAAGTGGCTTTGGGGGCACAAAAACATCCTCATGGGTCTCCAAGTGGGTTGAACAAGCCTGTACTCCATCTATAAGGGATGGAACAATGATGCAAGCCCTCCCTTTGCCTCCCAGGTGAGACACAATCCCATCTGGGCCCCAGATCAACTGCCAAGTGTGTGGTGCAAGTGTGTAACCGATTAGGCAAAGTGGTCCAAGTGCATCATTATCACCAAATAGGTTGAGCACAAGCGAGCAATGGATGGTACTGAAGGGTCCCACATCATGGCTATCTCCACTGTACTATAGTGGAGGCCCATGGCTCTCAACGCACACCCTATAAATGCCAATATGACCCTCTAGAGGGCTTGGACCCCATATAGGGAGACCAAACCCCAAGATGAAGACCCACCTGCAATCCTGTATAAGATCCAATGCGTCTTCTCACCTTCTAGTATAACAAATCATTAGTGTAATTGAGAAAATGAGTTTACAAATCATGGAACCAAGTGGGCACTTCATAGTGGCAAGCCCTTCCATAAAGGTCTTTAGAGTGGACAAGTGTCTCCAAGTTCAAGAAGGAGGCTAACCAAGGACCCTATTAGGTGGTTTCAACCTCTAAGGGAGAGACGGATCCATGGTACATTTGTCGAGTGGCAGGTGTCATGTGTAGTGGGGCATCAGGGGAAGGCTCCAAGCCACATGCCACAGTACAAGGGTAGCTATGATAAGGGAAGCCCACACTTGGGTGTATGAATGTAGGAGGGAGCAATTGTGGTACATGAGTTACCCCAACCTTTGTTTTTCCACCCTTCTTCATATGCCTTTTGCCTTTTATTGATTTTTCTTTTATAACTACTCGGGGCTCCAGGGGATGAGAGCATGATGTGAATGATATAGCAATGAATACCCCCTTAAGGTTGGGCAGTTCATCACCCACCAGGGGTTGGGACAATCATGGGTTCCTTAATGATGCAGGGGGCCAATATAAGGGGCCCTAGGAACCAGGGTGATGGCCATAATGATGGGGTAGAGTTCATGTTTGGCTTTTGCCCACGTGCTAAATTTGTATGTCTTGACCATATTTTGCATTTTATGGAACATTTGCTAATGAGAGTGGCCAAATTATGCTTTTTTTTTTTCTTTTCAGCTGCATCAACCTCCGGGGCATCGTTCCAGGCTCGACCCAAAGTGTGGATTGTTATCGCTCAAACTAGCAGGGGTCCTAAAGGGAATCCTAAAGGGGCAACTGCTAGGACAAGGGAAACAATGGAGACTTAGCCCACTGTCACCTCAGCTAAGGCTCCCTACTCTTTATGGACTTTCACCGATGGGAGGAGACCGGTATGAGGACTCACTTACAAATAATATATCAATGTAATGGATAAGAAGTGATTCCAATCACCATTTCCAAGGAGAAACTCAAAATTAGGGCTTGCTTGCTTTGTAAGCAAGGTGTAGGGTTTTTCTAGGAAAGGTTGATGAGGATTTGAGGGTTAGGTTTAGGGAGTATGTCATGCAATGGAGCTTCCTATTCCTCAAAATCCTTATGGAACTTGGATTCCTAAGTGATCCTTGAAAAGTTAGCTTTGATAGGAAACGGGACCACATGAGACCAAATGGACCCCAGGTTAGGTCAAGGGGTGAGGTTTTAGCAACCAATGATGAGCTTGACCTAATTAGGGAAGAGAAGGGGATCAAAGAAAAAAAATTCAATGAAAGGTGGCACAATGATCCCTATGAGGTAACTAGCTTAAGGAAAACCAAGGGCAAGAATTGGTCTTTGAGCTAGGGCTTGCGATATCTCAAGATCCCACCATCGGAATCTCATGAAATTTGGAGGGCTTCTTGAGGACACACCAGTGCAGTTGTGGACTAAAATTCGAAGTATTTGGATTTCCAGATTGTGAGACATTCGATGCCCTAGGTGACCTATGGGGCTAGATCTAGAAAGAAGAGGAGAAGGTGAAGAAAAATAGGTTTTAGGGTGATCACCAAAGGTAGACCAGTGCATAATCCTTTAGGGAGATTGGAGTCAAGAATGATTGTGAATTCGGATTTGATTTTCTTGGTAAAGGAGGCCCTAAAGGCAGCTTCACTTAGCACTAAGGCAAAGGAGAGCAGCGTCAAAGACTTTATACTTCGTTTTGCAAAATAGATGGCTTATCAAAATAAATTTCAAACATGAAATATCCTTAGGAACATTCACTCATCATATATGGCCCATACATGAACTGTCACTATCTAGAAACAAAATTTCCGCAACTTCGCAATAATAGATGCATCAAATTAGACCTAGAATTGCGAAATCCCAGCAACAATGTATGTGACAAAAATAGAGAAAAGAATAGCATTAAAATTGCACTTACATGTATTAGAGTATATCCAACCATAAAAAAAATTCCAAACAAGAAGCTCCAAGACGAGAAAATAATCCAAGCATTAAAATTCATTCCATGCCCCAAAATTTTGTCCACCAAGAAGGATAGCGAAGTTCTCTAAAGCGATACCAGTCCAATCGAGTGATGATGCTAAAATGAATTCACATCACTTGTATTTATACACTTCTAATGAGTTTGATTTAGCGAATTAGGCCTACATTAGCGCCCACAATAAAATAATGTGCAAAATAACTAACTCTTGGTGACAAGTCCACTGAACTAGCTCATAAACAAAAGAATAAGCCTCTTAAGAGGTCAAATAATGAATAGTGCATGTTGTTGGGCCTTGGGGGAGGTCTAATGGAGTCCATATGTGCCATATTGTGTAGTTGAACTCTTAAAAGCAGTGGACAAGGGGTTGGTCATGTAATAACCTGTGGTGCTCCAAACGAAGTGTGGGGGCACATAAGTGTCCTCATGGGTTTCCAAACAAATCAAAGATGCCTGTAGATCGCTTGCAAGGGTTAGGATGATGGTGTAGGTGATGCCACATCATCGTGTAAGTCCTGGATCATCTGCCAAGTGTATGGTGCAACTCTGGGGTCAACTGGGCATGATGGATCAGGTGCATCTTCCTCGTCCAATAAGTGAACCACAAGCAATATCTGAATGGTTGTGGGGATCCATGGAGTGTTTTTTGTTGTTGTGGAGGCCCATGGGTCTCTACACACACCCTACATGTGCCAATGTAGCCCTCTAGAGTTAGGACCCTGTATAGGGAGACTAAACACAAATGGAATCCACTTGCAATCCTACATACGATCCAATGTCTCCCTGTGCCTTCCAGCACACCAAGTCATTAAAGAAATCAAGTAAAAGAGTTTATAAACCATGGATAACAAGTGAGCACTTCATAAAGGTGTGCCCTTCCATAGTGGGATTTGACATGTGCTAATGTCTCCCAGCTCCAAATATGGTTAACCACACATCCTATTAGGTGGTTTCTACCTCTAAAGGGGGTGGTATGCCCGTGGTACATCCCTCAAATGGTGGTGGCATGTGGAATGATGATGGATTGGAGTAGGGAATGAAAGGGGGCAACCTAGATCACATGTCATGGTACAAGGGTAACTAATAAAAAGGAAGCTCACACTTGGGTAAATAATGTGTAGGAGGGAGCAATGGTGGTGCATGAGTTATCTCGACCTTGATTTTTCTACCCTTCTTCATATGCCTTTTGCATTTTTATGATTTTATTTGGTTAACTGCTTGGGGCTCTAGGTAATGAGAGCATGATGCGTAATGTATAGCAGTGGATACCCCCTTATAAGGTGGGCCAGTTCATTTCCCACCATGGGTTGGGACAATCATGGGTTCCTGAATGATAAAGGAGACTCATCAAGGGCCATGTAGGAACTAGGGTGATGGCCATGGAATGGGGTAGAGCTCATGTCATGGCTTTTTCCAACGTGCTAAATGCTTTTGTCCTTGCCATCTTTTGCATTTTGTGGTACAATTTCTTGTTGAATGTGGCCAGTTATGCTTTTTTCTTTTGCTTTTTGGTGCATCAACCTCCGGGCATCATTCTAGGCCAACCCAAGATGTGGGGCAAGGGTAGGGGGTGGCTGACCCTATGTGGACCCAGTGGAGGAATGTAGACCCAGGTGGGAGGAGAGATGATTTGGGGTGTAATGCGCAGAAGGGGAGTAATATATGCGAATCGAGGAGTGGGACCATGCAACCAAAATTAGGTTTTCCCATGTAGTACCATTCCTAAAACCAATAGGTCAGTAAAAGAGATCCCACAGGATTAGTGTGCAAGGTTAACATCACAAAAGAGACCTAGGGGACGAGCACAGACCTAGACCACTCTTTTTGTTGAATCCCCTCATTAAGCCATGCCCAAAATTTCCACGATAAATAAACTGGAATCCTCAATTACCAAATAACAAGGCATACCTTTAGGATTGGGAAGCCCACCTTTAAACATACGATCATGACAGATGGGTGAGGGACCACACGACTGGCTCAGGTGGTGGAGAAATGGCACATCAAACTAGTTGGTGGCTGCTAGCTGTCGGCTAAGGACCATCATGGAGAAAAAAATTCTCCTAGGGATATCACCCACAAAATGGTGGGTAACATCTTGCTCCAACTGGGACATGATCTCTCGAAAAAGTGGGCAAAGATACTCAAACGGGAGGTCATGAGAACACCAACAATCTCTTGGTTATCGTAGACCTGTTACCTACACATATCAAAGACTAAACCCACGGGGCAACATGTTTTTATGGTGTCTTATGATCACCCATGCTTAGTGTTAGGCTATAAAATCAACAGAAAAATAAAAATATGCAAATTTTAATCCTAATCTACCATGATAAATATCATATGTCATTAGTTCTAATGCGAAAATCAGCATGCAATGCATCCTACCCTAACATGCATATGGTACAAAACTAATACTAAGTGTAATCATAAAGCTAGTGCAACCAACATATCATCAAATCAATATAAATATGTCAGCCTATATAATTACTCATGTAGAAAATGCCAAGGCGAATGTGGACAAAATCACATGGATGATAAGGTTAGTGGGAGGTAGGAAAATAGAATGCCCACACATGGATGATCACGTGAGAAGAGGAAAGAAAATGATGTAATCTAGTCCATGAGATCCTCTCTTCTAGCCAAAATATAGAGATGTCAATGATTAGGCTCATAAACTTTTGATAGATGGCAACCTCGGGCATATTATTTCCATTATGGTCCTTATCATTTATGTCATATTTTATGGCCTCTATAGGATTATGATTAGTAGGCAAGGGAGATTGATGAGATGGAAAAACACAAGTAGGTTGCCCATCATGATCATACAAAAAAGGAGGGATTATAAATTGATCATGACCTTGAGGGTGTGCCAAAGGAGATAAAGTATAGTCAATGAGGGGTTCTTCCTTGACACCATACTCAGAAGGGGGAAAGGGCTCATGGTCACTCAGGATCATTTGAAAAGGGGCGAGGGAATCACTTGTGGAAGACTTGAAGTGATGAACAAAAGGATAAGACAAAGGGGAGGGTGAAGTATAATATTCAACGGGGTTTTCCTCCTCAAAATCATCCTTTTCATTTAAGGGAAAATAACAACCCTTCTTCTCAAGGGTATTGATGGATATGTCATCATAAATAATGCCCGAGAGAAAGGAGAGACCACTCTCAACCTCATCTTCCTAGTTGGTGTCATAAATGGGAGCATAATCAAATTGAAGACCAACAATTTCCCATTTCTCCTTTTCAATGCGGAAGTAATCTTTAATTTTATCTTCCAAGGGGCTAATGGGGTTAACTTCTTCAAGGTTCTCCAAAGGAGATTCATCGAGAGTAGTATCCTTGAGAAAGGTAAGGTTAGTCTCAACTTCACTTTCCATGGACTCATCCTTCCCAACACGTGTTCTCAAAATCATTCTTTTCATCATGTGGACCCAAGGAGGACTCATCTTCCCATTCATCACTTAGATTCTCAAGGTCTTGATGATGCTCGATGAAGCCTTCCTCTTGAATGCTCAATGCGGAGCATACTTGAAAATGCCTAAGAAAGCCATCAACGAACTCCTCAATAGATGAGATGCTCCTAGGTTTGTGATTTTGCAACCATGAGTTATGACCATAGAGAGAACTAAAGAATAACAACATAAGGACATCCTGGTGGACCACTTTCTCCTTTGAAGTATGTGCATTAAATCTCTCCACTTGGTCAATTGCGGAGCTTGGGTCACCATCAAACACGGGTACCCCACGTACCATCCTTCCTATGACATGATTGGGGTGCCCAGGGACACTAGCGATGTCCAAAGTGGGAAAATCATCAAAGAAAGACACCCTACTTTGGGTATACATGTAAATTTTGTAGGAGTCACCAGGGTGATTTTAAAGATGCCTAGAAAAATGCTTGCTTCACCCTACAAGCATCGACCTTAAAGTTCAATGAAGAACTAGGGCTTCGTTCTTCTAATGGAGTCGCCAATAATGATATGTCAATGTGTCGTATGGGGAACAAAACACACATTTCGTGTCCTCGACAACGATGCAAAAATGTTACCGCTCAAACTAGTAGGGATCCTAAAGGGAATCCTAAAGGGGCAACTGCTAGGACAAGGGCAACAATGGAGACTTAGCCCATTGTCACCTCAACTAAGGCTCCCTACTCTTTACGGACTTTCACCGATGGGAGGAGACCTGATATGAGGACTCACTTACAAATAATATATCAATGCAATGGATAAGAAGTGATTCCAATCACCATTTCCAAGGAGAAACTCAAAATTAGGGTTTTCTTACTTTGTAAGCAAGGTGTAGGGTTTTTCTAGGAAAGGTTGATAAGGATTTGAGGGTTAGGTTTAGAAATTATGTCATGCAATGGAGCTTCCTATTCCTCAAAATCCTTATGGAACTTGGATTCCTAAGTGATCCTTGAAAAGTTAGCTTTGATAGGAAACGGGACCACACAGGACCAAATGGACCCCAGGTTAGGTCAAGGGGGGAGGGTTTAGCAACCAATGATGAGCTTGACCTAATCAGGGAAGAGAAGGGAATAAAAGAAAAAAAATTCAATGAAAGGTGGCATAATGATCATTAAGAGGTAACTAGTTTAAGGAAAACCAAGGGCAAAAATTGGTCTTTGAGCTAGGGCTTACGATATTTCAAGGTCCAATTGTCAAAATCTCATGAAATTTGGAGGGATTCTTGATGACACACCAATGCAACTACGGACCAAAATTTGAAGTATTTGGATGGCTAGATTGTGAGATATTCGATAGCCTAGGTGACCTATGGGGCTAGACCTAGAAAGAAGAGGAGAAGGTCAAGAAAAATAAGTTTTAGTGTGATCAACAATGGTAGACTAGTGCCTAATCCTTTGGGGAGATTGGAGTCAAGAATGATTATGAATTCGGATTTCATTTTCTTCGTCAAGGAGGCCTTAAAGGCAACTTCACTTAGCACTAGGGCAAAGGAGAGTAGCTTCAAAGACTTTATACTTCGATTCGTAGAATAGATGGCTTATCAAGATAAATTTCAACCATGAAATATCCCTAGGAACATTCACTTATCATACATGGCCCATACATGAAGCATCACTCTCTAGAAACAAAATTTCCACAACTTAATAATAGATGCAGCAAATTAGCCCTAGAATAGTGAAATCCCAGCAACAATGTATGTGACAAAAATAGAACAAAGAATAGCATTAAAATTGCACTTACATGTATTTGTGTTAAATTATGGTATGTTCTATGCTTAGAGCAGTTCAAATCTTTTTATTACCCACTATTTAGCAATCGCATAAACATAAAGTGTAGATGGAACAATAAACGATCGACAAAAAACAAGCCAAGACAAGAGACACAAGATGTGGCAGCTAGCGAGGGACAAACCCCAATGTGGGGAAACCCTTTGATCAATTCGTCTTTAATCTTCAAAAGTTTAGCAGAGAGAAATAGTACAATTCAGAATTCTATACTTTTATAACAGCAGCAACAAACACTAAATCATCAAAGTCAAACTTGCTCAAAACAACCCCGGATTGACTTCCAGTCAACTTGAATAACTCGGTCTTCAACAACTATCTTTAGCAACCCAAAACAGTCCACAATAATCAGTCAAAATAGCAGTCAAAAGTTCAGCAATCTGCGGTCAGCCCTAACCAGTTAATGTTGGTCAACTTTCAGGTCAACGCAGCGCCTAAAAAGTCAGTGCAGGTCTTCCCTTGGTCAATGCTTGGTCAATGCTCCATAAAACAGCCCAACATTTGGTCAACGCAGCCCTAGAAATGTCAAAGATGCCCAGAAAGTCAACTCTTCCCTAATTTGTCCTTCTTCTTGCACGTGTGAGAGAAGCTGCCCTAATTCGTCCTTCTTGCTTGCCCAATAAGCTGAGGAGAGAGAAGATGAGTTGAGATGAGAATCAACCTCACTTGTACTTATATGATTTGCTGGGCATGTGTGCCACACATTTAGTGCTGGTTGACCTTGACAATTTGTCAAGTAAATACAAATAAATTCATATCTCCATAAATACTTGTCGGAATTAGATAATCTTTAGATCAATCCTACACCTCTCGACAAGAGGAATCTAAGAAAAATATGAGTTGCCATAAATAAGGTGACCCACATGGAGTTTGGCCCTAGTTTCCAATTTAAACACTCCCTCTCAACTAGGGAGAACTCCATCTGCTAATCCGTCTGACCATCAGTCCTATCCCTGCCATCAAATGCATTGCCTTGCACTGCTTGGCTCTGCTTTGCTTTGCTAAACTATGAAGAAGAAGAAATGATCGAGGATGTATCATACCATCCTCCACTGACATGAAGTCAGTCTCAGAGTGTGTCATACCACTCTCACTGATCCCAGATCAATGGAGGTCATCCTGGCATAGGGAGTACAGTAGATACAACGATGCGTCCATCAATAGTACTACTAATGGTCCCTAATCCCATTTCTCTACTCACTGATCAGATGAGAGGTACTTCCCATGAGTCCCAGACTACATGGGTAGGATGCCTCAACAGGAGAACTAATCATCCAGTCCCACAGTCGCCACAGGGTGTCACGGGGGAAGGTTGAACCTTTCACCGTGTACTTAGCACATCACTAGGGGAGGTGAGTCACCCTGTGGTCGCATGTCGCTCCAAGAAGTACCCCGCGCCCCCCTGGAGCTCCCAGAGCTCAACGTATGCATCATACATGACCCTCATAAGAGGGTCTCTCAACGACACCAATTCGTTCTCAGAAAGTCAAGAATTTGACCTTTCCCAAGGGCTTCGTCAAAATGTCAGCGACCTGTTCATCTGTACCGATATGTTGGAGCCTTATTGCTCCCCGCTGCACCATATCCCGGATATAGTGGTACCTGATATCGATATGCTTGGAGCGATCATGAAATACGAGATTCTCTGATAAATGAATCCCGCTCTGGTTGTCACACAAGATCACGGTAGTATCCAATGTAAATCCAAACAACTCACTGAAGAGCTTCCGCAACTAGACCGCCTCACAAGAGGCCATACTAGTAGCAATGTACTCTGCCTCGGCGGTGCTCAAAGCCACCGACTTCTGCTTCCTGCTCATCTAGGATATCGAGGCAAATCCCAAAGAGAAACAACACCCGGAAGTGCTCTTTCAGTCCACCACACTGCCTGCCCAATCAGCATCGATATATCCATGTAGTCTCACATTTCCGGCAATGTATCTCAACCCATGAGTGATTGTGCCACGAAGATATCTCAACAGATTCTTGGCACCAATCCAATGTGTGTGGTGAGGCTCAACCATATGTTGACTCAATGTGTTGACTGCAAAACATATATCCGGACGGGAGTTCACTAAGAACATCATTGCTTCGATGAGTTGACGATACTCAGTAGCATTTTGTAAAACAGGTCCAGCAGCACTACCGCTTAACTTCTTGAAGTCAAGCTCCATCGGGGTAGTCACGGGCTTGCAGCCCACCATACCGAATCTCTCCAATATCTTCACCACATATTTTCCTTGAGATAGGACAATCTCCCGTGGTTTCTGCCAGACTTACAGTCCTAGGAAATAGTGCATCAGTCCTAGGTCCTTCATCTCGAACTCGGAAGCCAACTCCATCTTACATTTGAGAGTGAGAGGGTCTGCACCTGTCAGAAATAGGTCGTCAATGTACAACACCAGTATGAGAGGTTTTTCATCTTCAACCTTAAAGTAAAGGTTAGGGTTGGCTTCACTCCTAGTGAATCCCAGCTTCATCAAGTAGCTATCGATCCTCTCATACCACGCTCGGGGTGCTTGCTTCAGCCCATAGAGGGCTTTCTTCAACCTACACACGTGAGATTCCCAGTCATGAATCTCAAATCCTTCAGGTTGTTCCACATAGACTTCGTCTTTGATCGAACCATGCAAGAATGCAGTCTTGACATCCATCTGATGTAGGTTCCATCCTTGCGAAGCAACAAGGGTTATGATCGAGCAGATGGTGGTGTATCGGGCAACAAGTGCAAATATCTCATCATAGTCTATACCTTCCTTCTGAGAGAAGCCACGAGCAACAAAATGAGCCTTATACTTTTCATTGCTTCCATCAGCTCGGAGCTTTATCTTGTAAAGCCATTTCGAAGTGACAACAACTTTGTCATGGGGTCTGGGGACCACATCCCAGACATCGTTTTTCATGATGGAATCATATTCCTCAGTCATAGCATCCTTCTAGACTTGATGCTGATAGGTTCTGCAAATGATGAAGGCTCATTTTGGATGATCATGCTCATGATGGTCAAGTATCCCTGACACTTGGCCGGCTTCTTACTTTCCCGGAAAGTCCCTCTAGGTGCAATGTGTCCGTCAGCATCATCAAGTGTCCCCCTAAGCCATGAATGCCTCTTCTTAGAAGAGGAAGGCTCTTGCGGAGGGGGATCAATAGGATCCATAGGTTCTTCCACATCGAACATCGTCTCATCTTCCTTTTCCTTTGGTTTCCTAGTGTCGACTTCTTTAGATTCCCTTAGAGTAGGAAGATTGTCGACTTTACTAAGAGCCATATGTCCATCAAAGGTGACATCATGGCTACTCTTGACTTCCCTTTGACTAACCACATAGATTCTATAGCCCTTAGTATTTTCACTATAGCCCACGAAGATTCCTTTCTTTCCAGATGCACCCAATTTATTCCTTTTCTTTTTGGGCACATGAAAATATACCGAACTACCAAAAATTCTAATATGAAATACGTTAGGTTTCTTACCAGTGAACATTTCTTCGGGAGTCTTAGAACCTAATGTTTGATGAGGGCATCGGTATTGCACATATACGGCGGTATTTGCAGGTTCGGCCCATAGAAACTTCGGAAGTCTTTGATCATGGAGCATAGCACAGACAACTTCCACAATCGCACGATTCTTCCTTTCTGCCACACCATTTTTCTCAGGAGTATAAAATGTTGTAGTCTCCCTCTTAATGCAGCCTCTTTGCAAAAGTCATGGAACTCATTGGATTCATACCCAGTCCCATTATTAGTCCTTAAGATCTTGATCTTCTTTTCGATTTGATTCTCGATCAAGGTTTTGAAGTGACAAAACCAAGAGAACACTCCATCCTTCTTTTTCAAGAAGTATATCCAAGTCTTGCGAGAATAATAGTGAGGTAATATAAATATCCTCCCAAGGAGTTCATAGGCATCATACCAGATATGTCTGAGTGAACCAACTGCAATATATCAAAGGTCTTCCTTTGGCTTGAGAGGAATGGTCCCCTTTTGAGCTTTCCTTCGAAACATCCTAGACATACACCTTCTTGCTCTAATTTGAACTCGGGCATCCCGATCACCATTTTTCTCACATCGGGTAGAGCTTTATAATGAAGGTGAGCAAACCTCCGATGCCATAGTTCGGACTGAAGAGATGTGTCACAAGACATGACACCCAACGGACTTCCTCTGACCTGATATAATGAATCAACTCGAAACCCAAGAGTGAAAGCATCTTTAAAGTTCTTTTTCCATACATGTACCTTGCCATCGATGAAGGCCACCTTGTAGCCTTTGTCTTCCATTGCCGAAATGGACACTAGGTCCTTTTTTAGATCAGGTACATATAGGACTTCTTGTAAATGAATTGTATTTCCCTGATTCAATTGAAGAGTGACATTCCCTACGCCTTTCACGGGATATTTTGAGTTGTCCTCAAGAATAATTTCCAGGTTGGTCTCCTTCTCTATCAGATTAGAGAGAGCTTCTTTGTAACCAGTGAAGTGCCTTGAGGCACCACTATCAATAAGCCAATTTCCCAGCAAGTTCAGGGGAGCAGTAGTAGAGAGGGCCGATGGTAGATAATATTCATCTTGCTTATTGTTAACAACGTTAGATTCATACTTGGAGTTTCTTGCCTTCTTGAAGGGTTGACCTCTTCCTTGATGTCCAACATTCCTTTTACCTCTGCCATTGGACCTGCCATTCCTTTGATTGACTTGAGAGTGATTTTTATCATCGTCATGATGTGAGTCCCTTTTATCAGGGCACTCCCTTGCATAGTGGCCCATTTTATTGCAATTGTAACATTTTCCTTTTCTTCCACCTTTTGGTCCGATCTTTCCTTTGGATTTAGCCCCGGAATGGTTTCTTCTTTTAGCATGAGAAGAAAAGGCAGAGGGATTGCCTTTAAGTGTAGGAATTTCTTGCTCTTCCATCTTTGTTTCTTCTTGAATGCATCTTGCTATCAATTCCTCAAATCCAGGAATTACCTTATTGTTGAGAAGAGTAGTCCTGAATATATACCATTCAGGTGGCAGCGCTTCGAGAGTTGTGATAATCATTTCCCTGTCAGGAACTACTTCCCCGATAGATAGGAGATCATTATTGATCTCAGTGATCCTTAAGAAATATGCTTGCATACTCTCATCTTTGCCCTTCTTAATTTCCTCCAGCTTATTTCTAAGGAACAAAACTTGATTTGCATCATTAACTTTAAATAAACTCACCAGTTTATCGTAGATTTCCTTGGAGATGGTCAACTCGGAAGCATAGGCCATCAGGCGCTTGTCGATAGAGTCCTAAATGATCTTCTTTGCTTTAACTTCTCCCTTGGTCCACTTGTTCTTTATAGCAGCGGATGTATTTGATGGAGGCTCAACAATTCTGCCTCTCACATGGTCCAACACTTCCTGCTCTTCTAATGCCAGATCAAGAGACATCTTCCATCCATGATAGCCAGAGTTCTCACAGAGTTTTTCTTCAGTGAGGAAGTGTGCTAAGGACCCATGACTTCTTTAAGATTGCTTCAACAGCCTTCGGTGATTGCTCTAGCTCTTGCTCTTGCTTGGGCTTTGTCTTCACCTTAGCTCTGATACCATGTTAAATTATGGTATGTTCTATGCTTTGCGCAGTTTACTTCAAATATTTTTATTTGCCACTGTTTAGCAATCACATAAACATAAAGTAAAGTGCAGATAGAACATTAAATGATCGACAGAAAATAAGCCAAGACAAGAGACACAAGATGTGGCGGCTAGCCAGGGACAAACCCCAATGTGGGGAAACCCTTTGATCAATTCTTCTTTAATCTTCAATAGTTCAGCAGAGAGAAATAGTACAATTCAGAATTCTGTAATTTTATAACAGCAGTAGCAAACCCTAAATCAACAAAGTCAAACTTGGTCAAAATAACCCCGGATTGACTTCTAGTCAACTTGAAGAACTCGGTCTTCAACAACTATCTTTAGTAGCCCAAAACAGTCCACAATAATCAGTCAAAACAACAGTCAAAAGTTCAGCGATCTGCGGTCAACCCTAACCAGTCAATGCTGGTCAACTTTCAGGTCAACGCAGCCCCTAAAAAGTCAGCGCAGGTCTTCCCTTGGTCAACGCTCCATAAAACAGCCCAGCATTTGGTCAACGCAGCCCTAGAAATGTCAACGCTGCCCAAAAAGTCAACGCTGCCCTAATTCGTCCTTCTTCTTGCACGTGTGAGAGAAGCTGCCCTAATTCGTCCTTCTTGCTTGCCCAATAAGATGAGGAGAGAGAAGATGAGTTGAGATGAGAATCAACCTCACTTGTACTTATATGATTTGCTGGGCATGTGTGCCACACATTTAGCTGCTGGCCGACCTTGACAATTTGTCAAGTAAATACAAATAAATTCATATCTCCATAAATACTTGTCAGAATCGGATGATCTTTAGATCAATCCTACACCTCTCGACAAGAGGAATCTAAGAAAAATATGAGCTGCCATAGATAAGGTGACTCACATGGAATTTGGCCCTAGTTGCCAATTTTAACAATTAGAATATATCCAACCATCAAAAATTTGCCAAACAAGAAGCTCCAAGACAAAAGAAAATAATCCAAGCATCAAAATTCATTCCATGCTCCAAAATTTCGTCCACCAAGAAGGATAGCTAAGTTCTCTAAAGAGATACTAGTCCAACCAAGTGATGATGCTAAAATGAATTCACATCATTTGTATTTATACACTTCTAATGAGTTTGATTTAGCTAATTAGTCCTACATTAGCCCTTACAATAAAATAATGTGCAAAATAACTAACTTTTGGTGGCAAGCCCACCAAACTAGCTCATAAACAAAAGAATAAGCCTCTCAAGAGGTCGAATAATGAATAATGCATGTCATTGGGCCTTGGATCAGGCCTAATGGAGTCCATATGTGCGATATTGTGTAGTTGAACTCCCAAAAGCAGTGGACAAGGGGTTGGCCCCTTGTAATAACTTGTGGTGCTTCAAATGACATGTGGGAGCACACAAGTGTCCTCATGGGTCTCCAAACAAATCGAAGATGCATGTAGATCGCCTGCAAGGGCTAGGATGATGGTGTAGGTGATGCCACATCATTGTGTAAATCCGGGATCATCTGCCAAGTGTATGGTGCAACTCTGGGGCCAGCTGGGCATGATGGATCACATGCATCTTCCTCGTCTAATAAGTGAACCACAAGAAATCTTTGAATGGTTGTGGGGATCCATGGAGTGTTATCTGCTGCTGTGGAGGCCCATGGCTCTCTACACACACCCTACATGTGCCAATGTAGCCCTCTAGGGTTAGGACCCCGTATAGGGAGACCAAACCCAAATGGAAACCACCTGCAATCCTGCATAAGATCCAATGCATCCTCATGCCTTCCAACACACCAAGTCATTAAAGAAATCAAGTAAAAGAGTTTATAAACCATGGATAACAAGTGAGCACTTCATAATGGCATGCCCTTCCATAGTGGGCTTTGACATGTGCTAATGTCTCCCAGCTCTAAATAGGGTTAACCAGGCATCCTATTAGGTGGTTTCTACCTTTAAAGGGGGTGGTATGCCCGTGATACATCCTTCAAATGGTGGTGGCATGTGGTATAATGATGGAATGGAGTAGGGAATGAAAGGGGGCAACTTAGATCACATTCCATGGTACAAGGGTAGCTAATAAAAGGGAAGCCCACACTTGGGTAAATAATGTGTAGGAGCGAAAAATCGTGGTGATGAGTTACCTCGACGTTGATTTTTCCACCCTTCTTCATATGCCTTTTGCATTTTTATGATTTTATTTGGTTAACTGTTTGGGGGTCTAGGTAATGAGAGCATGATGCGTAAAGTATAACAGTGGATACCCCCTTATAAGGTGGGTCAGTTCATCACCCACTAGGGGTTGGGGCAATCACGGGTTCCTGAATGATAAAGGAGGATCATCAAGGGCCATGTAGGAACCAGGGTGATGGAATGGGGTAGAGCTCATGTCATGCCTTTTTTCCATGTGCTAAATGCTTTTGTCCTGGGCATGTTTTGCATTTTGTGGTACAATTTTTTGTTGAATATGGCTAATTATGTTTTTTTTTCTTTTTGTTTTAGATGCATCAACCTTCGGGAATCATTCCAGGCCTGACCCAAGATGTGGGGCAAGTGGGGGGGTGGTTGACCCTATGTGGACCCAGGTGTAATGAGCAGAAGGGGAGTAATTATGCAAATTGGGGAGTGGGACCACGCAACCAAAATTAGGGTTTCCCATGTAGTACCATCCCTAAAACCAATAGATTAGTAAAAGAGATCCCACGAGACTAAGGTGCAAGGTTAACATCCCAAAAGAGACCTAGGGGACAAGAGCACAAACCTAGACAACTCTTTCTGCAGATTCCCCCCATTAAGCCATGCCCAAAGTTTCCATGATAAATAAACTAGAATACTCAATTACCAAATAACAAGGCATACCTTTAGTTTTGGGAGGCCCACCTTCAAACATACAATCATGACAGATGGACGAAAAATGGCACATCGAACTAGTTGGTGGCCGCGAGTGGTTGCTGGCTGTCGGTTGAGGACCATCATGAAGAAAACATTTCTCCTAGGGATACCACCCACAAAATGGTGGCTAACATGAACAAAGGGAGGGGGAAGCTAACTCCTTGTGGACCCAATGGACAAATGTGGACCCAGATGGGAAATGTATGAAATGGGGTTATAATGAGCAAAGGGGAGTGATGTATATGGTGTCGGGAAGCGGGACCACGCAACCAAAATCAAGATTTCCCATGTAGTGCCACTCCTAAAGCTAGTAGCCAATAAAGGAGATCCCACGGGACTAGGATACAAGGTTAACCACCAAGTTGGACAAAGGAGACAAGAGTACAAACCAAGACTATTCTTTCCACCGAATCCCCCACTAATCCATGCCCAAAAGTGTCCATGATAAGTAAACAAAATACCCAACTACATAATGAAAGCCATACCTTCAAGGTTGGAAGGCCCACCTTCAAACATACGATCATAACAGATGGGTGAGGGAGCATAATGGTTGGCTTAGGTGGTGGAGATGGTGGCACATCGAGCTATCTAGTGGCTACAAGGGGTTGCTGGTTGTTGGTTGAGGACCATCTAAGAGAAAATTTTCTCCTATGGATATCACCCACAGGTGGTGGATAACAATGTCCGTTCTTGTGGACAATGTAGCACTTGAGCTTGCTCAAGTCCTCTGATCTGAAAATGGGGCACTTAGGCTTCTTGTCTAGCTTATAAAAAACCTCTCTCACTTCCAAAGCCTGAATTTTCCCAAGTCCTTAATGATTAACCAATGCGGAATTAAGAAATTCTTGATAATATAGTGTATGCTGATAATTGTTTTAAACTGATTATATGTTTTAGAGTCTGTTGTTTGTGCTGATATGTGGATGTGCTTAAACTGATATATAAATGCATATAACAATGAATAATGCAGCAATAAAAACAAACACATAAGACAACAAATTAATTAGGAGTTCACCCACAACTCTTGGGCTATGTCTCCATGAGCTCTAGTCAACTCAACTAGGCTCTCTGGGATTATGGTGTAAGTCTTTTTTACAAGCTCTTGGCCCAACTCCTGCTGTTTTGTACAAAAATAGTGGGTTTAGACACCATTTAATCCCCTCTGGCTCTTGAAGCTCTGGCTCTTGGCTCTTGGCTCTGGCTCTTTGGTTCTTGGTTCTGGCTCTTGACTCTGAGTCTAGATCTTTGGCTCTGGTTCGAGCTCTTGGCTCTGACTCTAGCTCTTTGGCTCTTTGGCTTTGGCTTCTTTTTGCCTTCTGCAACATTCATGCTCTCTGGCTTTTCACTTGAACTTCAAGTGACCCCAAAGGCTCCCTCAGTTGCTCTTTTGCTTCTACGCTGCCTCCTTGGCTTCTATGCTACGTCTTTGGCTTCTGCTTCACAGCAAAACCCCAACAACAACCTTCAAGAGCAACTCGACCACCAATAATAACTCAGTAGCCCTCTGTCTTTTTGACATTCATGGCTTTTAAGCCAAAATAGCGCCGTTGATTCATTTCCCTCTCGGGCTCTTTGTCTTCCTATCACAGTCTGCTCAAATCCCCTCTCTAGGTGTTAGCAATCATTGCTAAACGCCCTCAAGGATGAATGCCACCTATTTGGTAATGAAAGGGGTCTATCGGCGCTTTGAATCCTTCAAAAACAGCCGCTCTATGTTTACATAGAGAACGCTGCAATACACAGAAAAATCTGCAGAACACTTTTCATCCAGACTTGAAATTCTCATAACCCCACTTTATAGTGCCATCGGGTCTGCCTAGGAATTGCTATCGCATATCGCAATTGGCCTGCCGCTTTGTATTTCACAATACATTAAAACATGCGAAAATACATATAAAACATGGAAAAACCCCACTTATTGGACTTGAAATATTATACAGAGGCATTTCGAAACCCTTTCGAGTCCGTAATATCGCATCGGGCTTAATTCCCTTGTATTTCGTTTAATCAACGAAAAACGAAAATATATTGTAGATTGTTGATATTGTAGAGTAGGGATATTGTAGATCGTTGATGGATCTCAAAAGGTATTGAATCAGGTTTATATCGTTGTCGGGTCCGGCCAGTCACATCGCATATATACATATATAACATATCCCTGCTCCATTGTGTTCGCCAATTGCGATCCGCCGATATCGGCGATCATGGTATCGCATCGGCCCATTGCACTTTATGCCTCCGACTACCACCGCCGATTGCGATTGCCGATCGAATCTGGACTGTTGATCGGCTAGATTCGACAGCCCCTGAGAAACCACTATTAAAACCTCCGATAGCCTTGTTTTTATGGTTTTCTTCATGTTTTCAGCCTCCGATAGTGTTATCCGCCTTCTCCATAACTTCTCCTTTTTCGGTGGTCTTGCCCTTTTGGGAGATTTGGAAGACTTAGAGGGTTTTTAGACCCATTATTCAAGGGATTTTGCCTCTTTTTCCTTTGAAAAAGGGCAGCTTCATTTTATGATAGCTTTCCCATCTGAAGTTTGTTTTCGCCCATTTAAGTTGTGTTGGATTCAGAATAGAGGGATCCCTGCAATGAGACTATTTCTGAGAGCAATCTGCAATTTTGATTTTCCTTTGATTTACAAAGGATTTGTGCCATTTGGCACTTTTTACCTCTTGCATGAAGTCTTTTAGACTTAGAGGTTTATCTAGGATCCATTTTTGGATCACGCCTTCCCACTAAGAGAACTTTTGGTCTCCAAAAGACTGATATACTAATCTGAACAATAAATGAGAGTGAATCACCCTCTTCTTTCAGCCTCCCTACACTTGCCTTTGCATAGTGCCTCTGAACCAAAGTTTCTGACCACTTCCCTTCTCTGGATGGGCTGGTCTTCTTGAGAAGAACTGTCTTCCTCCTTGCCTTCCTACAGAACTTCTGCTGAACTAGTCATAGAAGGTAGTTTGAGCTTCTTTGCCTTGATCATTGATCCAAGGTGGCTCAACAAATGTGAAGTACATCTACTCCACAAAACTTTCATTTGTACCTGTTTGACAAGCTGCCAACAACAACTGTTAACAACAACAGGCATACAGACAACAACTGGATGGACTAAACTCCTGCTTCAACAAAAGAAACAGATTTTCATATCTTGTGAACACCTCCATGTCTTACATCTACATTACAAATGATGGACTAGATAACAAGCCCACAAAACATGCCTTTAAATGAATGTGGAAAAAGTCGAAGTCGGGATTAATTCGGCAAGGGTCCAAAAGTTGAAAAACTCGTCAAAGTCGAGAGTTTTTTGAAAAAGTTGGCAAAAAGTCGGAAAAATTAAAAAAACACAAAATTATTCATTTTATTTTTATTTTTTTAACATCTAGAGTATCCACAACATCAAATAAATGCATTTCCACATAAACATGTAAAGAAAGCTAATATATAATATGTATATGAAATCTAATGCTACATCACATATCAAAATAGTGAATCAACTCCTGAATTTTGAGTCTTGACATAGTCTCAACTCTCAAGAGTCAAAATATCAACAAAAAATATAATAAATGTATATCATGAGTCATCTAAAAGTCATCAAGTAATCAGTCACTGAGATCCTCTTCCCCTTTTAATTTTTGTTTCCGCTAATTGTATTAAGAAATAAGTCATGCATTTATTCAGTAGATTGTAATCTGCTTGGGTAATAAGGTGTCAGGTGGTAGGTCAATGAAAATTAATAGTGAGTATCACAGTAGATGTGAAAATTAACGCTTGGTGAATCCAAGCTGCTTATTTTCTAAGAAAACAGTAGATGTCAAATTATTAACTTAGCCTTGGCATCTATTATTCAAAAACTCTTGGAGGTAAAATCCACTTTTGATACATAACCTTTCCCCACATTTACAGGGAATTCACCACTAAAGAAGATTCCCTTTCAAAACGTGCTCTCATTGCAGGAAGGATCTTTGCTGTCACAAGATTTCACAGGTACTTTGTTCTTGTCTGAAAAATGGGTTCTTTTTTGAGGCACTGGTTTTGTTTTTTTTGGACAGGTTGTTGCTATTTGATCTTCATTACCTCCTCTTTGTTGTTTCTTCTGGAAACATTCAACAACAAATGTAACAATGTTTTTGATGGTGTGGTTCTATGGAAGACTGTTGTATGCCTGTCCTTTTGGTACTTTTGTAATCTTTTGAAGGGGCAGTGGCTGTTAGAGTTTGGATCACTAAAACCCTGGAGGCTTAGCTAATGTATACTTTGCTTTCTAACTAGAAATATGAAGTATAAAGATTTGTTTTTCCTTGGAAAACAAAAACATATCTTAACCTCAAAACTAACAAATTACAAATGAGACTGCTATGCTCGCAAGAAGTATGACAAACAATACAATGCAATAACTTGAAAATGCATGGATGAAAGCTTCAATTTACAGTTTTTTCACCTTTGCGGCCTCTTTATCCGCGGCCTGGGAAGGGAGGAAGACTTTTTGGGTCGACTCCCGATTAAATCGGGAGTATAAGGAAAAAATTGCGATTTTTTCGTTTGTGAAAAAGTCGCCAAAAAGTCGGGGGATTAAATCATTTAGTTCAAAAAATTGCGTTTTTTGGATTAAATCGGGATTTTTTGTAGACTTTTTCCACACTGAAGTTTAAACAGATGACCCTTAAGTCAAGCATGTATAAAAATACCATTAGGACTCTTTTTCGAAAGAAGATGAAACTTTCATCATCATCTCCATTTGGAGACCAAGTTAACTTCTTCCAAGTCAACATGGCATCACATGCATGTCAAAGCAATCAACCCTGCTAGTTAATTACACATACATGTTCAAAAACAAGGAAATCATCAACATCCCTATGTTCATGCATCTCATGCTCATGCATGCATTTCATCCTCACTTAAGCACATTGTACTTTCAGAGTTGTAATGAAATATAATGTAGATGCATCAACAAACATGCAATCTTAATCGGATAAGAACTCTAACTGCTCCTTACCAACCCCTTTCAAAGGTACTACCCTTGCCTACACATCAGCATCAACATGTGAATCATTTTGAGACACATCATTCATGGAATCTTCACTTCCATTTCTGCCATCTTCTCTTTTCATTTTCTTCAGCTTTGGTGGAAGCATTGTTGGATTCAGTGTCCAACACTTTGCAGCAAGATATCCTTGCTTATGGCAGTAAGTGCACTGCATGTGCATCCTCTTGATAACATGATTTTCCTTGTCCAATGGACCTGTGGCTTCTTGCTTCTTTTTCTTCTTTTGCTTCCTATATGTGGTCATTCTCTTCCAACATCTAGAAACATCATGGTTATCCAAACCACAAAAGGAACATGCAACTCTTTCCCCATACTTATGTGGAAATTTATCATGCTTTGCAAAATCAAAAGGAATATAATTAGAACCAGATTTATACCTGCCTCTTTCACCTTTATTGCCTTCATGAGGAGGTGAAGCAAATGAAGAAGTGGCTCCCTTTGGAACACCATCAAACTCTTCAAGGCTATTAGAGTCTCCCCAACTCTCTGGTTCAAGTGTGTGCTTCTGAACACCTGCATCCTGCAATTGATGTTTCAAGCTATTGTATTCCTCTTGGATACAACCTTCACACTTCTAAGGTAGAGGACATGAAATGAAACTCCTTCTTGGGATTGTTTCAATGGATTTCATGGCAGCTTTGGAATTCTCTCCATAAGACTGTCCATAGCCAAGACCCAAATATTTAGGCCTTTCCTCAACCATTTTTGGTTCAACAATATCTTGTGCATGCTTTCCCAAGCCCTTTCCTTCATAACCCATCTTGGACATTAGCTTGGAACCTATGCCTTTAGTATGTTTCTCAAAAGAACCAATACAAGCATTCTCAAAAGAATTTGAAGACAAACTAGAATGGTTTACCTCTTCTTCAAGCTGGTACTTGACTAAGGCTTCGTAGGCAACAAAAAGTTGTGTTTCCAACTCATGCATCCTTTTCAAGTTCATATTTGCAATATGAAGTTGCCTCTCCATTTCTTGCAATTTGTCAGCAAGCAACTGCTTCTCTTCCTTCATGGAATTCAGCTGCTTTCTAAGCATGCTGCTCTTCCTTCCATCCTCATACATTTCTCTCACCATATCCATCATGGTGGACAATTCTTGCTTCATGTCTTCATCAAGGAATCTTGTGAAGAACACAGAATTTGAGGACCCACTTGTAGAAGTTGTCATTATGCCAATGAACAAAAAAAACTTCAACAAGATAAATAAAGAGCTTATTTAAGCAACCTCTTGCAACAAACCTCTTGTGCTCCAAGGACTGCTTTGAGGTCCTTTGGGATAGAAGAATGCCTTCAACCCTTCTCCTTCTTGTCCTTCTTGGACTGAGCTATCAATAGCTTTCCCTTCACCTCTGCAAACTCAGCAAATAGTCAGTCTGCAAAACAAGCATACAATCAACCTCTTGTTGTTCAAACACCTTTCAGACAAGCAGTCTTTGCTCTGTCAATCAAGCATTCTGATATAAGCTTCTTTGAAGGTGGGGTTAATCAAAATTGGCTCCGATATCACCTAATCTGAAAATGGGGCACTCAGGCTTCTTGTCTAGCTTACAAGAACCTCTCCCACTTCCAAAGCTTGAATATTCCCAAGTCTTTAATGATTAACCAATGCGGAATTAAGAAATTCTTGATAATATAGTGTATGCTGATAATTGTTTTAAACTGATTATATGTTTTAGAGTCTGTTGTTTATGCTGATATGTGAATGTGCTTAAACTAATATATAAATGCATATAACAGTGAATAATGCAGCAGTAAAAACAAACACATAAGACAACAAATTAATTAGGAGTTCACCCACAACTCTTGGGCTACATCTCCGTGAGCTCTAGTCAACTCAACTAGGCTCTCTGGGATTATGGTGTAAGTCTTTTTTACAAGCTCTTGGCCCAACTCCTGTTGTTTTGTACAAAAACAGTGGGTTCAGACACCATTTAATCCCCTCTGGCTCTTGAAGCTCTGGCTCTTGGCTCTTGGCTCTTGGCTCTGGCTCTTTGGCTCTTGGTTCTGGCTCTTGGTTCTGGCTCTTGGCTCTGACTCTTGGTTTTGGCTCTTGGCTCTAACTCTAGCTCTTTCGCTCTGGTTCGGGCTCTTGGCTCTGACTCTGGCTCTTTGGCTCTGGTTTGGGCTCTTGGCTCTGACTCTGGCTCTTTGGCTCTTCACTCTAGCTTCTTTCTGCCTTCTGCAACCTTCACGCTCTCTGGCTTTTCACTTGAACTTCAAGTGACCCTAAAGGCTCCCTCAGTTGCTCTTTTGCTTCTGCGCTGCCTCCTTGGCTTCTACGCTGCCTCTTTGGCTTCTGCTTCACAGCAAAACCCCAACAGCAACGTTCAACAACAACTCGGCCACCAACAGTAATCAACAGCCTCTGTCTTTGACATTCATGGCTTTTTAAGCCAAAAAACGTCGTTGTTGATTCATTTCCCTCTCAGGATCTTCATTCTTCCTGTCATATGTCTGCTTGAATCCCGTCTTCTGAGCGTTAGCAATCATTGCTAAAT